>CM077154.1:135498895-135919020 GCA_039583875.1 Platanthera guangdongensis | reverse complement strand
GCACAACCATCTGGATCACCAAGGATTGGCAGAACGGGACCTCATAGTCTGGGAGGAGACATTGAGGGGGAGCATACCAACAAAGGATGATATGAGAGGGAAAGAAGATTTGTTGCTGCTCGGAGGAGCGTCAATGACGACCGACAGTGATCCTCCACCCCCCAAGCGTTACGTGCAGTCCCACCCCTACCTCAACTCCTCCTTCCCCCGGAGAACCCGACAACGGTCCATCTGCCCACAATCCTCCGGGCCTCTACCTTCATCTCATCGAACGCTTTCTTGAAGATTACGTTCACGGAGCTCATATGTCCACAGAATCCTGGAGACTGTAAAGTTCTCCACAACCGTCTGGAAGAAACGGGTCCTCATAGTCGGGCATATCCGAAGAAAAAGATTTGATTTTCCTCCTGGGGGGGGGGGGGGGAAACAAGTCGAGGTGATGCCCTGCTATACATGTTTGGAAGCTCTCCTGCGGGTGACCTGAATCCCACTCCCCCATGGATCACTCGGATCCCTCCTCGGGGCTCCCACATTCCGCCCGGTCCTCACACCTATTTCCTCCTCCTGGAAAAACTCCTCGAGTTCTCTCGGGGGCCTGCTGAAGAACTGTGGGGCCTCTCATCTCCAAAAACTCTGGGCAGCTAGCCGTCCGTCGTGCCTCTTCCTGATGAAAGCCCATAGAAAAAGACAATGTCACCCTGCCATCTCTCTCCACCTTCTCCTCCTCCTCCTAGCTCCCTTCTTTCCTCTCGATCCTCCATCGCCTCCTGCTGCGGCGGGAGGGGGGCCCTCTGCCCCTACCTCTAAGCCGGTGGATTAAACCTTCCCTGACCCGCAAAAGTTCTCTCCCACCTTAGAATCCTCCCCCGGTCCCCCTGGGGGGGGGGGGGGAGGGGTGCTGCCCCTGGCCTCGAGGCTCTTCTCTCCTCTCTCTGCTCCCTCTGCTCCCCTGCTCCTAGCTCCTTCACATCCTCCTCCGCCAACTTGGCCAGCTTTCTGGCGAACGCCGGGTTGGCCGTTTCAATCTCTTTCTCCTTCGCCGCCCTCTCCATCAGCTCTTCAAAAGAGAGGGAGGGGGGCATAGCTCCATGCCGAAGAACTCAGATTTCAATCCCAGGGTAAACGAGAGCATCAGCGTGTCCCCCAGGACCTCCTGCGCTAGAAGGATCTCCTCCTGGAACTGATCGACATAGTGTCCTAACGTCTCCTCCGCTTCTGCTTGATGGCGAACAAGCTCTCCGCCCCCTTCTTCCTCTTCTTCGATGTGGAGAACCTCAACAGGAACCCATGGCACAGATCTTCAAAGCAGTAGATTGAACTTGCAGGGAGTTGATGAAACCAGTCCCTCGCCTTCTCCTTCAAGGTAATTACAAGAGCCTACACTTGAAGGCAACTGGGCATCTGTCTTATGGAAACGACATCCTCGAATCATTGAACATGTTGCACAGGGTCGTCCCTGCACGTGTAGTAAGACATTTGGCTCTCTGAACCCGTCGGGGATCGGGGCAAAGACAATCAACTCACTGAAATGGCTTCCACCCATAACCTGGCGAGAGGGCACGTCTCGCGGCCTCGGCTCGCTAACCGTGTCAGCGCTAGCCTGCCCGGGGAAGAGCTCCCGCCCGACGACATCCCTCTCGACACTCTCTACCGAAATCTCCTTCCCGGGGCGCTGGCCTGGAGCGTTCTCGACCAAAGGAGGAGCCGCAACCACCGGAACGGAAGGTTTCGCCCACTCGCTTCTCGCCGCAAAAGCCAACTAGATGGTCTGAAAGACTTCCCGCCTGAAATCTTCCAGCATCCCCATCGTCACCCCACTCGTCTGGGGTGGAGAACCTCTTGAGCCTGCTCCTTCTTCCTTACATCGAGTCATGAGACTAAGCCTGAGATTTTCTTAAATCAGCTACGGTCCACGCTCACCGCACCAAAAATTTTGGAACAAAAAACTGGCCCTAACGAGAGTTCAGACCCTGGGGTGTAGCTGACACCTACTTCTCCCAAACTCAGACCCTCGAATAGTGGCTGAGAACTAAAGAACTGACCCTGGGCTACAACACGGAGGTCCCTCCACTAACCTGGAAGATCTCAGAGCGTTTTCCCTTCTTAGCCAAGTGCTGAGCTAAGGATATCTCAGAAAGCGCTGCAAGACTTCAGAAAAATGAAAAAGCTTGCCTTCTGAGGTACCTTGTGGGTCTATTTATAGGATTCAAAAAGTTGGTATGCCAACATCGTAACTCGGCTGTCCAAAAAGGTTATATGCAGCCCAAAGTGGTCTGTTAACAACCAAACTCCGCTATTCTGAGGAGCTAAATGCAGACCTCAAAGGGTATCCAGGTAAATTTACCTCTGCACCATACTATGACGTTGAGTGGAGAAGCATCACTCAACGTCAGGAACTAGGGCGTTGAGTGGAGAAGCATCACTCAACGCCAGAGACAACAACGTTAAGTGGAGAAGCATCACTCAATGCCAAAGACTACGACGTTGAGTGGAGAAGCATCACTCAACGCCAAGAACTACTGCGTTGAGTGGAGAAGCATCACTCAATGCCAAGGAATACGACGTTGAGTGTAGAAACATCACTCAACGTCAAAGACTACGACGTTGAGTGGAGAAGCATCACTGAACGCCAAGGACTACGGCGTTGAGTGGAGAAGCATCACCCAACGCCAAGGACTACGACGTTGAGTGGAGAAGCATCACCCAACGACAAGGACTACGGCGTTGAGTGAAGAAGCATCACTCAACGCCAAGGACTACGACGTTGAGTGGAGAAGCATCACTCAATGCCAAGAACTACGGCGTTGAGTGACGAAGCATCACTCAACGCCAAGGATTACGACGTTGAGTGGAAAAGCATCACTCAACGCCAACCCTGAGGGACTCCCGCTGACTCGGGCGCAAACCTCCCTGCAAGCCCTGGGCGGGAATTCTTCCGCTTGCACTATTCGCCTGACCCGATTAGCTTAAAGACTACTCAAACCTGGCGTCCCAGGTCTTTGGGTCTCACTCAGCGAATATGAGGTCGTACAGTGAGTTTTAACTCTCTATATTCTAACTAAGTGGCATCAGAACGAGGTATTTTGGAGAACTCTTGCTTTGAGAGGATGTTGAATGGAACTTCATATCATGTCCGATATCTCACCAAAGGCAACTATGATTATTGATGCATCTCCATGAAAACTTTTCTTGAAACCTACATATTTTGGAAAGTCGTGAAGAATAACATCGAAGAATAACCTTTCACTGCGAAGTACATCATAATCTCACTAATGCCTAACTACAACATGTCTTTCCTTACAATTTCATTCCAAGTCTTTATTGGTCTACCCCTCCCTCATTTAACATGCCTAGTTACTAGACTCACAACGCCTAACAGGTGCCTCTAATGGTCTCCTTTGTACGTGTCCAAACCATCATAGATGAGCTTCTCTGCAATTGGTTCCTACTTCTTCTTCTTCTGGCAATCCCGCAGCAGGCAGCAGGTCTTCTTCTTCTTCTCTTCTTATTCTTCTGGCAATCCCGCAGCAGGCAGCAGATCTTCTTCTTCTTCTTCTTCGTCTTCTTCTGGCAATCCCGCAGCAGGCAGCAGGTCTTCTTCTTCTTCTTCTTCTGGCAATCCCGCAGCAGGCAACATGTCTTCTTCTTCTTCTGTCAATCCCGTAGCAGGCAGCATATCTTCTTCTTCTGGCAATCCTTCTTCTTCTTCCTCTCCCGTGCCTTCATCTTCTTCTTCTTTCTCTCCTGTACCTTTCTCTTCTTCTTCTTATTTGTGTTGCTTTCTTATGTACATTCAGCTGGAGGGCAAATTTGGGGAACCTACTTTCAACGGTTGTTATCAAGCTGAAACCGAGGTATTCATCTTCCATCCTCATTTGTATACTCTACTGCTTATGGCCTTATACTATTGTGTCTTCATTGAGTTTATACTATTATGTCTGATGCTTATATCATTGGGTTTATGTTAATTTTAGTGTGTGTGTTCATATTTCGATCTCTTGTGTTAAATATTAAATTGTTCTTACAACTTTAATTTGTACAAAAAAATAGGTGCACTGTAGTGTTGTATTGTGTTAATAATGGCGTCAAGTGGTGGTTCAAATAGTGCATCTGGGAGCAATATTGTTGATGCTCGTATTGAATCTAGAACGCAAAAGACTGCTGCAGAAGCTAAAAGTAATGTTGGATGGAAGTATGACATTCCAGTAGAGAGAGATATAAGGAAAATACAATGCAAATTTTGTCAGAAAGTGGTGACGGGAGGAATATATCGGTTAAAACATCATTTGGCGTGTACACAAAATGATGTTGGAGCTTGTAGAGCCGTGCTAGACGAAGTGAAAAAGGAATTATGGGATATACTAGTTGGTTTGCAAGAAAGATTATTGAAGAAAACAATCGCCCTCGTAGAATAAGAGTCAAGTGGAACTGCAAAGAGAAAAGTAGAGGATAAAAGCTCTACTAGTTTTTTCAAGAGAAGTGAAAAAACTCAATCTACAATCAACAACATTTTCAAAAAGGATGTGCGAGATGAAGCATGTAATGATATTGCTTCGTTCATCTACAACAACGCAATACCATTTAATGTGGTAAAGAGTGATGAATTCCACAAGATGTGCGAGTCTATTTCAAGACATGAATTGGGTTTCAAACCACCGTCTTATCATGAAGTTAGGGTCAAATATTTGAAGCAACAATATGATTTGACAATGGAGACTCTTGTTGAACATAAAGTTCATTGGAAGAAGCTGTGATGCACAATAATGACTGATGAGTGAACGGATAAAAGAACACTAATAAATTTCTTAGTGAACAGCTCTATGTGAACAGTTTTTCTCAAATCTATTGATGCATCTCAGATGACTAAAACAACAGACAAGATCTTTCAGATGATTGACGACATTGTGGAGGAGGTAGGTGAAGAAAATGTTGTCCAAGTAGTGACAGATAATGCTGCAAACTACAAAGCTGCCGGAGAAATGTTGATGGCTAAGAGGAAAAAATTGTATTGGACACCTTGTGCCGCGCACTGCATAGACTTGATGTTGGAGGATATGGAGAAGAAGATAGATGTGCATCATGAAACAATTCCAAGGGCTAGGAGAATTACAACCTATATTTATTCAAGAACTAATATCATATCTATGTTGAAAAAATTTACAAAAGATAAAGATTTGATTAGACCAGGAATGACTCGCTTTGTCACAGCATACCTCACTTTGGGATGTTTTCATGATAAGAAACTTCCATTGATACGAATGTTTAACTCATATGAATGGAAGGGTAGTCGGTTTGCAGCTTCAAGAGATGAAAAATTGATTGAAGAAGTGATTATGGATAGAGAGTTTTGGAAAAATATTGTTATTTGCTTGAATGGAGCATACCCATTGATGAAGGTGCTGCGATTGGTTGATTCAGATGAGAAGCCTGCCATGAGATTCATTTATGAAGAAATGGATATGGCCAAAGAGAGAATTGCACAGACATTTGATGGTGTGCAAAAATAGTAAGTTGGTTTTATTAAATTGTTGATTTGCTCTCTTGCAGTATTGTTTTAACTTTTAACCTATTTGAAATTTTTTCATTGTTTAGTTATCAACCAATAAGGGTGGTTATTGATGCAAGATGGGACAAGCAACTCCATCGGCCCTAACATGCTGTGGAATATTATTTGAACCCCCAATTTCATTACAGTCCTACATTTAAGGCTGATTATGAAATAAAACGTGAACTATATGACTGTATTGAAAGAATGATGATGGGAAACGTAGATGAAATTCAAAAATTAATAGCCAGCTTGAGGATTTTAAGAATAAAAGAATATTTTTTGGATCTTTAGTTGTCAAAACCGGAATTAATATCAAAACACCAGCAACATGGTGGGATTCATATGGGGAGGAACATCCAGAACTTCAGAAATTTGCTCTTCATGTGCTGAGCTTGACTTGTAGTTCGTCTGTATGTGAGAGGAATTAGAGTGCCTTTGAAATGATATATTTTAATAAATAAGAAATCTTTTATATGTTGCATTTAAATTATGTTATGTAAATTAACTTATTTTTTTTAGGTACACACAAAAAGAAGAAATCGCTTAAAGCAGAAGACCATGAATGATGTCATCTTTGTGATGACAAATTCACGATTGGACAAGATGAAAAAAAGGAGTGCGGATAATTACAATTTTGATGATATCCCTTCAGATGATGAGTGGATTGTTGAAGATGAAGATGAAGACAATCTGATGGTTGCAGGAGAGGAAGAAGATGCTCCAAATGAAGCGGATTTGAATACTCCTGATTTCATTGGAGAACTTGTTGGCGCTGCAGAAGAGGACGAAGAGGCAGAGCAACTGATGGTTGAAGGAGATGAAGATGCTTTCGGGGAAAATTTAAATTTTGACTTGAGTGATTTTTTTTAAAGTACGATTGAACACTATTGACTTTTTGGTATGTAATATTTTAATGTGAATGGTATGCAACTATGCATCTATGTCTTTTATATTAATATTTTGATGTGATGGTAATATGGTATCATTGGTAATTTGGTATGATATGAAATATTATATTTTTATTTGATGGTATGTAGATTGTTACATATTTCTCATGCTTTTGATTTAATTTTTATTAAAATACGATCTTGCGATCCGTGTCGATCCTACGTTTTACGATCTTAGGGATGCCTCCCGATCTTAGTTAAGATCTCGATCTTCACAACATTGGCTACTCCTGTCTTATCCCTGATACTTTCATTCCTAATTTTATTCAATCTCGCGTGTCCACACATCCACCTAAGCATTTTCATCCCCGCAACTCCCATTTTTTGCTCGTGTACACAATTCACTGCTCAACACTTAGAACCATAGAGCATCGCGGGTCTAATTGCAGTACGGTAAAATTTGCCCTTAAGTTTTAGTGGTACTTTACGATCACATAAGATCCCTGACGCGTCTATCCACTTCAACCAACCCGCTTGGATTCTATGTGTCACATATTTATTAATACCTCCGTCTTTTTGAACTATCGATCCAAGATATTTAAAACACTCACAAAGGGAAATATCTCGATCACCCAACTTAATAACGAAGTCATCTGTCCTTCTTGTACTACTAAATTTAAGCTCCATATACTCTATCTTTGCCTTGCTCAACCTAAAACCCTTCTTTTTTAAAGTATCTCGCCAAGATTCAAGTTTTGCGTTTACACCCTCGCGAGTCCCATCAACCAAAACGATATCATCCGCAAACAATAAACACCAAGGTATTGTTTGTTGGATATGTCTGGTGAGCTCATCTAAGATAAGGGTAAAGAGATAAGGGCTTAAAGCTGAACCATGATGTAAGCCAACGGTGATATGGAATTCCTGTGTTAATCCTCCAGATGTCCTCACCCTTGGCACAGAATTTGTATACATATCTTTGATTGTGTCAATATATGATATATTTACACCTTTCTTTTCTAAAACTCTCCATAAGATCTCTCTTGGAACTTTATCATAAGCCTTCTCAAGATCATAAACAATATATGCAAATCTTGTTTTATTTCTTGATAGTTGTCAATGAGTCGCCTCAAGAGATGTATAACTTCCATGGTCGACCTCCGTGTCATGAATCCAAATTAATTCCCCGAAATGTTAGTCTCTCGTCTTAATATTCTTTTTATTACTCGTTCTCATAGTTTCATGGTATGATTCATCAATTTAATTCATCTGTAATTAACACAATTTTGTATATCCCTTTTATTCTTATACAAAGATACCAAGATACTTTCTCTTCATTAGTCAAACATTATTTTTGACTTCAGTATCTTATTGAAAAAACATATAAGACACAATTTTTTCATTTCCTAAATATTTTCATACTTCAATGGGTATATCGTCTGGCTCAACCGCCTTTCCATTTTTCATCTTATTTAGAGAATCTTTTACTTCTGATACTTGAATTTTACGATAAAACATTATGTTCTTATACTTTTCTGGTTTACTTAACTCTTTCAAGTTCAATTCATTATTCTTTATTTCATTATATAGTTGATAAAAATATCTTTTTCATTGTTCCTTAATATCCACATCAACCGTCAAAACTGTATCTGTCTTATCATTTATGTATTTTACTTGACTTAAATCTCTTGTCTTTCTTTCTCTAGCTCGAGCAATTTTATATATGTCACGTTCTCAATCTTTGGTATCTACTCGCTTATAAAATTCTTCATAATCTTTAAGTCTTGCTTTTCTTACTGTCTGTTTAACTTCTTTTTTGGCGACTTTATACCTGATTAAGTTTTCATCATTCCTACAAGCGTAAAGTGATTTATAATTATCCTTTTTTGCCCTCACTTTGTCTTGCACTTTCTCTTTCCACCACCAAGATTCTTTATTTAGGAGCGCACGACCTTTTGATACTCCAAGTATGTTCTTTTCACTTATCCTTAAATGTGAAGAAATAACTTCTCATGAGCCATTATAATTAGCATAAAGATCATCAACTATTTGTTTCATAACTGTCTTTTTTAAAACAACCTGTTTTTTCATCTTCAAGTTCCACCACCGAATTTTTTGAAATATTTTTGTTCTCGTCTTAAATTTATTATATTTAATTTGTACATCTAACACCACTAACCTATGTTGTGTTGTCAAACTTTCTCCTGCTATGAATTTGCAATCCTTACAAATCATTTTATCCATTTTGCGAATCATAAAATAATCAATTTGTGATTTATTTGGTCTGATTTTTAAGTTATCAAAGGCGCAAAGCGCACCAAGGCACAAAGGGCCATGGAGCCTAGGGGTAGGCGCGCGCCTAAGGCATGTGAAGCGCAAAAATGGGGGAAGAAGAAAATTGAGCGAATTGAGTGCCTAATTCACTAAATTTGAGCGAATTGGGTGCCTAATTCACTGAAATTGAGCGAATTGGGCGTCCAATTCGCTGAAATTGAGCGTATTAGGCGCCCAATTTGCTGTTATTGAGCGTATTGGGCGCCCAATTCGCTGAAATTGTTCGAATTGGACGCCCAATTGACTGAAATATAGCGAATTAGGCGAACAATTCGCTGAAATTGAGCCAATTGGGCTCCCAATTCGCATAAATTGAGACAGTTGGGCGCTCAATTCACTGAAATTGAGTCAATTGGACGTCCAATTCACTGAAATTGAGTGAAGGCCAAATGGATGACAGTTGTAACAACTTAACCTCTGAGTTCACGAGCGCCACTGTCGTACCAAATAAACACTAAAGTAGTTGGAAAAGGTTTTGGAAATCTCTTATGAGTGAGTGTTCATGAAATGTTTTAAATTTTAGAATGAGTAGTAAAAAACTCCAATGAGTGAGTGTTGATGAAATGTCTTAAAATTTTAGAATGATGCACGTGGAATGTATAAGTAACTAGTCAACCATCTAACAAATAATCAATGTAAGTGATGAAATTAACAAAGTCAGAAACATTCACTATTAAAATTAGAATGTTATACAATCGAATAAAATCAAGTTAAATCAACTTGAAAATGCTTCAATTAAATTCAAAGAGAATAAACAAGGCAACTGGAGTAAGTCACGGGTAAACATATGAATTATCATCCAAAGTAAAATGCTCTTTCACCAATTGAACAACAATGATAACTATTAACTTTAGCTACAAACTTACATAATAAATAGAAAGTCAGGGAGATGAAATGCTGAGGACCTGGAAGTTACTTCGATTTGTTGTAAACAGACAGGTTGGAGAGAAGAACCACCAAGTTAGCAATGTTTGGAGATGAAATGCTCTTTTACATTTGAAAACAATGATTTGAAAAAAATATTAAGAGATTGTAATGTTTGGCACCAAAAACAAACATAAATCACTAAGTCAACAATCATAAACTATAAACTAATGTGCAAGAAAATAACATAACATCACATCATCACATAGTTTTTCAATTCTTCCTCGGTCTCGTGATCTCGTCATCATTAAGTATTAATTACTCATTGTCTGAATCAATTAAGGTTTCATCTTCTTCACTAAAATCTTCTTTTTCTTCATTGAACTCGGTTTCTTCATCCTCGACATCATCTAAACGCATTGTTGGAGTAGGCGTCCTCTTCTTAGATGTGCTCCCCTTGTCAGCTATCAGCTTCCCTTTGGATAAGCGCGTGGAGTAGATGTCTTCTTCTACTCCATTGGCCCTAGCTACTGCACCCCGGGTCAATAAATCGTCATCAAAAATTAAATCGTCACCCTGCTCAACCTCTTCATCTTCCTACATTCTTTTCATCAGCCATTCGTTATTATCGTCAATATCTTTCAGCGAGATCGGATCAATACGATCACATGAATCATATCGCCGACACAATGCACGATGGTATTTTACAAATACTAAATCATTTAGAAGCTGTTGTGCTTAGTCGATTTCTTTTTTTGCTATGGACCTGCAACATAACAAATAAATAATTAATCATATAATGATATAAATTAATATTTACATACTTGTTCAAAAAAATTCATACATGTTCAAAAAAACTTCAGTTATGCTCACATCCGGATAAACTGCAAGTGAGACTTAGAACCTTTACAATAAATTTAGTCAGATTATGAGTATCAGCTCCATATGATTGTCATCATTCAGCTGCCCTAAAAAATGAATATTAAGAAATTAATAAATCATTCTTAGTAAATAAATTATTTATTTGAAACTTGGAATAATATTTAATTTACTAACTATGGGACTTTGTTTTCATATGCCGAACTGCAAATTGCATTCCAAATAAACCTTCGACATTTCTACAGAAACTTAGACTTCATTTGTTTCGGCGGTGGCGGGTTGATCCGGCGGGTGGAAACGGAGTGTTCGAAACGGAGGGGGGAGGTGACTGCTCGAAACGGAGCTTTTTGGGGCATTTCTCAAGACGGGCGGGTGGAAATGGAGCAAACGCCGCCGGAGGTTCATTTGTTTACCCGTCTTCCGGCGGCGTTTGCCCAAAACGGAGCACCGAAACGCCCAAACAAATAGAGGCTTAGTTGGTCCATAATTTTATCTTGAATGACAGGACTTGGAATGAGCCTTTGCATTGTTTGATATAAACCTCTCATGATTTCACTATCTAATGTCATTGAAGCTGATTTAAATAATAAGCAATTCCGGATTTAAATAATAAGTCGTCGCATGCAATGGTCGATGAAGCTGATTTTCCCATCTCATGTCGATAATCACGAAAACTTCTTTATATTTTTCCTTTTTCAGTGAAAGAGTTCATGATTGTCTCTTTTGCTCTATTCATAGCCTCATAGATATAACTCATAGTCAGTCTTTTCTCCTCATCTATCAATCTTAGTACCCAAACTAAAGGTCCAAAAATCTTCACAATAGTACTCTAGAAAGAGACCGTGTATATAATGCTTTGTACTTGCTTACCTCCCATTTTTTTTGCCCACTTGCTTGATATCCACTCAGGTGAAGTGAACATCTTTTTAAATTGGTCCTCTGCTTATGAATGCGCTGAAGAGCAAGAAATGAAGTCGCAAACCTAGTAACAGCAGGTCTAACAAGCTTCACCTGTCCTGTGAAGCTCCTTAGCATGTTGACTAGTCCAGGCCGAACATAAATATAACTATTTACGCTCATTGTTCTTTTAATTGTTCTACTAATGTTATATATCTTTCCAATATCCTCCAGTATTAATTCGATGCAATGGCCGACACATGGTCTCCAATATAAATGTGCTCGTTTTGCTTCCAATAATTTTCTTATTTCATAACAAACACATTCATAGTCAATATATGACATTAAAATTAAATAAATATTAAATAATGATGATTAATGATATATTTACCTGCTAGTACATTATTGTTTGCACTATCAGTAACAACTTGAATGACATTGACCTCTCCAACACGTTCCACTACTCTACCAAGCAATTCAAACATTCTCTCTCCAGTCTTCGCGTAATCAGATGCATCAACAGATTCCAGGAAAACTATACCTTTGGGTGAATTCACCAAACAATTTATAAGAGTTCTCCGTTTCTTATATATCCATCTGTTTGACATGATAGAACATCCAAACGACCTCTACTCATCCTCATAATTCTTCATCATATTCTTAACTTCAGTTACTTCATTATTCAACAAAGGCACGCGAACTTCATGGCAACTGGGTGGTTCCAGTCCAACCCCAAAATGTCCAACAGATTCTATCATCACTGCAAAACTAGGATAGGTAACCACATTAAAAGGAATAACTGCATCATACATCCATTGAGCTATATGCTTGCAAGCCCTTTCTCTAAGTTCTTTCTTACACGCTTCGTTAATTGAAGTTTGCTTCATTAGCTTTTGTTGGCATTTTTGTTTCATTTTCTCAATATTATGTGCAAAACAAACATCCATCGGTCCTTTGGTCCTAGGCTTTTTAGGCGCACCGTTTGGACCGCATCCATGAATCTTCGCACCGACGTCATCCATATCCTCATCGCTTCCAAAGGTATCTACATCTGCAAAGTCCGAGAATGCTTGTTTTTTGTATTGCTTACAATCATTTTCTTTTCCATATAATCTTGAATTTCTGTCATTACATGTTGTGGGCATTTGAGACAAACTTTGATATTTCTAAATTCCCCAACTAGGTGTTGTTTCGCACGATAAATTCCACCATTTGTGACTTTCTTACAGAAAATGCAAATTAAATCATTTTTATTAGTAACAGATGTCTGACGCACATACTTCCAACCTGGATCAATCCTAAATTGGACACTGGATGAACCAGATCCACTCGCATCCATTTCCAGCTATTAAAACATTTTACAAAAAAAATAATTACATAGAATAGGATAATTAGTGAAAACTGTAAACAATGAACTGAGCTTCCAATTCATTGTTTTACAGTGAACTGGGCTTCTAGTTCACTGTAAAACAGTGAACTGTGCTTCCAGTTCACTGTTCTGTTTTACAGTGAACTTGACTTCCATTATGCTAGAACAGAAGAACAGGAGCGGCGAACAGAAGAGGGCAGCCGGAAAAAAGGGCAGCCGACAGCCACTATGCTAGAAGAAGAATTAATACCCGCGAAAGTGAGAAGAAGAAATAATGTAGTGAAAAGAAGAAGTTACCAAAATAAGCGACGACCGGCGAGTGGAAGAGGAGCGGCTATCATAAGAGGAGATGCTAGCGGAAGAGGAGATGGCAAGCTTTCAACCCTAAACCTAATTCTTATGACGGTGTGAATCGAAAAAATGAGCCCCCCCCCCCCAAAAAAAAATGAGACCCCCCGACTTCTTATGAGAAAACAAAACCCTTAACCCTAATTAAACCAAACCGTCGCAGGCTAGACCGGAAAACTTCGAGGCGCACCTAACATGCGCCTGAATGCCTCGCAAGGCGCGCGGCTGGGGCGGGCCCGAGCCACTTTGCCCGTCTCGCCAGTGATCGGGCGCTGTTCGGTGCGCCCGATGCCTCAGGCGCGCCTAGGTACGCGCCTTAATAACTTAGTCCGATGTTAAATATAATTAAATGTTTTTCCCACCTTATGAAAAACGTATTTGATACAATTAGCTCATGTGTTACGACAAAATTTAAAATGGTTCGTCATTTTTCATTCCTTTCTCCATATTCATATCCTCCATGAACGGCTGTGTAATCTCTACATTTTTCCATATATATTCATTTAAGTCTCCTCTTATAAAAATTCTCTTTTTGTGAGATTTCTCTTACTAAATCATCTAAGTCTTCCCCAAATTACACTTCAATAACTTCACTTAATCCTATTTGTGGTGCATAAGCACTGATCACATTAATAGTTTTCTTTCCTATAAACAATTTAAGAGCTAAGATTTTATCGCATTTTCTACTTACCCCAAATACTTCATCCTTCCAAGTAGTATCCACAATAATACCCACTCCATTGTTTTTTTTTCTTGTATATCATAATTTAAAACCTGAATTATCTAAAAATTTAGCTTTTTCACCCACCCATCTAATCTTTTGCAGGCATAAAATATTTATCCTCCTCCTAATCATTGTATCTACTACTTCCATTGTTTTCCTCGTTAGCATACCTATATTTCAACTTCCAAATCTAAGTCGATCACAATTTCTACGACATACTTACCTAGGACGTTTAATATGTGAGTACTTTTGCTTATTTAACACTACACCCAAGTGCTCTTGGAGGTGCAGCTATCCTTGCCAAGACGCCGCATTCAGACCATACGACGAGGAATCTTGCAAATTTAACACTACACCAAAGCAAAATTTGAATGACAAGATATTCTAGAAAGTTACGTGACATCACAAAATTAATACATCTTATTCAATCATAAAATTTATGATGACTAAGAATTAACTAATAAGAGAAGCTTATTTTTATCTATCAAACTATTATTTAATTTGTGATAAACTAAAATAATTATTTTAAACTTTTTACTAATTGATGTATTTAAAGATTAACTAGGCTAAAAGATTCGATGCTGATTTAATTCTATATGAAATGCAAGGTATGCATGCAATCAATAAATTGAATTAATGACAAACTAAGCTTGAATGCAATACACCAAAATGTGTCAATCATGCAAACTTACATGGCATCTAAGTGCATTAAATAACATCGTAACAACTTAAACTGTAAGCACACTAGATCACCATGATTCTAAATAAATGATACATATAGTAATTACAAGAAAAGAGAGCACAATGAAATGAATTACTGACCGAATAAACAATACATCCAATCAAACATTAAAAAATGGAATATAGCTGAATACCACTAAAAATGGAGTCTGTACAATATAGAAAGAAATGAGAACTAGAACTCATCTGGAAATCAGGGTGGTACGAGAATTAATAGCAGTATCAAAGGTTGAACATATAGGTGAGAAAGGGACGAGAAGCCTACAATCAATTGGTAGCATTTTGAATTAGTTATCAGTGCTTTTTTGTGTGAAGATTGTGTATTTCACCAGCATAGAGGGGATACTTTTGTACTACACAATGGAACAACCAGGACTAAGAAATTAGATCTTGTTCATATTAATGATTGGTGATCGTCATTGATCAGAGGCATCACTTGAAGGCTTATTATACGATACATGAATATTATTTGTTTTAAGGCTTTAATCTTATTTGGTTCTTGTCAATGTTATAGAGTTCCAATTTATATACTCAATGGCATTTTTTGTTGTGTTGATAGGGCACTCCGACAACTAACACTCCAATAAAAGTAAATCATTGACTATGAAGGAATGACATGGACCTTTTTGAGGATGATGCAGGCTTCCAAAGACTTGCGGGGCACTTGATTTATTTGCTCCATTCACCAAAATTCGAACATTAAAAAAACACACAGAATCCTAGGATGCATGAACACATCACTAGGAATGAGCATTCTATTTAAGCCCTACATTCGTTTGAAGCTCGAGCTTTATACTGATGTTGATTGAGTTGAATAAGCCGAGGATAGATGATCCACACTAGGATATTGCTCATTCGTTGCAGGTAATCTCATCGTGCAGGGAAGCAAAAAACATGGTTTAGCCCAATCCAGTGCAGAGGCTGAGCTTAGTGTCATAAATCAAGGGATATATGAAAGGCTATGGTTGTGCACTCTCACAAATGATCTTAATCTATTCGAGAATAACCTAATATGCTTGTATTGTGACAACAAGACAACTATTTGTATTGCTCAACCATGTCCGGCATGGCCATAAAGGTAGTCCCCTTTTGTTCCCTTGGAGGGACAAATAATGGACGTGCTTGCTAAATGTTTGAGCGTGAAGCCATGAATACATTTATTAGTAACATGAAACACTGCTTGAATGCTTAAGCATCACTCTATTTGAGGCAAGTCCCAAAATATATAACTATAGGAAATGTAGGACAAGTCCATGAAGAGAAACAACTTAAAAGCTAATTTTATTTTAATAGTCTTAGTATTTTTTTAAAAAAATTTGTTTCATGTATTTATTTTAGTAATAAAATATATTATGCTCAATGAGAATGGCCTGTACTGTATTCTCTAAGTTTTCCTTTGACATCACAAGTTTTGCAGCTAGAGACCTGAAATGGATTCCATGTGACTGATTTGAGATATAATGTCTGCAGTAGAAGAATCTGGCAGTAAATATGGTTGCTAAGTGATTGCTTCTTTGGTTGCTTCAACGTTTCCATGATGAAAATGTGTATTTTTTAGAAATTACAATAATTCTTCTATGAAATAATATATTATTGGACCTCACTGATCGTAAATCTAAGGGGATATCGTGATTAAAAAAGAGGTTGAAGGAAATTAAGGGGGAAAACCAGCTTACAAATACTTACACAGCAGGTTTGGCAATGGACCATCAAGATCATAACGAGTAAACTTGATGATCATTATGAATTTGGACCTAAGGGAAGTGTTAAGATTAATGTTTTCATATCTTCCAAAAATATTACTTTGCAACTCCCTAAACAAGTATTATCCAGATATTTCTTAGCTTTATATGAATTTGATTTGAATTTGTTCAGTTTCTTTCATGTATGAGAAGTCGAAGTTTCTCCACATAAGTTGTAGGAAAACTAAGTATGGTGAGCAAAATCAATAAAAATATTTCTCTTTTTTCCAGATCCACTTCTCCTGTGTTGAGCTAGCTCTCCCTGGCTGTGATTCCTCTTAGATTGCCTCATAATGTTTTGGTTGTTGTGGCTTCATCTTTGTCAGAAGTAAATCAAAATTAGTTAAGTAAAGACTAATGATGATGATTATGAGTAACACAAAGATATATTAAGCAATTGAAACAGACATCTTATTGATCTCTCAATTAATTTGGTGAGGTTTTACTCTTTTCGTTTTATCTTTGATCCTGAGCTAGGTCGAATTTTTCATTCTAAAGGACCCGCAAATGAGGATATCTGATCAAATCCTAAGAAAGATGATGCGATTGCAAGTAAAACTCCTAAGAAAATTAGAAGAAAAATAGGTAAATCGTACATTTGGTACATTAATAAATTCAAGGTGGATATAATGAAACAACACTTTAAGTGAATTCATTGCAGGAAAAGGTGACAGAAGTTCACGAGAAGCACATGCAAAAAACTCGGACTCAAGCACTAGAAAAGTTCATATAACACCAGCTTCTCATTCAGTACACATGCAGTGCTAATGGAGCCCCAATGTAACACAAAATAGTTAAAATACTATAGAAATAGACAGTGTTCTTTCAAAAAGCAAACAAAGTGTTTTGGTGCCAAAAAAATATATTTTGAAGAATGTAAGATTGTCAGAGTTCTGAACTATAAAGAGATACCTAATCATCTTTTCTAACCTCATAGAATATGCATCATTATAATCTAAATCTAAATAGAACCGCATCAATTGACCTAACCCTAAAAGGACTTCTTCAAATATAACACATTTTGTGTGCACATAAGATCTTTCATTCAAGTATAATGGTGCAATATATATCAGTTTTTTATGAGTCAAATACACTATATTTTTTTTTTCAAAATATAGAATTTCCAACCAAAAGCCTAATCTTTCATCACACGTAAGATCTTTTGTTCGGGTATTAAATACTTTTCATATATTGGATTTTGGATCAAGAAGTGGAGACTTGACGCACCGGTTGAGGTGTTTTCGTGTGACCATGAGGTCACGGGTTCGAGTCCTAGAAGCAGCCACTTGCAAAAATGCAAGGTAAGGTTTGCCTGTATTTCACCCTTGTGGTGGGACCCTTCCCCGGACCATCACTGCACGGGGATGCTTTGTGCATTGGGCTGCCATTTTTTATTGGATTTTGGATCAAGATATGTGAATCATTGAAGGCATTATCATTGTGTAATTCTTCTAAAGATACATTTCGAAATCTGATGTCGCCTGATTTTGGTGTCATATAATTTTGGTTGACTCCCGAAAAATCTAATGTAAGTTTACTCCTGAAAAAATCTAATGTCAGTTGACTCTGTTAACTGCAAGTGTAACTCAAATCGCATATTTTGTTCAATGATAAGCTTAATTCTAAAACATCAATAAACCAAACACCTAACCCTACTTTAGGTCTAGATTCATTTGAGCATAGCAATATTTTAACCTAATTACATGTTCAAAAAACCCTAAAACAGATAGTATAGCACTAGAAATGCAGAAAACTACACAAGAACGAAGAAACAAATTAACAAAATCAAAAGTATGGCAATGACATTCCTATTTCCACCCGTCTAAGCTTCTCAACAACTTCGATCTCTGAAAGAAATGCTAAGCTTTCCATCTTCAACCATGCAAAAAGATCAAAAATTCAACTCTCAGATCCGAAAAGCTAAAATCAATCACTAAGGAGAAAGCCAGTAGTAACTCATCACTCTCCCAAAAACTCCCGATTCTCTCCATCTAGGGCATCCCCTCCACCAAAACCCTAAATCCATTTCCTCAAAATTCTCAAAGATAAAAAGAAAAGAAATATCATCCTTCGCATTGCGCCAATCCATGAGACATAAAGAACTTACCAGAGGAGCTTGAACTCGAACTCCTCTGCTCGCAACAGCCTGCGCCGCCTCGATCGAAGCCTGCATCGAAGCACGGCAAGGGTTATGCCTATAAGAATAGAGATCGCCGAGGTCCTCTTCAGCGCCGTCTTCCTCCCAGTTTACTTCTTCTACCTCCAGATCGGGATGATAGTGAGCCTTGTAGAGAGAGCCCACACTACTGGATCCAATTCAACAACCCCAACCCTCCACCTCCGTTTTTCTCTCCGCATTTATTAAAGAGTAGTAATAAACCTTTTCTATTAACAACGGCTTTTCCTCTTATGCCCCTCAACTTTAACATACAATAGTCAATAAAGTTTTTTGTTTTGTTTTCGAATTAATAATCAATAAAGATTGTCAAGCACGCCTCGTCGTTTATCAATGGCGGCAAGTGCTCCGGCAGGCGCCAACCATCAGAAAGCTCGAGTCAACACGAACAAATACAAAAAATCGAATGAAGATGCTTCGATTGCTTCAAAATATTCGAGTTCTTCGGCTCTTTCGTCGTCGTCGTCGCGGGCTTCAGAACAATGGCGGATGATCGGAAAGATCTTTTTTTACAGCTGCTTTTCGCATCTGATCCGCAGAGTCCATTGATCTGCCTCAATCGTGTTCGTTATGTTTCTCAGTTGGTTTATTTTTGACCTTGAATTTTCTGGTGATCGATTCTGAACTCCGTCTTCAACTCTTCAAGCACGCTGCTTAATTTGTATTTCAGATTTTGTTTGGTAATGGAGGCGGTTGGGTTGATGAAATTAAAGTTTGGATTTTAGTGCTGGCTTTTACCTATAATTCGTGTGTCAATTGTAAAATATTGCCTTTTATTCAAAGATATTCTTCGTCTCGTTATGCTTGTCTTTGTCTTAGGCTCGGTTGGCGTTGTGATGGCGGTGATCAACATGAGAGTTAAATTATCATTTCTTAACGTTGATCTAAAAAAAACTTATTCATTTCTATATTCAAACAAATAATATTTGTTAAGGAACGATATTTTAACCCATGCGTTTACGACCATCACTACCGTGCCAAGCGGAGCCTTAGGCTCCGTTTGAGGGGGCTTATTCTCACCGGTCAAGCGGTTATGATTGTTGGGGTTCAGCCCCTAAAGGTGCAGATTTTTTGTGCAGGATTTTCAGGAGTTGCAACCTGGATTTTGAGATGGCAACCTTTTTAGTGCTGTTTGCCTTTGTGCTAAGTGAGCAGTTTTTATATTTTAAAAACTGCGCAGTTTTCTTTCTTAAAAAGCTGCGTGGCCTTTTTAAAATATCATCTTCTCCCGATAGAAGTTTAGGTCGTGAGAAAGTAGCAGCCGGAAACCCCAGCCTGCGTGACATTCGCTCGTCCGCCATCGCCGAGCCTGTGCCGACCGCCGGCCGCCATCGCCGCGCCCGCGCCGTCCTCGGCCGCCATTCCCGCTGCTGCAAGGGAGTTTTGCCGCTGCTGTAGGCGGTTCTTCGCCGCTTGAAGGAGGTGTTTCCTCGGTGCTATTGAAGGAGATTTCTCTACCGTTTCAAGGACTTCTTCGTCTACGGTTTCAGGTGTACCCTTTCTTGTCTTCGTTTGCTATTTTGCTTGAAGAGAGAGTAGGATTTTTATCCTTGTTGTAGAGAAGTTGTGGCTTGATCTTAGTGGTAGAGAGGAGTGGATTTGTGTGTCAAATCCGGAGGGCTTTCTAGGTTTTGGGCAAACCTAGATAAATTTTGTAATCCTTATTTATTATAGTGGATTTTCGTTGTGCCGTGCCCCGTGATTTTTGACCTTCAAGTGGTGAAGGTTTTCCACGTAAATCTCTGTGTTCATCTGTGGTGTTGTTTTTGTTTTGTTTCTTATTGCTTTGACTCTATTGATCGGTGGGGGTTGCCGTTATCTTCGGACCCCCGTTCCCTAACAAGTGGTATCAGAGGGAGGTTCTTTGGCTAGTCGTTTTTATTTCTCGGTTTCTAACTTGGTGCGGTAGGTGACGACCATCGGTCCGCTCCCTATCCTCTCTTGTTAATCCCTTGAAATAAATCGATTTGTGGACCGTAATAGAGTTGTGTGTTTGAGAAAGCAATGGAACAGAACACAAGGATGGTCAGTATGAATGGCAAGAATTGGAGCATCTGGAAGCCTCGGATGGAGGATCTCTTATATTGTAAAGATCTCCATGCTCCGTTGACGGGGAGACCTGCTTCAGTTAAGGATGATGAAGAGTGGAAGAAAATGGATCGAAAGGCAGTAGGGTTCATTAGACAGTGGCTCGATGACTCTGTTTTTCATCATGTTTCCACGGAGACCTCGGCTCAGGCCTTATGGAAAAAGCTTGAAGCTTTGTACGAGCGGAAGACTGCAGGTAACAAGGCATTTCTGATTAGGAAGCTTGTTAACTTGAAGTATCGGGAAGGTTCACAGATGACTGAGCATCTGAACCTTGCTCAAAGTATTATCAATCAGTTGGAGTCCATGAATATCACTTTGGAAGATGAACTCCAAGCTCTGATGATCCTTAGTTCTTTACCTGAGAGTTGGGAGACTCTGGTAGTGTCGTTGAGCAACTCAGCACCTGATGATGTGGTAACCATGGAGATGGTGTCTGGTTGTCTCCTGAACGAAGAACTGAGAAGGAAGGATTCTGGATCTTCCACTTCGGGTGTTTTTCTCATGGAGGGAAGAGGTCGGTCTGTGAAGAAGGATGTGAAGCACAGGGACAGTTCCAGGAGTAAGTCCAGGGGCAAGTCTAAGAAGGATATCGAGTGCTACTATTGTAAGAAGAAGGGTCATTTCAAGAAGGATTGTTTTCAAATGAAAAGAGACCTGAAGGGCAAGACCAAGGAGGTTGGAGAATCCAGTGGTGATGCGACGACTTCGATTGTGGAGGCTGAGCCGTTATGCTTGCAGTGCAGTGGGTCGTCTTGCCAGGACTGCGTTGACACAGACTGGATCGTGGACGGAGGTGCATCCTATCATTGCACTCCTCACAGAGACTACTTCTATACCTATTCTGCGGGAGATCTTGGTGTGATTCGGATGACAAATTCCGGTGAGTCGTTGATTGTTGGTAGTGGTGATGTCCACTTGGAGACTGAATTGGGGAAGATTGTTCTCAAGGGCGTTAGGCATATTCCTGACTTGAGAATGAATCTGATTTCCATTGGTAGGCTTGATGATGGTGGTTTCACAAGCATTGAAGGTGGAGGGATCTGGAATTTATTGAAGGGTTCTTTGGTAGTAGCCAGAGGAAGGAAGTGTTGTGGCCTTTATCGTACTAAAGCCAAGATCTGTGGTCCAAGTGTGAATGCGGCAGAGAGCGACTCTATGGAGTTATGGCATCGCAGACTTGGGCATATCAGCGAGAAGAACTTGAAGATCTTGGTGAAGAACAAGGTCCTTCCGGTGCTATCAGGAGGGCTTCCTGATACGTGTTTGCACTGCTTGGCCGGTAAGCAGAAAAGTGTTTCCTTTGCTGATTCTGAACCAAAGAGGAAGGCGGAGTTACTATACTTGATACACACTGATGTGTGTGGTCCTATTGAGCCCAAGTCTGTGGGCGGAGCCGCTTACTTTGTCACGTTCATTGACGATCACTCCAGGAAAGTCTGGGCATATTCTGTGAAGCAGAAGAGTGATGTTCTAGCAAAGTTTGAAGAGTTCAGAGCGAAGGTGGAGAAGATGACCGGAAAAGAAATAAAGCGAGTTCGATCTGACAACGGGGGAGAGTACACTGGTGCCTTCGACGCTTACTGCAGAAGGCATGACATAGTACATGAAAGGACAATCCCGAGGACGCCGCAACAGAATGGGTTAGCAGAAAGGATGAACAGGACGATTATTGAGAAGATCAAATGTATGATTTCTCAAGCTGGCATTAACAAACAGTTTTGGGCTGAGGCTGTGCAAACTGCTGTACATCTGATAAATCTGTCTCCTTCTGCACCTCTAAATGGTGATATTCCAGAGCGTGTTTGGTCCGGGAAGGAAGTGTCGTACGGACATTTGCGGGTGTTTGGGTGCAAAGTTCACGTTCATGTCCCCAAGGAAGAGAGATCGAAGCTTGATGAGAAATCCCGGGAGTGCATCTTGATGGGATTTCCCCATGAGCAGTTTGGCTATAGACTCTGGGATCCTGTGAACAAGAAAATGATCAGAAGCAGAGATGTGATCTTTGTTGAAGATCAAGTGGTTGGTGATCATAATGCTGCGGAGTCACAGGTTCCACAGTTTCCACCTGTGGAGGAGAGACTCTATGCTGATGATGTGCCAGTAGAGACTGCTGCTGATGATGGGCATGCTGAGGAGGAAGTTGGTAAGCTTATTCCTGATGAGGAGATGATTCCGGATGCAGGGGGAGCTCTGTCAGTTGATGTACCACCTGTGGTGGAGGTTCCTCTTGTCAGATCTGAGAGAGTCAGAAGGCCCAATACCAGGTATTCCCCTCATGAGTATATTTTGCTTACAGATAGTGGAGAGCCTGAGTCCTATGTGGAGGCTCAGAGTGCTGAAGATCGTGAGGCTTGGACAGCTGCTATGGAAGAGGAGTTGTACTCCCTTCAGAAGAACGAGACGTATGATTTAGTCCCATTGCCTAAAGGGAAGAGAGCCTTGAAGAACAAGTGGGTCTTCAAGTTAAAGTTGGATGAAAATCGCTCTCAGCCAAGGTACAAGGCGAGACTTGTGGTGAAAGGTTTCAGTCAGAAACAAGGTGTCGACTTCGACGAGATTTTTTCTCTAGTGGTGAAAATGTCCTCTATCAGACTGGTGTTGGGTATGGCTGCCTCCATGGATCTTGAAGTCGAGCAGATGGACGTCAAGACGGCATTTCTGCATGGCGATTTGGAGGAAGAGCTATATATGGAGCAGCCCGAAGGCTTTGTGGCTAAGGGGAAGCATCATCTGGTCTGCCGGCTAAGGAAGAGCCTTTATGGGTTGAAGCAGGCACCCAGGCAGTGGTATAAGAAATTTGACTCTTTCATGATGAAGAGCAAATTCCAACGGACCAGGGCTGATCACTGTGTGTATGTGAAGAAGACTGAGAAGATGTTCACTATTCTGCTGTTGTACGTAGATGATATGCTGATTGTTGGGGATGACAAGGCCAGCATAGCTGAGCTGAAGAAGGAGCTCAGTGAGTCCTTTGAAATGAAGGATTTGGGACCGGCAAGGAAGATCCTTGGAATGAAAATTACCAGGGACAGGAGTGCTGGTCAACTATAGTTGTCTCAGTCTGAGTATGTGGAGAAAGTGCTGAAGAGGTTCATGATGGACAAGGTAAAACCCGTTGCTACTCCTCTGGCCGGGCACTTCAGACTTTCTAGTTCTCAAAGCCCCTCATCTGAGAAGGAGGTGGAAGAGATGAGCCAAATTCCTTATGCATCCGCAGTGGGGAGCCTGATGTATGCTATGGTCTGCACTAGGCCAGACATAGCTCATGCTGTGGGCTCTGTGAGCCGTTACTTGGCAAACCCAGGGAAAGTCCATTGGAGTGCTGTGAAATGGATACTCTGCTATCTCCGAGGTACCTCAGACCTTTGTTTACAGTTTGGTGGAGGTCCACCAGAACTTAGTGGGTACTCGGATTCGGATATGTCAGGAGATGTTGACACGAGGAGGTCTACTTCTGGATTCGTGGTCACTTTTGGAGGGGGAGCAGTGTCGTGGCAGTCAAGGCTTCAGAAGTGCGTGGCACTGTCGACGCGGAGGCTGAATATATTGCGTTGACTGAGGCGTCAAAGGAGCTTATTTGGATGAAGAAGTTCATGCTAGAGCTTAATCTCCGACAGGACGTGTACACAGTTTTCTGTGACAGTCAGAGTGCTATATTTTTGGCCAAGAATCCCGCCTTTCACTCCAGGACGAAGCACATTGACGTGAAGTATCACTGGATTCAGGATGCTGTGGAGGAGAAGTTGTTGGTGGTGGAGAAGATCCACACGGATGAAAATCCCTCGGACATGATGACGAAGGTCGTCCCAAGGGAAAAGCATGATCTCTGCCGGCGGTTGATCGGTATGATCCCCACCTGAAGGAGTCAAGGTGGGATACTCTCCTTTATGGTCTGAAGGGGGAGTTTGTTGGAGTTCAGCCCCTAAAGGTGCAGATTTTTTGTGCAGGATTTTCAGGAGTTGCAACCTGGATTTTGAGGTGGCAACCTTTTTAGTGTGTTTGCCTTTGTGCTAAGTAAGCAGTTTTTATATTTTAAAAACTGTGCAGTTTTCTTTCTTAAAAAGCTGCGTGGCCTTTTTAAAATATCATCTTCTCCCGATAGAAGTTTAAGTCGTGAGAAAGTAGCAGCCGGAAACCCCAGCCTGCGTGCCATTCGCTCGTCCGCCATCGCCGAGCCTGTGCCGACCGCCGGCCGCCATCGCCGCGCCCGCGCCGTCCTCGGCCGCCATTCCCGCTGCTGCAAGGGAGTTTTGCCGCTGCTGTAGGCGGTTCTTCGCCGCTTGAAGGAGGTGTTTCCTCGGTGCTATTGAAGGAGATTTCTCTACCGTTTCAAGGACTTCTTCGTCTACGGTTTCAGGTGTACCCTTTCTTGTCTTCGTTTGCTATTTTGCTTGAAGAGAGAGTAGGATTTTTATCCTTGTTGCAGAGAAGTTGTGGCTTGATCTTGGTGGTAGAGAGGAGTGGATTTGTGTGTCAAATCCGGAGGGCTTTCTAGGTTTTGGGCAAACCTAGATAAATTTTGTAATCCTTATTTATTATAGTGAATTTTCGTTGTGCCGTGCCCCGTGGTTTTTGACCTTCAAGTGGTGAAGGTTTTCCACGTAAATCTCTGTGTTCATCTGTGGTGTTGTTTTTGTTTTGTTTCTTATTGCTTTGACTCTATTGATCGGTGGGGGTTGCCGTTATCTTCGGACCCTCGTTCCCTAACAATGATCACATGAATCGGACTATAATTAAGATCTGATTCATGCGGTCGTAACTGCTTGACCGGTGAAAATAAGTCCCCCCAAACGGAGCCTTAATCTCCCATCTTCCATAGACTTGTAAGTCCACTCAGGGTGAGGTGCACCGGGCCTGGTTTACCTAAGCATTGGTGAGTCGGTACAATTTTTGGGGGGAAAATGCACCGTGGGAATGCATTTGCATATCAAGTGTCGTGTCTTCTCTCCGTCATGTTAAGCCAGTAAACTTTTCACTTAAGGCATGCATTTTGTGCTCTTGCACGCAATTTTCAACTCGAGCACGCATTTTTCGCTCAAGCCTGAATTTTCCGCCCAGAAACATATTTTCTGACCTAAAATGTATTTTTCCACCATCATGAATTTTTTTCTCCCCCTACTTGCTAGAATTTGTTGGCTCAGATCTGAGCGGATCCAAATCCATTTTTTGTTTGGAATGTTTCCAAATGATAGTTGCCTAAATCACTAGGATAAGGAAAAAATATTTCTTTCTTCCTGTTTAAGTTTCAGTGATGGTCAAGATTGGACAGAAAGAAATAATTTATTCTTTTTTCTGGATGTACACTTGGAATATATAGGATCCGGATCCTCTGGAGTTTGTACGGAGAATTTAAGGGTGGAGTTCGATCCAATGCGCGAGAACGATTCATCTCGCCAATCTTGTAGCGAGAGGAATCTCGGTGCTAAAAGACAAAAAAAATGAACAGTAGAAATAATAGAAATACAGAAAAAAAAACAGGAATTCTCGCGGGTTGGATTTCAATTCAATGCGCGAGATAGATCGAACTCCACCCTGCAGTTGTCTGTACGAACTCCACCCTGCAGTTGTCTGTACGAACTCCAGGAGATCCAAATCCGAATATATATTGCCACCGGTAGATGATTCAGATTTGAACCGCCTGAAGCCTTGGAAAGGAGCTGGCCTGTAGCTATTTTGGAGGAGGCGCCTGGGGGTGTTCTGTCGATCAAGAGAAAGACCGTTGCCTCTCTCTCACTACTCACTCTCTCTCGCGCTCGAGCCCTCGGAGGGGCCACCGGCCTTGGGTGTTGTCGCCGGTCTTGGAGGAGGTAGCCGCCCGTGTTGAGAGAGGGTGTTGCCGCTAGGATTGGTGGAGTTTGCCGCCGGCATTGCAGTGGATGTTCTTTGGACTGGAGAGGCGTGGTGTCGACGGAGTGTGCGGGTTCACTTAGCCTCGACGGTGGTTTCTCTCCAGTGGTGGCGGTGTTGCTTTCCGGTGGTGGTGCGGTTGAACGTTGGACTTCGACGTAGAAGATTCCGTGAACCTTGTGCTTCCACAAGACGGATTGCAGTCTAGATCTTAAATTCTCGCCGCGGATCGTGCGTGTCCGGAGCATCCACGACGCACTCACCAGACGGTCAAATTTTCTCCTGTATTTGTACTTATATTTTCATTATATAAATTGTGGTTGTTTAGTGTTCCTGTTTACCTGCAAATTTTATAGCCATGCTTGCGTTTGCTCCGGATTTTACAACACTACTAGTAGCAAATGTGGATCCAGAAAAAATTGACCCCAAGAAGTCCAAAACCTACAAAAAACTTAACCCACAAAAGATGCACCGTAGGAATGCATTTGCACATCGAGTGTCGATGTTGCATTTTTCTCCCCTCTGGCATAGTTAAGCGAATTAACTTTTTACTTGAGGCATGCATTTTTCCCCTTGCACATAATTTTCCACCCAAGCACGTATTTTTCGCTCTTGTGTGAATTTTCTACTCAGTGTTGCATTCTCTAGCCGAGAGCATATTTTTCCACCATATATGATTTTTTTCTCCCCCTACAATTTTGGGGGACAGGCTCCGACCTTAAAATCAAGAAACGGAGCCGTCCAAATCGCGCCACATGTAAAGACTATTAAAATAGATTGACATTTACCTTCTGGGAAGATGATTTCTGCTCTGACTAGAGATCATATGTCTGCTTGCCGAGGATATCATTTTTGCTCGCATGGAGATCATTTTTGTTCTCTCGGAATATCGTTCGAGCAAAATGATTTGCCAGAAGAGAATAAATGAAATGATTTCCCGGTGAGCAGAAATGATATCCCGAACAATAGAAATGATATTATGGGCGAACAGAAATGATCCACGCAGAAAGTAGTAGTTTCATATCTGCTTTGTCATTATAGATTGTCACGCGTCATTATCGCAATGACCCCATCCCCAAATATGAAGATGGACCACTATACAAAATTGTTGCTGTTATTCCAAGTCCGGCTAAGAATGCACCAGGTGTAGACATCATTAACAGTGTGAGCCACACAACTAGGTGTCAATCACCACACCGGCTGTGAAGATGCTATTGAAAGAGTGTGCTCGAAGCATCTGCGTGACCGTCAAGTTTGAAACGATCTACTCATTGCTCCTAGCATGAGTATTTATAGACAAACCCTAAATACTCGACTATAGGTTGTTGGATTCTTATCGGATCCTAACCGCAACCCATTAAGCACCCGTCACACCTAATTCAGTATAGCTCAACAATCTTCTCTTATATTGTAAATAGGTGTTAGCACAGTACAAGTTACTTAAACAAGAGTTAATAACGACCAAAAAGTGAGGTTTCAGAAAACATACATATAAGTTTTAGAATACAAAATATCTAAACTTAAACATATAGTCCCAAACATAGCAATAGGAAATCTGAAAGAAAAACTCAAACTGAAAATTAATCTACGCAAACAATAGATCATTGTCATCCGAGTCGAAATCAACTTTCTCTCTTCTAATCTCCATTTGATCTGCAAACAAACACCATAAGAATGTTATGAGACAAATATCTATGAATTCTAACATTTGTCAATCAAAACTAAAGTTATTAGTTCTAGCTATAAAAGAACGTAATACGCTAAACAGAAAGAAAGAATCACATATCAACATCTCAATCTAATTTACACAAAATTAGAAAATTGATTCATAGAATCAAACTATGTTCTATCGAATATTAAGATTATTATTCACCATTTCACAATTTTGTTATATCATCAAGTTTGGAATGATACAACAGGCTGTAACCATCATATCATCAAGTTTTGAAAAATATAATTAATAATCATAACATCAAGACTCATATCATCAATTTCAGTATTTATTTTTGGAATGATACCAAATTCAGCCTTTGAATAAAATAATTGCGTAAGTCATCAAGTTTGTAATGACTGACAACTAATCATCTCTAGCTTTCATCAGATAGCATCTAAAATACTTCAGTGTACTCAATTCTAGATGCTTGAATGTAAGCAGACTATGGTTCTAAAATTCAAAATATAAGCAAGGTATTATATCCTACTAAATGGACTTTAATCTCATCTCCCCCGATGTTTTAGTTGTTAGAACCTTACATAAGTCCTTGGTAAGGACATCTGCTACATCATCTTTTGATCTCATGTCCAAAAGAGAGATTATCCTCTAACTGTTGAGATATGTCAACCAGGCCTGCTTCATTCTTAGTTGCATTCGCTTTACATTGACCAACGTATTTGTAATACTGGTCTTTGTGGCTTGATTGTCACAATAAATCGAAATAGAGTGCATTTTCAGACTTGTCATTGGAATGTTCATTATCATATCTTTTATCCACTCTGCTTCTTCTCTAGCTGAAGTGAGAACATAAAGTTTTGATTCCATATAGGATAGTGCAATGCACGTCTACCTCTTTGACTTCAAAGTTACTGCTGCTCCTCCTAGGATAAAAACAAAAGCACTAGTGAATCTACTATCAACAATTTTTGAGCACCAGGAGGCGTCAGAATACCCCTCGAGCACAAGAGGATGTCCACTGTAACATAAATCATACTTCTCAGTGTACTTTAAGTATTGCATTAGCCTTTCTAAGACATCACAATGATCCTTCCTAGGGTTACTTGTAAATTTACTTAACATGCCGACCGTAAAGGCTATGTCAGGTCTAGTGCAGGTTGTAGCATACATGAGACTTCCTATGAGTTTAGAGTATTCCAACTGTCTAATAGGTGAACCTTCATTCAGTTTCAATCTATTGTTATAGTCGTATGAAGTCTCAGACTTTTTGTTACTAATGTAATCTCACTTTTCCAGTAGATTTCTAACATAATGGCTCTTACTTATGGTAATACCCTTTTTCAGTGAAATTCACTTCCATACCTATGATGGTCTTTACCACTCCCAAGTCTGTCATGCTAAATTTAGCCGTCAAGACAACTTTCACGACTTCCACCTCACACTGATCAGTGCCCAGAATTAGCATGTCGTCAACGTACAAGCATATAATTGAAACTTTATTTTTACTCGTTCTTACATATAGACATTTATCTGATAGACTGTATTTAAAACTCATACCTTTAACAAAAGTGTCAAATTTCTCATGTCATAATTCGGTGCTTACTTCAATTCGTAGAGTGACTTAATCAACTTACAGATTTTATTCTCTAGACCTTCTACGACAAACCCTTCATATTAGTGCATATAGATCTCCTCAGTCAGATCTCCATTAAGAAATATAGTCTTGACATCCATCTAATGAACAACAAAATGTTCCATAGATGCTAACGCGAGAAGAATCATAATTGTCGCAATGTGACAAACAGTTGAGTATATATCAAAGTAGTTTATACCACTCACTTGAGTGTAGGCCTTGGCAACTAGACATGCTTTGTATTTAGCGATACTCCCATCAGGATTAAGTTTCTTCTTCAGAACTCACTTACTTCCAATGGTTCTAGCCCATTTAGACAAGTCATCCAAGGTCCAAGTGTTGTTTTAGAGTAGAGAATTCATCTCATCATCCATGACTTCTTTCCATAACAGAGAATCCCTAAATCGCATCGCCTCCTTGCAGGTCGATGGATCAACTTCCACTTGGTAAGTCACAAAGTCTTTATCGAAGCTTTTAGGCACTCGTTCTCTATTAGATAACCTTTTAGATATTATACCACTAGTGTATATAGGCTCAGTGTCAGTGTTTCTTATTTTTGGCTCAATAATAGGCTCAGTAGTAGTAGCTGACAGACCTGCAAATGTTAGGTTTTTATCCTTAAGCAACTTATCCTCAAAGAAAATCGCATCTCTAGATTCTACTACTAGGGGTGAAACTGATGCGATTTGGTGTGGTTTGAGCTCAAATCGCAACCGCACCAAAAAGGGTGTGTTTTGGACTTTACAAAACCACACTGCATCCAAACTATGCAGTACGGTTTGACATTAGTGTGGTTTGCAGTCAGTTTTTGCGGTGCGGTTTCGATTTTTTGCACATTTATCGAAACTTATCTCGTGCCCAAAAAAATTTCTTCAAAAGCTCAATACGATATCACTAAACCAAACTCCACAAAAGTAAACTCATATTAGTTATTTCAAGTCTAATAGTAACATGAAACAGTTACTAGTCACTAAATCAAACTCCACAAAATTAGTCAATCCTTGTTCAGCTTCTCTCCGGTGGAAGACAACAGTTAGTACTCTCAAAGCCCAGGAAAGGGAAACCTGCACTCATGACACAACAACACCTAGCAATTCTCACAGTCAACAATTGATAACTTCTCAAAACGAAGTTATTTAGCCTAAGTTTCGGACCTTTTGCTCGTCGATTCGGGAAAAAAATCATTTAGTTGAAGTTAAATGCAAGTAAATTCACATTTATTTTATTTATGTCTAAAGTGGTCTTTTTCCTAGGTGTTGGTGCAAGAAAAGCGAAGGAGAACGGCTTGGAAGAAGAATTTGGTCAAATATGCTGCCCTGGAGAAAAAGATGCAGAATCCTGAAAAAGGTTGCAACCTTTTTTGGACGAAGTTCAGATTTTAAAATTCAAATTTGGCACAATTTTCAAATCCGGAAAGAGGCACCTTTTGAGCAAGAGATGTACGTTTTTGGAGGGAAATATTCTGGAGTTAAAGAGGAGAGAGGAGAGAGAAAATTTTCGGATTTGAAAAGGAGGGACATTTAGGTTTTGGAGGAGTGCTGAAATTTTCATTATTGCTAGTGGAGGAAGTCTTCTTCTTCCTCATTCTCGAAGGGGGCGGCTAGAGAAATAGAGGAAATTTTCCAGGCTGAGCGAGGGAGCAACTCCGGCGAAGGAATCCTACGTCGTTTATTCTGTAATTTCAACATGAATTTGTAAGATCTCTCCAACCGTTATACTTAATCTCTCCGCCGCCATGAACTAAATACTTCTAATCTTGTATTGTGAAAGTACTTAGTCTTTTGTGTTGATGGAAACTTAACTTTTTTTTTGTGAATGTTTGGTGTGTGTCTTTACCGAATCTATAATCTTACTTTGAAACTTTTGGCCAAGATTTCGCCATTTTAATACGCTTCATAATTCGAGAGAGGAGTTGCGTAAGTGCGTTATAGATCTGATATAGTATTTGAAGGGAGAAAGAGATTTCCCCTTGATATTAGCAACTTTGATTTTTGAACTTTATGCGGTACTTGTCTCTCCCGAGGGGGAAAGAGAGGGATTTCCGATATCGAGAGGTACGGATCTTCTAATTTAAAATCGTTGCAAGACATGTCACCACTCACTATCACAAAGTCATCTTCACAAGATTCGTCACACGAGACTTAGGAAATCATAATACAAGATTACTTCTTCGATAATCAAGTACTTTCTTTTAGAGAATCGTAGTCTATTTTAATTCGTAGACGTTGTCATTCATAATCATAATATTTAACAAATCACTATTTTATTCTCCTTGAATTTAAAGAAAAGCCACAACTAGTAATTGCAAGCACTAAATTCACCATCTCCTCGAGGGAACGATCTTTACTTACTATTTATTACTTGACACGACACGTACACTTGCGGTTAATTACGTATACCCGTTTTGGGGGTATCAAGTTTTTGGCGCCGTTGCCGGGGATGTGCGACGTATTTAGTGTTTTATCTCTTGCAATATTAGTTAAACCAGAGTATTTAGAGCTCAAGTTCTTGTTTTGTTGTTTTATCTTGTATTGTTTGTGTTGTTACTGCTATCTGTAATTCTGTTTGTGCATGTCCAGACATCGAACTTCTGAACTTTTGCCTTTCAATTCAGAAATAGAGCGTACGTGTAGGCGGAACAGAAAACTTTGTAGAACGCTGAATATTATTCATCAAGAGATGGATAATAACGATCATGAGAATATGAATAATCATGAAGGACAAGTGGACCATAATGGTCAAGACGCTGCGCCACGAATGACGTGTCGCGATTATAATACACCTTTGAGAGGAGGTTTACACTTTAGTATCGCGCGACCCGCAATTGCGGCAAACAACTTTAAAATGGACCCACTAGTTATGCAACAAGTGCAATATAACAAGTTTGGGGGTCTTAGTCATGAAGATGCGAACTCTCACTTACGTACCTTCTTAGCGATCTGTGACATGTTCAAATTCAATGGAGCATCTGAAGATGCAATTTTGTCGAGACTATTTCCATTTTCGTTAGAAGGACGAGCGAATGACTAGTTAGACTCATTACCCAATGACTCTATTACCACATGAGATCACTTAGTAGAAAAATTTCTAAATAAGTATTTCCCACCCTCGAAGACGGCTAAGCTCATTAGGGACATAACGACTTTCATGCAAAATCATGGGGAGACTCTTTATGAGGCGTGAGAGCGTTTTAAAGAATTATTGCGAAAATGTCCACACCACGGATTAGCCCAACACCAACAAGTCTCTACATTCTACAATGGTTTGCAAACAGCAACCATGATTTTAGTGGATGGAGCCGCGGGCGGTTCCTTAATGAAGAAATATCCCGAAGACGCCTACGCAATATTAGAAGATCTTACTTCTAATAATTATCAGGCTTATGAGAGACAAGGTAATACTCAACCGGCTAGAGTCCATCAAGTGAACCAGATTACATCGTTAGCTGCACAAATGTCATCCCAGTTTAATCTAATTAATAAAAGTTAGATTTGTTATCTACCTCTACACCTAATGCACCCCTAACGGTTGAACAACTAAATCAAATGACGGAGGAGGTAAACTATGTCGGAGGCCAACCAAGGCAAGTACCACCAGGTTTTGCAAATCACTACCATCCAGAGTGGAGAAATCATCCAAATTTCTATTGGAAGAATAATGCGGGAGTGACCCATCCACCCGGATTTAATCTGAATAACTCACATCCACAACATAATAATGCTTTTAATCAACCTAGTATTTCTAGGAAACTGACTGATGAGATGATTATGGAGTCGATGCAAAAGAGAGATGTACGCATTTCAAATTTAGAAGGGTCACTACGCATGATAGAATCCCAGTTAGGTCAAATTGTCAATGCCTTAAGTCTTATGCCACCAGGCACACTTCCAACGGATACCACTCCAAATCCAAAGGGAGATAACCAACATTGTAAAGCAGTCGAGTTACGAAGTGGTAAGCAATTAGTGAGTGAACCTACACATGAACTGATTAGGAAGAGTGATGAAGAAAAAGAGTTGGTGGAGGGAACCCCTTGTATTACCGAGGAAGAAGTGAGACTAGATAACTTTTCTGAGAAGGAAGTGGAAGTTCTAGGAGAAAGGAAGAGAGAACCGATCACCGATTACGTTAAGAAGAAGGATAATGTGAAAGTCTACCCACCACCACCATTTCCTCAACGGTTGAAGAAGAGTAAGCTCGACCTACAATTCCAAAAATTCATCGAGATATTTAAGAAATTACAAATTAACATCCCTTTCGCTGAAGCTTTCGAACAAATGCCGAGTTACGTTAAATTCATGAAAGATATCCTGTCCAAAAAGAGAAAATTTGGAACAAATGAGACGATAGCACTCACTCAAGAGTGTAGCGCTATTCTTCAAAAAAGACTCCCACCTAAGCTGAAAGATCTGGGGAGCTTTACTATTTCGTGCTCTATAGGATATAAATTTGAGGGTAAAACGCTATGTGACTTAGGAGCGAGTATAAACCTAATGCCGTTCTCTATTTATATAAAGCTAGGTTTGGGAGAAATAACAAAGACTTCCATAACCTTGCAGCTGGCCGATAGGACCCTGGAATTCCCAAAAGGGATAGTTGAGGATGTGTTGGTGAAGGTAGATAAGTTCATTTTTCCGGCTGACTTTGTGGTTTTAGATATGGAGGAGGACAAGGAAGTCCCCATCATTGTAGGGAGACCGTTCCTAGCCACGGGTAGGACACTGATAGATGTTCAAAGAGGAGAATTGACTATGAGAGTGAATGACGAGCAAGTCACCTTTAATATACTTAAGGCATTAAAATTTTCCCATGGAGAGGAAGACAATATGGAGGTGGTCAACTATGTATCTATAGGTGACTATAAGCCTAATGTATCGCTGGATGAACAGGATTCCCTATTGACTCGTGTTTTGACTGATGATGAACTTTCTGAGGAAGAAGAAGACATTCAAGAGTGCTTGCAAGCATTTGAGAAGCAAACGGTTTGGTTCCGTAAGCCGGAACCATTAGAGATGCCCGAAAGATCTTTGTTAGTAAAACCGTCTATCTTCGACCCACCATCATTGACGTTGAAACCTCTTCCGGACTATCTCACTTACGCGTACTTAGGCGATAATGACACCTTGCCGGTCATCATCAACTCACATTTATCATCTGATCAACGTCAAAAGTTAGTAGACTTATTCAAGCAATTTAAAAGGGCCATAGGGTGGACCATAAACAATATCCGAGGAATAAGTCCCTCATTATGTATGCACAAGATTCTTTTGGAAGAATCATTTATGGGGTCGATCGAGCATCAACGTCGTCTAAGTCCACCTATAAAAGAGGTGGTAAAAAAAGAAATTATTAAATGGCTAGATGCGGGAATCATATACCCCATCTCGGATAGTCCATGGGTTTCACCTGTGCAATGTGCACCCAAGAAACGAGGAATGACAGTAGTAAGAAATGAGAAAGGTGAGTCGGTTTCCACTAGAACGGTCACGGGGTGGCGAATCTGCATTGACTATATGAAGTTGAATAAAGCCACCAGGAAGGATCATTACCCCTTGCCTTTCCTTGACCAAGTTTTAGATAGGTTGGCAGGGAATGACTTTTTCTGTTTTCTTGATGGGTACTCAGGCTACAACCAAATTACCGTAGACCCCGTAGATCAAGAAAAGACCACATTCACATGTTCTTACGGAACTTTCGTATTTAGGAGAATGCCCTTTGGTCTATGCAATGCACCTGCCACGTTCCAGCGTTGCATGATTGCCATTTTCTCTGATATCATGGACCAGGGTATTGAGATATTCATGGATGATTTTTCCATTTTGGGAAATCGTTTGATGATTGCTTAGAGTGTTTAGATAAGGTACTTACCCGTTGTGTGGAGACAAATCTTGTTCTAAATTGTGAGAAATGTCACTTCATGGTGCGTGAGGGAATTGTGCTTGGTCACCATGTTTCTAGAGAGGGACTAAGGGTGGACAAGGCAAAGTTAGATGTGATCGCACAATTACCACCACCCAAGAATGTTAAGATGCTACGAAGTTTCCTAGGACACGCAGGTTTCTACCGTAGGTTTATCAAGGACTTTGTGAAAATAGCAAAACCGTTCAGTAGTTTGTTGGAAAAAGACGTGAGCTTTCAGTTTAGTGATAAATGTATAACAGTTTTTGAGGAACTTAAAAAGCGTTTAACCACGGCACCCGTCGTAGTGACGCCCGATTTGGAAGAGCCTTTTATTCTGATGTGCGATGCTAGTGATTACGTAGTGGGAGTTGTCTTAGGGCAAGTGAGGGGAAAGATATTTCACACGATAGTTTACGCAAGTAAAACCCTCGTTGACGCCCAAGTCAACTACACTACCACCGAGAAGGAACTATTAACAGTCGTTTTTGCATTCGAGAAATTTAGATCTTATCTCTTATGCACAAAGGTAATAGTGTATACCAACCATGCTGCAATCCGCTATCTGATGGTAAAACGAGATGCAAAACCACGGTTGATCCGTTGGGTACTCCTTTTGCAAGAGTTCGATGTCGAGATAAAGGATAGGAAAGGATCAGAGAACCCCGTAGCAGACCATTTATCTAGGATTGAGTTTACCCATCCGTCGTTATGTTCTGAGGTTGATGAGAGGTTCCCTGACGAGTGTCTATTAGCGAGCTCTAATAGTGTAGCACCTTGGTATGCTGACTTTGTAAATTACCTAGTGAGCAACATTATGCCTTCTGAGCTTACATATCATCAAAGAAAAAGATTCCTACATTAGGTGCAGACATATTTATGGGACGACCCTTATCTGTTTAAGATGAGAATCGATGAAGTATTGAGACGTTGTATTCCCGAGAGTGAAATGAGAACTATTCTAGAAAAAATGTCATAATTCACCATATGGAGGCCACTTCATGGGTACTAGGACAGCCATGAAGGTGTTAGAGGCTGGATTCTATTGGCCTAACTTATTCAGGGACTCAAATTCTTTTGTTAAAGAGTGTGATAGATGCCAAAGAACTGAAAATATACAAAGAAATGACTCAATGCCCATGAATACAATACTTGAGGTTGAATTATTTGACGTATGGGGCATAGATTTCATGGGGCCATTCATTAAATCAAAAGGAAATTTATATATATTATTGGCCGTAGATTATGTGTCTAAGTGGGTGGAAGCGATAACCACAACTAAAAATGATGCTAAGGTCGTCTCGCATTTAATGAAAAACTACATTTTTAATCGATTTGGAACGCCGCAAGCTATCATCAGTGATGGGGGGAGCCACTTTTGTAATGCCCACTTCACAACCTTGCTACGAAAATATGGGATCACGCATAAAGTTGCATTGGCTTACCATCCCCAAACAAATGGGCTAGCCGAGGTGTCTAATCGGGAAATCAAAAGAATACTCGAAAAGACGGTTAGCACAAATCGTAAGGATTGGTCGCAGAAGCTCAATGATGCATTATGGGCATATCGAACTGCTTACAAAACGCCCCTTGGCCTCACACCGTATAGACTAGTCTACGAGAAAACATGTCATTTACCTTTAGAATTAGAGCATCGAGCTTATTGAGCTATAAAAAAAATAAATTATGACTTTCAAGACGCTGGTAAGAAAAGATTTTTGCAACTCAACGAATTGGAAGAAATACGAATGAATGCTTACGAGAATGCCAGAATTTATAAAGAGCGTACCAAGAAGTGGCACGACAGACGGTTGAAGGAAAAACATTTCGAGCCGGGACAATTAGTCTTGTTGTTCAATTCTCGTTTATGAATTTTCCCCGGAAAACTTAAATCGCGTTGGTCAGGCCCTTTTTTGGTCAAGGAGGTGCATCCGTATGGCGCGGTGACTATCCTAAATGAAAATGATGGAACGAAGTTTAAAGTAACGGCGAAAGACTGAAATTATATCTTAGGGAGGACGACGACCGAGCGGTGTCGTGCGTGACGCTCCACTAGTTTTGTACTGTCCTGCCGGGACAGTAAATTAGGCGCTTGGTGGGAGGCAACCCATCCTTTATATTTATATTTTCCGTATTAGTCATAATAATAATAATAATAATAAATTTTAAGTCATGTAACATATCTACTATGATTTTGGTAATTGAAATTGGCAGGGGAATCCTTGGGCCGGATTTAAGTTATGAGTATATTTCGAATGTTGCAACCCACAAAAATAAAGGTCGCAACCTTTATTTTCCTGTTTGGATAGGAAGAATACAAATCTGGCCCGGTTCAGCTGAACCGGTGTTTTCCCTGGGTAGAAATTAAGTTGTTGCAACCCAGAAAATAAAGGTTGCAACCTTTTTTTTTCTGCCCGGCGTATGGACGGAACTGTTTTAAAATTTTTGGACCGGTTCGACTGAACCGGCGCGCCGATTCACTTTAAAACGAATTAGGCCGGATTAAATTATTCCTAAATAAGATCCTACCCAAATTAAACCCCCCCTAACATAATCATCCCGTATTTATAACTACTCTTTCTGAAACCCGCCGGCCCGCCTCTACCTTTTCGCCTTCCCCCATTTCTGTCGCGACCTAGGGCACGGGAGTTCAGGCGAGCGGCGTTGGCGGAGAAAGATTTCGGTGGGCAAGCGGCATTCCAGAAGGGTTTTGGAGATTCGCCGCCATCATTGCCGGCGTGAGAGCTTCAGCGCAGACTCGCGCATCATTCCTTGACCTGGTAAGGTAACTACAGCTACCCCCTCTCCATCTTTAGAACTTGTATGTGGCGGTTTTGGTTTCCATTTACCTGCTCGAATCATTCTCCTCAGTTAGGTTTAATTTTAATTAGCTTGAAGATGACACCGAAGACAAAGAGGAGTCAAGGGAAGGGAAAGGATGTGTTACATACCAAAAATAAGTTCTTATCTGAAGAAGCGTGGCACCGTTTTGAAGCTCTTAAGTCCGCCCCTCTCATCTATGAAGGGGATTTAAAATGGAAATTAGGGAATGGAGCCGGGCATATGTTGGACACATCAAAGCCCTGTCATGGGAGATATTCTGCCATCCTAGAACCGAGGTCGTGCTTCCATGGGTGTACGAGTTCTACGCCAACGCTAGATTCCGGGAAGGAACCACCGTCTCCGTTAAAGGCAAGTGATACGCCCGAAATAGATGTATATAATAACGCAAGTGCACGTGCCGGATCAAGTAATATAAAGTGAGAAGTGATCGTTCCCTCGAGTAGGTGATTGACCTAGTGATCACAATTACTAGCTCTTCCTGTTCTGTAAATTCAAGACAATAATTAAGGTGAATTTCTAGATTTATTTAAATAAGTACTCTTTAGACAAGAACTAAAATGCGCGGACAAGAAAATATTGTTATCCAAGTTTTAGGGAAGCAATCTTGCATGTTGGTTTCCCTTACCTATTACGATGATTTTTTTATAGAAAAAGCTTTCATGAGTTGTTTGACTTCTATCTTGCAGGGATGCAAAAGCGGATCTCTTTATCCCTCGATTTCCGAGATCCGGTCACCCAAATTCCCCCAGTTATCTCTAACTTGGGTGGAAAGAAAGTAATGAAAAGCGCACAAATCCACAATGCTAACTCGAGAGGAAATCTCTTTCTCTCCCGAAGTTATATTAGAAATTAGGTTACACTTACACCGCTCCTCTCTCGAATCTCGCAGTGCAGTAAAAAGATGGAATTTTGACTAAAAAAATACGTGACTCCTCTCTCGAATCTCGCCACGTAATATAAAGGATTCAACCCTAGACTAGCATAACTCCTCTCTCGAATCTCGCCATGCTAACTAGAAGATGAATACTTGCTCAAAACATCCACAAATAGAGAACACAATTCCAATAAAGATAAAAAATCAAACAATCATTAAGTCAAAACCTTGAATCAAGTCATCACAACAAGTAAGGTACTCACAACACACAAGATCTAAGAAATTAGTTCATGACGGAGAGATGAAACCAAATTAGATGGATCTTACTAGACATGCTTCAGAAAATTCAAAAGTTTCAGGAAATAATTCACTTGGAAGTGCAAAATCCGTTGCTCTTGACGATCCGGAGTAGCCTTCTTCTTCTTCTTCTTGCCTAGGGTTTGTCTCCCAAGATGGATCTTCTCCTCCAAAAGCTCCCTCTTCTTTTTTTATTTTTTCGTCCAGCACCCCCCTTTTATTTCCTTGATTTTGCCCTTTAAAAACGCCTCCAGATATGCTAAGGGATGCCTCCTTCCAAATTTGAAAAGGTGGCAAAATTCGAATTTCAAAATCTGAAAACCGCCCAGGTGACGTTGCAACCTTCATTTTTTTGGGGTGTTGCAACACCTGCGCTGTGCCTACTTGCATTGCCAATCAGTAAGTGAGTCATTGCAACTATTTATTTTTTCGTGCGTTGCAACCTTTTTCCAGATTTTTTTTATATTTTGGCAGATATCCGTCCATGAGCTTATTTCTCTTGCACCACTAGTAAACATACAATGAAAAGAGACCAAATTAGCCTTGAATTAGATAATCAAACAATTACTTTCATTTCTATAGCTTTCTGTGTTAATTCGTGTCGGATATGCCGAGTAATATGTCAGAAAACGTGGCTAGATAACTTCTTTTGGGAAGTTATCACACCCCCACACTTGAACCTTTGCTAGTCTCGAGCAAAGAGAAATAATTATTTCAAATGAGTGTTCGATAATTATCACTCTCCAAATCAGAACAATCCTATCTTGACCAACATTAGTCCCAGATATTCAAGAAGTTCGCTTTACTCAACTGATAAGCTTGATTATTATTAAAAGTTCAAACATCACAAATCCATTAGCTTGATAAAAGATAAAGCATACTAAAAAATTTTGTGTAGTATGTGCGCCTTCTTCCAGATTATTTACTCCCCCGTACTTTTTTTTATTGAAAATCCTCAATAATTCAAAAGGGTAAGAATAAGCTAAGTCATTACGCTAGCCTTGACAAGAATTAGCAGCATACGAGAGCATAGGTTTAACTTTGGCTTGGTTGGCAATTCATGAATAGACTTAAATAGTGGCATGGTAATTCCCTAGTTAATAATCTCAATCTTTCACCATATTACGAGGTTCAATCCTTAAGCCTTGAATGTATAAACATATTGTGCCTATAGTTGGGATCATTCCAAGTATGTAATTGCCTACCCAGGCCACATATCACTATGACAAAAGTTTTGATTATTTCCTTTCTCTTTTTTTATATAGTCACAGTTGAGATCATTCTAGATAGGCGTGTACATACTTAGGCCGCATATCACTATGACAATTCACAATTTTTCTCATTTTTTATATAAATGCTGAATTGGAACACCCAATAAATAGCTAGTGGATTAAGATAAAACTAGGGAAATATAGGGAATTTGGTCATTCAGTAGTGGGTAGCAAAATGATACAGAACCAATCAAAGAATCTCATGAAAGTTCAAAATAGTATAGCTACTAAAACATTATCTTGACTCACATTATTACTTAGTTCTTGCTCACCCCATTTCCTAATTTTAGAAATCAACATCAAAAGTTTTCAGAGAAGTAAACAAAAACTGGAGAAGGATGTGCATGAATCAAATGCCTTAGAATGCTTTATCAAAAAAAATCTTGCTAATTTCAAATTCAAAATATGAACTCCTAGGATTTCCAAGCCGTACCAATTAATTATCATTGAACTTCAAGAATAACTTATCACTAAGTACGGGTCAATATACGAAATCTTGCAATTAGGAGTGATCAAATCAAATTATCTACCACCACAATTGCAGGGGCGATATTAGCCAACACCCCCACACTTAAGGGCTTGCTAGGCCCTAGCGAGGTTAATGTGTTATATAAGAAATAATATTCTATCTATACTACTCAACCTTTGCATGAATTAAATAAAAATGAAATTGAAACAGTAAAACTCCCCTGATAAGGAAATGATTTCCTCTAAGTCTCTTGAGTTTCTTTAATGTGCTTCACATGTGCTCCGATGATCTACATTACTCCGTACCATATTTACCAGCCCAACTTTTATCTTGGCTATGACAGAAGAGAACAAAACATGGAGGCAATCTAATAAAGTTCGTAACTGCATGGATTAGCAACAACAATGAACCAGAATAACTTAATCGCCTTCATATTCATGTCATAACTGTTAATTATAGCAATAGCCTAAATCATGTTATATCAATTTGAACATAAGAGCAGAGTAATAAGGTAAATTAAATTTAGGTTTTCCAAAAGATCTAGCACTTAATGAGTCCAAATAATTACGCAAGATCATATCATATCATGTGAGTAGTGCAGAGTAATCATTCACCATGCAGTTAAATAAAATAGTTCAAAATAAGGTCATCCAGAGCGTAAAAGAAACAAAAGAGTATCCATCAACCATTAACACAGTCATTCAAAAACAAATAAAGCCAAAAGGATCTAATCTGACCCCCCTTCATTGTCTTCTTCGGGTTCATTCATTTCTTGATCCTCCTCGCCTTCTGGCTCCACCTCTTCTTCCTGATTCCTTTCTTCTTCATCCAATTCAGCTGGGTCGAGAGTGCTTCCATCAGCTGCTAGCAACTCTCCCTTATTGTTGAACTGCCACTGATATCGAAACGACTCTACATCCTCCTGCAACTTTGCTTTCTTCAAGAGACAATCAATCTTCCTCTCCATAATATCCAGTCGGGAACTGAAGTAGCAGTGCTGTCATCTCAAGTATACTTTTATGTACTCAATACTATCCATAGCTTCATGCAATGTGACCCCTTCCCCGGATGGCACTGCTACACTCTCCCGCTTTCCGGCCCATGACGTTGAAGGTCTACTTCCTATTCTTTTGTGAGGTGTCTTAGAACTGCTGTCCATCTCAGTCCCAACTTTGATATTCACCTCCACCACTACTCTCCTAATCAAAACCAAAGAAAAACTTGAAGAAAAACTACTAAATTCAAACAGTACTAAACATAAAGCGATGGGTTGCCTCCCACCTAGCGCCTAAGTTAATCATCTCGGCAAGACGGCTCTCCTTATACTCGTCAATGAAATTTTATGACCATCGCATCGCGCTGGTCACCACCCTCATAATAAATTTTTAGTCGCTGTCCATTCACCTTGAAAGTTGATCCGTCCTTCTCATTACATATTGTTACTACACCATGTGGGAACACCTCAACAACTCGGAATGGTCCAGACCATCTCGATTTCAGCTTTCCTGGAAATAATCAAAGGCGTGAATTATACAAAAGCACAAGTTGTCCGCTTCTAAATTCTCTCTTCTGCAGTCTCAAATCGTGCCATTTTAACCCGATCTTTATAAAGCTTCGTGTTCTCATAAGCGTTAAATCTAAGCTCTTCTAACTCATTCAAGTGCAAAAGCCTTCTTTTATCCGCTTCTTGAAAGTCAAAGTTAAGTCTCTTGATCGCCCAAAAAGCTCTATGTTCCAATTCTACCGGTAAATGACAGCCCTTTCCATACACCATCCTAAAGGGAGTCACACCTATGGGCATTTTGTAAGCGGTCCTATAAGCCCATAGCGCGTCATTTAATTTAAATGCCCAATCCTTCCTGGTTGTACCCACTGTCTTCTCTAAGATGGACCTAATCTCTCTATTGGAGACTTCGGCTAATCCATTGGTTTGCGGGTGATATGCTAGGGCCATTTTATGTGTTACACCATTTTTTTTAAAAGTAATTTAAATTGTGTATTAGAAAAATGTGAGCCCCCATCACTAATTATCGCCCTAGGCGTGCCGAATCTCGTAAATATATTTGCTTTTATAAACTTGAGTACAATCTTAGCATCGTTTTTTTGTGTGGCGATGGCCTCTACCCATTTTGACACATAGTCCACTGCCAATAATATGTAGAAATTTCCTCCAGAATTCACAAACGGCCCCATAAAATCTATGCCCCAAACATCAAATACATCTACTTCCAGAATATCGGTCATAGGCATACTTGCCCCCTGATGAATATTGCCCGTCTTCTGGCATCTATCACATGCCTTGACAAACAAGTGAGCATCTTTAAATAGCGTTGGCCAATAAAAATCAGCCTCTAGTACCTTCATAGCAGTTCGTTATCCCATAAAGTGCCCTCCGTAAGGAGATGCATGTCACTTTTCTAGGATATCACGAACTTCCATCTCAGGTATGCACCTACGAATGGCTTGGTCAGCGCATATCCTAAATACATAAGGGGTATCCCAAAGATAAAACTTGGCCTGATGAAGAAATCTTTTCTTCTGCTGATAATTTAAATCTGATGGCAAAATGTTACTCACAATGAAATTTATGATGTCAGCATACCATGGGGTATTCCCCTCCGATACTGCCAATAGACTCTCATCAGGAAAATTCTCCCTAATCTCAATGTTTACATGCTTCCCATACTCAGGCTCTCGACGTGATAGGTGGTCTGCTACAGGATTCTCCGCCCCCTTACGATCCTTAATCTCCAAGTCGAACTCCTGCAAGAGGAGTACCCACCTAATCAATCTAGGTTTAACATCCTTTTTCTCTATGAAAAATCGTATAGCTGCATGGTCCGTATAAACTATCACCTTAGATAATATTAAATAGGAGCGGAATTTGTCAAAAGCAAAAACAACTGCTAATAATTCCTTCTCGGTAGTGGTGTAGTTTATTTGTGCGTCGATCAGTGTCTTGCTAGCATAGTAGATTGTATGGAAAACCTTGTCGCGCACTTGTCCTAAGACTGCGCCCACAGCAAAATTGCTTGCGTCACACATAACGGTGAATGGTAGAGACCAATCAGGTGCAATAATAATCAGTGAAGAAACTAGACTTTGCTTTAATGTATGAAAGGCGGCTAAACACTACTCGTCCAAATTAAAGTGGGAATCTTTCTCTAACAGCTGGCTTAGCGGCTTAGAGATTTTAGAAAAATCTTTAATGAAACAACGGTAAAATCCTGCATGGCCCAGAAAACTACGCACTCCCTTAACATTAGTTGGTGAGGGTAATTTTTCTATAACCTCAGTCTTCGCTCGGTCTACTTCCAAACCCTTCTTGGACACCTTGTGTCCCAGAACAATCCCTTCTTTGACCATGAAGTGACATTTTTCCCAGTTTAAAATTAAGTTGGCTTGAATGCATTTGTTCAAAACTTTCTTTAGCACTTCTAAACATTCATCAAACGATCTCCCAAACACTGAAAAATCATCCATAAAGATCTCGATCCCCTCATCAATTAGTTCAGTAAAGATGGCGATCATGCAACGCTGAAATGTGGCAGGAGCGTTACATAATCCAAAGGGCATTTTCCTAAATGCAAATGTTCCAAAAGGACAGGTGAAGGTTGTCTTCTCCTGATCCTCGGGAGCTACCATGATTTGATTATACCCGAGTAACCATCTAGGAAACAGAAATACTCATTTCCTGCTAACCTATCAAGAACCTGATCAAGGAATGGGAGTGGGAAATGATCTTTCCTAGTCGCTTTATTCAACTTTCGGTAATCCATACAAATCCTTCATCCAGTTACCGTTCTAGTGGGAATCAACTCATTGCTCTCATTTCTAACTACCGTAATACTCCCCTTCTTTGGCACACATTGAACAGGACTTACCCACCGACTATCGGAGATATGATATATAATACCTGCATCCAGCCATTTGATTATCTCCTTCTTGACCACTTCTCTCATGGGTGGGCTAAGTCTTCGTTGGGGTTCTATTGACTCTCTTGACTCTTCCTCTAGAAGGATTTTATGCATGCAAATAGAAGGGCTTATCCCTCTAATGTCTGTAATGGTCCAGCCTAATTCTCTCTTGTTCTCACACAGAACCGCAATCAATTTATCTTCATTCTCCTTAACTAAAGATGCATCAATAATAACCGGTAATGCGTTATACTCACCTAGAAAAACATACTTTAGGTTTTCGGGTAGCGGTTTCAATTCAAGCATAGGTGGCTCTACAATAGAAGGCTTCATGATCTCCGACTCGCTTGACCTGCTTATTAACTCAAACATGTTAGCATTTGGTAAATGCTCAAAAGTACATAACGTTTCCTCAGTTTCCTTCGAATCTGGATCATCTTCTATTTCTTCATTTGTTAAAGCACTAAGAATTTTGTGCTTCCAATTATTTTCATTATGCATCATCCTTATAGGTGCACTCACCTCCTCAATGGAGAGACACTCCTCTTTATCATCCAGAAATCTCATGGCTTTGAGGATGTTGAATGTCACATTCTCATCATTAACTCTCATCGTAAGCTCACCCTTCTGAACATCAACGAGTGTTCTTCCGGTGGCCAAGAATGGTCTACCAAGAATGATGGGGACATCATTGTCCTCATCCATATCAAGTACTACAAAATCAGCGGGGAAAATGAATTTCTCCACTTTAACCAACACGTCTTCTACAATTCCCTTAGGAAATGCAAGAGACCTATCGGCCAACTGTAGAGTAAGAGATGTAGGTGTAATCTCCCCTAGACCCAACTTCTTATAGATAGATAATGACATCAGGTTGATGCTCGCTCCAAGGTCACATAACGCTCTCCCAACAAACTTCACTCCAATAGAACAAGGAATTATGAAACTACCGGGATCCTTAAGCTTAGGTGGCAGCTTTTTCTGCAATATAACACTATACTCCTCAGTCAACGCCACTATCTCTTTATCAACAAACTTCTTTTTCTTTGCCAAGATATCCTTCATAAACTTAACATAACTAGGCATTTGCTCAAGGGCCTCGGCAAATGAGATGTTTATAGTTAGCTTTTTGAAAATATTCATAAACTTCTGGAATTGTATGTCAAGTTTGGATTTAGCTAGTCTAGATGGAAATGAGAGTGGTGGGTAGATTACGTCTTTCTTTTGATTTAATTTCTCTTTTTGCTTCTCTCCCACCTCCTTCTCTAATGTGCTCGACTCACTCGGCATCTTACTTGCCTCTTCTTCACTAGCTTTCTCAAGCAACCCCTCCCCACTTGGAATCTCTACACCACTCCGTAATGCAATAGCTTTGCATTGATTATTATGATTTTCTTTTGTTGGATTTAGTGCGGTATCAGAAGGTAGAGTTCCAATGAGTCTTTGACTTAATGAATTTGCAAGTTGACCCATAGTTGTTTCCAGTGATCTTAATGAAGATTCTATTCCTCCCATTCTTGAGTCATACTTTTGGAACATGCCTAAGATAAACTCATCTGATATCTTCCTTTGGTTTAATTGTTGGGGTTGAGAGTTATTATTGATAGGTAGATGATTTATATTTTGATTAAACCCTTGTGGTTGATTCATCCCTTGATTATTTTTCCAAGAAAAATTCGGATGATTCCGCCACTCAGGGTGATAATGGTTGGCAAATCCAGGTGGACCTTGCCTTTGTGCTCCTCCTACATAATTTGGTTCTTCAGAAATTTGATTTAATTGCTCCACCGTCAATGGAGCACTAGATGAAGGCTGTGATAATGAATCTAATCTCTTATTAATTAGGTTGAATTGTGATGCCATTTGAGCGGCCAAGGAAGTGATTTGGTCCACTTGGTGGATACCAACCGTGTTGTTGTTCCCTTGACGCTCATAGGCTTGTTAGTTATTAGCAGTGAGATCTTCGAGGATTGCATACGCATCCTCGGGATACTTCTTAAGTAACGATCCTCCAGCAGCCCCGTCTACTAAGATCATGGTTGCAGTTTGCAACCCATTATAAAAGGTGGAAACTTGCTGATGTAGGGCTAACCTATGGTGGGGACACTTTCTCAGTAGCTCCTTAAAACGCTCCCAAGCGTCATATAGTGTCTCTCCGTTTCCCTGTGTGAATGTGGTTATATCTCTTATTAGCTTTGCAGTCTTCGAAGGAGGAAAGTATTTATGTAAGAATTTTTCGACTAGTTGCGTCCAAGTTGTGATACAATCATCAAGTAAAGAATCTAGTCAATCCTTAGCCCTCCCTTCTAGTGAGAACGGAAACAGTCGTAACATAATTGCATTATCAGATACCCCGTTACACTTAAACATATCACAGATGGCTAAGAAAGTTTTTAAATGAGAATTTGCATCCTCATGATTGAGACCCTCAAACTTATTGTATTGAACTTGTTGCATAATTAGTGGGTCCATTTTAAAGTTATTTGCTGCAATTGCCGGACGAGCGATGCTGAAATGCAAACCCACACCTAGAGGTGTATTATAGTCATAACATGTCAAGCGAGGAGCATTAGGTTGAACATTTTGTTCAACATGCTCCTCATTATCATCAACGTTATTTTGCACATGATTATCCATCGCATGATGAATAATGTTAACGGTCCTAAAGTCTCTCCTGTTTTGTCTACAGGTACGCTCAATTTCAGAATTCAAAGGCAATAATTCTACTTGCTTATACCTGGACATACACTGCACAGAGTTTCAAATAAATTTGATTCAAACAAACAAACAATCAAACAAAAAAAAAGACTTGATCTCTAAATACTAGGGATTCACTAATATTATGAAAATAAGTAACACTAACTCAGAAGCACCTCCCCGGCAACGGCGCCAAAAACTTGATATGCCCGAAATAGATGTATATAATAACGCAAGTGCACGTGCCGGATCAAGTAATATAAAGTGAGAAGTGATCGTTCCCTCGAGTAGGTGATTGACCTAGTGATCACAATTACTAGCTCTTCCTGTTCTCTAAATTCAAGACAATAATTAAGGTGAATTTCTAGATTTATTTAAATAAGTACTCTTTAGACAAGAACTAAAATGCGCGGACAAGAAAATATTGTTATCCAAGTTTTAGGGAAGCAGTCTTGCATGTTGGTTTCCCTTACCTATTACGATGATTTTTTTTATAGAAAAAGCTTTCATGAGTTGTTTGACTTCTATCTTGCAGGGATGCAAAAGCGGATCTCTTTATCCCTTGATTTCCGAGATCCGGTCACCCAAATTCCCCCAGTTATCTCTAACTTGGGTGGAAAGAAAGTAACGAAAAGCGCACAAATCCACAATGCTAACTCGAGAGGAAATCTCTTTCTCTCCCGAAGTTATATTAGAAATTAGGTTACACTTACACCGCTCCTCTCTCGAATCTCGCAGTGCAGTAAAAAGATGAAATTTTGACTAAAGAAATACGTGACTCCTCTCTCGAATCTCGCCACGTAATATAAAGGATTCAACCCTAGACTAGCATAACTCCTCTCTCGAATCTCGCCATGCTAACTAGAAGATGAATACTTGCTCAAAACATCCACAAATAGAGAACACAATTCCAATAAAGATAGAAAACCAAACAATCATTAAGTCAAAACCTTGAATCAAGTCATCACAACAAGTAAGGTACTCACAACACACAAGATCTAAGAAATTAGTTCATGACGGAGAGATGAAACCAAATTAGATGGATCTTACTAGATATGCTTCGGAAAATTCAAAAGTTTCAGGAAATAATTCAGTTGGAAGTGCAAAATCCGTTGCTCTTGACGATCCGGAGTAGCCTTCTTCTTCTTCTTCTTGCCTAGGGTTTGCCTCCCAAGATGGATTTTCTCCTCCAAAAGCTCCCTCTTCTTTTTTTATTTTTTTCGTCCAGCACCCCCCTTTTATTTCCTTGCTTTTGCCCTTTAAAAACGCCTCCAGATATGTTAAGGGATGCCTCATTCCAAATTTGAAAAGGTGGCAAAATTCGAATTTCAAAATCTGAAAACCGCCCAGGTGACGTTGCAACCTTCATTTTTTTGGGGTGTTGCAACACCTGCGCTGTGCCTACTTGCATTACCAATCAGTAAGTGAGTTGTTGCAACTATTTATTTTTTCGTGCGTTGCAACCTTTTTCCAGATTTTTTTTATATTTTGGCAGATATCCGTCCATGAGCTTATTCCTCTTGCACCACTAGTAAACATACAATGAAAAGAGACCAAATTAGCCTTGAATTAGATAATCAAACAATTACTTTCATTTCTATAGCTTTCTGTGTTAATTCGTGTCTGATATGCCGAGTAATATGTCAGAAAATGTGGCTAGATAACTTCTTTTGGGAAGTTATCAGCAAGCAGGTGGATTTTTCTGCAACAACCATCAATAATTTTTTCGAGTTGGATGATGATACTGAAGGAAGCTTAATGACACTCCAAGCAACAGTGCCACCGTCTGAGATTGCAACCACTGTGTGCTGCGTACCTCAACCTGAGTGGGCACGCCGTTCTTTTAAAGCAATTAAGTCAACTAGCCTGTCGCGGGAGGCAAAAGTGTGGCTCCTCTTCATCAATGCTAGCATTCTACCGACTCGCCACCTGAACAACATCTCTCTAGACCGCCTAACATTAATCTACAACATTTTGATGGATAAGCGGATTAACATGGGCAGACTCATTGCTGAGCAATTGGCTCTCCGAGTAATGGAGGATAGGGCCCGCACGCTTTGGTTTCCAACGCTTATTACAGAATTATGTCGCTTGGCTGGAGTTGGTAGTGAGATGAGTGATCTTGTTACGCAAGTGGGCCACCACATCACTGAGACGGTGGTGGAAGTTAACATTAAGGTGGCCGCTGAAACAGGAGAGAAGAGATCAAAGTTCAGCAAGCTGCGGGGTAAGGAACCTGAGACATCTGGAAAACCCCCATCTCCTGCCCCCATGAAATTGGTGATTGGCAGATCAAAGTATGAGGGGGAACGTGCCTTAGCGACCGAGAATGCCGAGTATATAAAGGCCTACCTCAGATGCCAGCATGTGTACTTTGAGTCTCGATTTGAGGACATCCGTCGGAACCAGGAGAAATTGATGTGTGCGGCCAAAATCTCGGTGGAGGAACCCTTATACCAGCTTCAGTCACAGTTTGATTCCGAGGGATATCTGCTTCAGAGTGATTGGTCACGAGCCGACCCCGCCAAAATCGCTGCAACTGCGTCCGACTTGGAGGAGGAGACTGACCCGAAAGACGAGGATGGCGAGGATAAAGAGGAGTCGGGTGATACCATAGCTGACTAGCAGTTCTTTCTTTCCGACATTACTGATTTGACATTTTGTTGATTAGGGTGCTGAAAATTTTTTTTTGTCTGGTCACTATTTGGTATTTTGATGGATATGATGTGATGTGTGGGACTGTTTTGACATTTTGATGTGTGATATTCTGTGCTGACATTCATGATAGTTAATTCACTTTGGATATTATTTTATATGATTTGTGTAATCCTTCACATTTTGTTTACGTCATTTTCCCTATGTGTTTAAAATAGTATCCTGCACAAATGTTGTAAGCAGGCTGGATGATAATTACATTACGACTGTTGCATATCGCTTGTCTTGAATTATCAGTTGTACTACCTTTACTGTCATGCTCTCTTATTGCTGTCCTGAATTTGTTGGTATGAAATGAGCTACTTTATATCTTAATTACATGGTTGTCTAGCCGGAGGTTTAAGTATCTTGCAGGTCACACCACACGGATAGGAGCGATGAACCATCACGTGTCAACGGAATTTATGGAACACAAGACTGCAGTTTGGACTGTTTTTCAGCCACCCGAACATCAGGGGAGTTTTTAGATTTCATTATTTCGTGCTTTCATTGGCTGCTTTATATTTGACTTTATGCACGTTCTCACACTTATCATTATGAGAAGTGAGGTCGCTTTGCTAGAGACTAGCAAAGGGCAAAAGTGTGGAGGTGGGGGTAGTGTAACCCCTACCAATTGGGTGAGCAATGAAAATATAACAATTTTTGATCCTATTTCTCAAAATAACTAATGCATCATGCAGTCCATGCTGATTTTCATATAGAAGGATAGCCGACACTAACGGTTCACACCATTTTGATTTGAAGTTAGCAAGATGGGTCCAATTTCTTTTAATATTTCATCTTCTCACATTATCCTTTAAAATAAGCGATCTTCCTAAAAATCGACCCGTATGAACTTCTAAAAATAATAATGGAGGGTGAGCAAGAACCGAGTTAGAGATTTAAACAATTGCATCGACCCGCATATGTACCCCTTTAAGCTTGAACGTTGAACTTTTATGCATATTTCGCCTAGGTGTCTAGTTGACGATTCTTAGTATGCTCCTCAATTATGAGTGATTGTTAAAATAAAAGTGTGTGAGTCGTAGTGATATGTGGCCTAAGTGTGTGTACACCCACTTAGAATGATCCCAACTATGGACTCTCTTTAAAAAAACATCATATATGAAAAATATGTCATAGTGATATGCGGCCTAGGTATGTGCATTCATACCTGGAATGATCCCAACTGTGATTATAAAAGGATTGGAAAGAGTCGTAGTGATATGTGGCCTAAGTGTGTGTACACCTACTTGGAATGATCTCAACTACGGACCAAAAAAAAGAGAAAACAAGCCTCATAGTTTGGAGAGTCGCTAAGAATTTTTCGTCTAAGGAGACACCTTCTACCATCCATACACATTTCTAACCACACCAAAGCCACTTCATCACTAACCTTCATGACATTTCTTCAAACCTAACTACCAAATCTTGCAGAGGTTACGTCAAAGACTCGGCTTATTCTCATTCCTTTTTAAGTCATTAAAAGAAGTTTGACGGGAAAGTTGAAGGGAAGTGAACGATTTTAAAGGGTAGCACGCTCCACTCTAGAAATATTAATTGAGATTTCTCTTCTATCAAACTTACGAATTTTCAAATGTTCTGAACACTTAATGGTCGGAAAATCCTCAAATGGTTTAATCGGTACTCTGAACTAAGCTTTTGAGTTATCTTCGAGAAAAAGTATCATGTGAGTTATTTATTTTAACTATCACCTCACTCAATTCGTTGATTAGAATTTTCTTTGCTAGAGACTAGCAAAGGTTCAAGTGTGGAGGTGTGATAACTTCTCAAAACGAATTTATTTAGCCTAAGTTTCGGACCTTTTGCTCGTCGATCCGGGAAAAAAATCATTTAGTTGAAGTTAAATGCAAGTAAATTCACATTTATTTTATTTGTCTAAAGTGGTCTTTTTCCTAGGTGTTGGTGCAAGAAAAGCGAAGGAGAATGGCTTGGAAGAAGAATTTGGTCAAATATGCTGCCCTGGAGAAAAAAGATGCAGAATCCTGAAAAAGGTTGCAACCTTTTTTGGATGAAATTCAGATTTTAAAATTCAAATTTGACACCATTTTCAAATTCGGAAAGAGGCACCTTTTGAGCAAGAGATGTACGTTTTTGGAGTGAAAATATTCTGGAGTTAAAGAGGAGAGAGGAGAGAGAAAATTTTCGGATTTGAAAAGGAGGGACATTTAGGTTTTGGAGGAGTGCTGAAATTTTCATTATTGCTAGTGGAGGAAGTCTTCTTCTTCCTCATTCTCAAAGGGAGCGGCTAGAGAAATAGAAGGTATTTTCCGGGCTGAGCGAGGGAGCAACTCCGACGAAGGAATCCTACGTTGTTTATTCTGTAATTTCAACATGATTTGTAAGATCTCTCCAACCGTTATGTTTGATCTCTCCGCCGCCATGAACTAAATATTTCTAATCTTGTATTGTGAAAGTACTTAGTCTTTTGTGTTGATGGAAACTTAACTTTTTCTTTGTGAATGTTTGGTGTGTGTCTTTACCGAATCTATAATCTTACTTTGAAACTTTTGGCCAAGGTTTCGCCATTTTACTACGCTTCATAATTCGAGAGAGGAGTTGCGTAAGTGCGTTATAGATCTGGTATAGTATTTGAAGGGAGAAAGAGATTTTCCCTTGATATTAGCAACTTTAGTTTTTGAACTTTATGCGGTACTTGTCTCTCCCGAGGGGGAAATAGAGGCTAGGGATTTCCGATATCGAGAGGTACGGATCTTCTAATTTAAAATCGTTGCAAGACGTGTCACCACTCACTATCACAAAGTCATCTTCACAAGATTCGTCACACGAGACTTAGGAAATCATAATACAAGATTACTTCTTCGATAATCAAGTACTTTCTTTTAGCGAATCGTAGTCTATTTTAATTCATAGGCGTTGTCATTCATAATCATAGTATTTAACAAATCACTATTTTATTCTCCTTGAATTTAAAGAAAAGGCACAACTAGTAATTGCAAGCACTGAATTCACCATCTCCTCGAGGGAACGATCTTTACTTACTATTTATTACTTGACACGACACGTACACTTGCGGTTAATTACGTATACTCGTTTTGGGGGTATCAACAATCCCAATGGGAGAGAGCAAACCTGGGTTCACAAATGGAAGAGAAATAACCATCGAACTCTCAAACAGCACCTTACAGGATTCTTAAATTGAAACAAACAGTGGAATCAAGAATTTCTTACATGATTTTTTGTACATCAGAATGACAAAAAATTTCTTCACACCAACCTGGAATCAGTAATCACTGCATAAAGAAAGTCAACTAAAAAAGAAAATGACAAAAAATAGCTGACAATGATGGTATAAACAAATACCTCATGTTAAATAGTCAACTACAACTCTGCATCTACCTCTTTAAGATTATCTGGACTCTCCCGTATTTTCTTTTCTAATTCTAAAAAAAGACATTATCAAATAATTTAAGATTGATCTTAAAAATTATAAGATGTTAAATTTAGAATGTAATGTTCAAATAATAAAGAGAAAAAAGAAGGTTTACCTTTGTCAAGTTCTTCATATTTCTCAGTATCGATCATCAATTCTTCTATCTCATTGAGACTTGTCTTGCAGTACAACAAATCACAACAACATACAAGAGCTTCAACAGTTTTTGGTGCTAGTCAGCTTCTAAATGGATCTAATATTCTGCCACCGGTACTAAATGCTGATTCAGAGACCACAATTGAAATTGGTATCGCCAAGACATCTCTCGCAATTTGAGATAGTATTGGAAACCTTGATGAGTTCATTTTCCACCAATTTAATATGTCAAAGTTGTGTTGCATTTTTAGTGTATCTTCCTTTAAATATAACGCCAAATCAGATGTACACATTTTAGGTTCATCTTCATCAAAATCATCCAACCACATTTTCTTTTTGTACTCCAAAAAGCTAAATTCAACAACTACGTCCATACACTGTGCAGAGCTTGATGATTGACCAACATAAGTTTGACCGATATTTTGGTTGAAATTTGCATTATAATGATCATATAAGCGAGTGAGTGTGCTTTCGGTCAATTGAACAATAGTCATTGTTTTTATAGCATCATATATTGCATTCAAACACTTGGTCAGACGTTTAATCTTACACTGAGGATCCAACACAAAAACAACATATAATAATACATTACTTTTTTCTGAACTGCCCCAATACTTCTCAAATTTAATCTTCATGCGGTTAACAACACTACTCATTGCCAAATCAGTGCTATCACACATTGAATTAATAGCATGTTGCATCATTGAAACATTTTGAAAGAATAAATGTGAAGTCAGATATTTAGAACCAGATACCTCCAAAGTAACTGTGTAAATAATTTGAATAGCTTTACAAAAAGACAAGCATTCTTCCAATATAATGGAGTAGGAGGTCCATTAGGAAAGTAACTAGTATATGAAGTTGCATCCTTTAATCCTTTGAAAGCCCTTTCAAATTTTACTGTTGTTTCTAACATCAAATAGGTGGAATTCCATCTAGTTTCAACATCAAGGCATAACAATGCTTTACACTCTATCTCTGCATTTGCAAGACACTTTTTAAAGCGCTCAAGTCATTGAGAAGATCCCTTCACATATTTAGCTGCCAACCCCTCTTTCACAATTAAATTTAAAATATGAGTAGAACATCTAACATGTAAAAACTCATGTCCAAGTATGGTACTTCTCCATCTAATACTTTTTTTGGTTATATGTCTTGCCACCACATCATTAGCAGATGCATTGTCCATGGTAATTGTGAAGATTTTTTTAATCTCCCATGAAGACAAACAATTCATAATTTCATTTCCTAGTCCCTCTCCCATGTGATCAATGATATTAACGAAATTATGAATTCGTTTTTGTAATCTCCATTCGTTGTCTATCCAATGGCCGATGAGACACATATAACCATATCTTTGATTTGATGTCCATGTATCAGTTGTTAGACAAATCTTCTCTAAGTTTAGTCCTTTCCTTAGTTTTTTTTCTGTTCGGTATAAATATTTGTACAATATTTAGCAATTGTGATTCGAGAGGGAACATTGAATCTTGGTTCTAGTTGTTTAGAATAGTTTCAGAATCCTTCACTTTCAACAAATCTAAAAGCCAATTCATCAACAACAACCATTTTTGCCAAAGCTTTTTGACACTGTTCGTTGTCAAACTTAATGGCTTTTAACGTCCCAACAACGATTCTTATACTGCAGATTTAACTTTATCACCTTCATGTTTTTCTATTTTTGGTTTTTTGGAAGCACCACAAAGATCCTCCTTTTTCTCTTTCTCATCAACATGTTTTGTGTCAATTTTCTCTATCGATTTGATAACCACACATTCTTTCCATTTGGACACTTTCCCTTTGTCACTCTTTGAAGTAAACATCCTATTACGTTGAAAAAAAATTATACAACATGCTATTGGGGGGAAAGAAATAAATTAATAGTACCTGCAGGGCTCGTTTTTATAAACATTGTATACATATGACAACTAAATATTTCCAAACTCTAGATTTTTAAAAAATAGTGCTTTGATTAATAAAGATAACTATATAACCATATGCAGACATTCAAGGAGTCCAGAAATGAATATCAAGGAATCCAGGAAGAATACAATACCTGCTTGGCTAGACTTTGAGGAAGAAGACATGATGTCGGGATCTTGAGCCTGCCGGAGAAGAGATTTTGATGTCGCCAGAGTAGAGCCGTCTTCGCGTGAACGACGGAGCCGCGAGCCCGATGCCGTCAGATAACTGGAGAAGACGTGCCTTCCCGACCTCCCGTGACCGAGAGCCGAGCAGAGAACTGAAGGATTGTTGATTGCTGGATTGGATGAACGGTTGATTCCTGAAATCCTGATTTCTAATTCCAGCCGGTCGAGCCCTTGAGAAATTGAGCTCTTCCAGTTCCCGTGACCCAGCTTAAGAATTAATATAATAGTATTAGTATATTACTAATTACTATAACTCTACAAATATTTATAAGAGAAAAAAATATTATAAGATGTATTGCTATTAGTTTCGTATATTGTATATATTCCCATTAGTTCCGTATATACAATATTATATATTGTATATATTATTATTATAAATTTATAATTATTGCGGTGCGGTGCAATTTATGCGGTTTTTACAAGGCAAAAACCGAACCGCACCGCAAACTATGTGGTTTTCCAATAACCAAAACCGCACCACAACCACACTGTTCAGTGCGGTTCGAAAACGGTGTGGTGCGGTGCAGTGTTGCGGTTTTTTGTGGTTTTGGTTTTAAAATTCTAGACCTGTCTATTACAGTATTAGTCGAAAGATCTAGAAATCTGTATGTAGCACTATCCTCTACACATCCTAGATAGACGCAAGTGTTCGTCCTAGGTCCAATCTTAGCTCTTCTAGAATTGAGTCTGGTATCCTAACATAAGCGATACAGTCATAGGTCTTAAGATTGTCAAATCTAAGAGGTCTCTTAAACCAAAGCTCATAGGGTGTTGAAATTCGGATCAATGCAGGCTAAGATTACTGCTCCAGTGGTCGGGCTTGATTGCTTGACATGCTCGAACACGGAAATAGAGGGATAACTAGAAGGTACCCCAGGTGTTGCGGTAGGGAGGTCTCATCACGTACATGAATGCTTAGAAGAAGCTTGCTCTCCACAACCAAAGATGGCCGAGCGAGGCACAAGGTGGACACTGTTTGGAGACTATCAGTGGATGACGACCAAGGGGATGATAACTGTTGTACGGTTAGAATTCCATAAAAAGGTCAAATCGAGATTTTTCTCGAGATTCGGAGGTTCGTAACATTGTATACATGGTGTCCTATTTATAGACAAATTCATGGTGGTCTTTAATTATAACCCAACCCCCCACCGACGAATAGACGACTAGACGACTTCCGGGGCAGCTTACCTACTTGGGCGAGTTGATGTCCTAGTTACCTACCCGGCGAGTATGTGAGGAGAGCTCGCCCTACTCACACAGGTCTTCTACTATCTCGAGTGCTGACTCTGATCTCTGCTTTAACCTGTTGATTTTGACTTCTTGCTGACTTGGTTCTGAGTGGGTTCACCCTCGACGAATACGAGTTGTACACATAACACTTCTACTATTCATTCATCCACATTAGACTCTTTTTACTCATAAATAAAAAAAAGGATACCCTGTTTTTAGTTGGACGACTGTTTTTAGGGATATAATGAAACATCTTAATTTACAATAATATAAGTCATTGTAGGAGGGTAAGGGGATGACTGCATGCATGATGATTTCTTGTTGGAAATGAACAACTGCCGACGGAAAAAGGATGATGATTGGGGGGTTCGGGCTATCTCAACGAGAGTAGACACAATTTGAGATCGTCGGGCTTGGACATCCCTTCACGTGAACAAAAGTGAACAAAATTTGAGGGAGATCCGTCGTCGTTGGGCTCGAAGAGGACTGCCCCTTTGTCGGTGAGATCAACAAGTAGAAGCGGAATCAATGGGCGCAGGAGTTCATCTGGCGCATGCGGTCAAATGGGAAAGCTATAACTTGTGTGGGAAAGAATAGGGTACCAGGGAAATCGGGGTTTAGGCCAGAGCTTCGATGATATGCAAATAGAGGGCTTCAAAAATACAGTAGTGCCACAAACTCAAACAATAGGAAAAAAAGTTGGTCTGCAAATAGACCAATTTGATCTTCGAATTCTCAATTTTAATTTCAATGTAAATGTTGTTTTGCTCGTTGTATAACAATAGACACCATTTTACATTAAATTTGATTACTATATTTTATATGATTTAATTGGGTATGTTGTTGTATAGCTAGTAATTTGAGCTCTATTCAGTGCCCATAATAGCATGTTAACTATGCTATGAATGATGAAATCAGATGAAAATAATCTAGAAACAAGTAAACACCTTTATTGTAAAATCATGCAATAGTACAATAAATTATATGCATAGTGCTTGTGCTTAGCTCACATGTAAAATGCCAATGTTCCTCCCTAAAAAGGAAAATGGAAAGTTTTTTATGATGAATGTATAAGCTTTGAAACTTTAATTACATATCTAAATGCCAAAGGGAAAGATTCCATGTGCCATTCAATGAGATTTAAGAGGGGTAGACATCAAAAATAATAATAAGAAGAAGACATGACATTGTTCTTCTTCTTGGCCACATAAATTTAATAAATTTATTTTTTAAAAAAAGATTTTTCAGAAGTCAAATAATCAATTGAAACACGTGCCTTGTCAAGAAATGATTTTTTTTATTTTAGAAAAAAGATTTTTCGTAACTTCAAATAATCAATTGAACCATGCGCCTTATCAAGAAATGAATGCTTTGGATTAAAATGGAACGACTGAAAATACTTTGAGACAGACCCGAGATAAAAATAGCTTTGTTTTGTGAAAATTGAAATTTGCTTTGTGCATGACTCATCATCATACATTGAAGATAAAATAGAAAAATGAATTTGGGTTATCTTTGAGACATTCTTTATGGTAAAAATCTTCCCTTTGTCCATAAAAACCAACTTTTAAGTAAATTTCATTTTGAAAGAAAATACAAGAATTCAAAAATATGGATTAAGACCTACAAAAAAAGTATCTGTTACCATAAATACAAGTATTAGATTAAGGCTCTATTTGTTTGGGCATTTCGCAACTCCGTTTTGGACAAACGCCGCCGGAAGGAGGGTAAACAAATGAACCTCCGGCGGCGTTTGCTCCGTTTCCACCCGCCCGCCTTGAGAAATGCCCCAAAAAGCTCCGTTTAGAGCAGTCACCTCCCCCCTCCGATTCAAACTCTTCGTTTCCACCCGCCGGATCGACCCACCACCGCCGAACCAAATGAAGCCTAAGGCTTCATTTGTTTCGGCGGTGGCGGATCGATCCGGCGGGTGGAAACCGAGTGTTCGAAACGGAGGGGGGAGGTGGCTGCTCCAAACGGAGCTTTTTGGGGCGTATCTCAAGGTGGGTGGGCGGAAACGGAGCAAACGCCGCCGGAGGTTCATTTGTTTACCCGCCTTCCGGTGGTGTTTGCCCAAAACGGAGCTCCGAAACGCCCAAACAAATAGAGCCTAACTCTACATCTGATACTCATGTGATCTAATTGCTCCAACAAAATTAATTTTTTTAGGCATTTAACATGTACAACTCTCAGTACTAACGTACATATTCTTATTCTATGATGCGCTGGTCAAAGAGCTCTCTCTGCAATTCCAGTACTTTTTCAGCATTTCCAATCCCCGAATCATTTCCATGCGGTTTGATATCGAATAAATGATCAGATTTAGGTTCCTTTTGTTCAAAAATTGAAGTGAAGTCGGTAGGTCGGCAGGGCGCGCGACCTGCTGCTATCGCTGACGATATTGCATATTGCTGGGCGATAGCTTCTTTGTCCTCTTGATGTTGTTGTTACCCCAGATTGTGCGGTTTGAGGTTGGCTAACCACGAAATCTCGCGGTTTGAGTTGGCTAGCCGCCTATCCTCCTGCGGTAGCTGTATCGTTTGTGGCGGCGACCTTATCCACCTCCCCTGCCTATAAATAGGGGTCCCGACCCCGTCATTGGAATCTTGAAACACAAAGAACAATTGCTTGGAGCAAGGTTGCGGTTAGACTTTTCCTAGCCGCTCGACAAGGAAAAGTGGCCTCAGGATAGTCTGGCTTGCGAACTAGGCGGCCTGCATTTGCAGTCTAGAAGTTAGACCTAGTGGTTAAGCCAGTGACAACTTCAGAGCAGTAACAAGTAGCAGTTGGCGGTTTGGAGCTATCCCAGGGTAATATCCTCTATCGTCGCGATATCGCGGTTGGGCGATCTGAGCAGTGCTTCGTCCTTGACAGTTCTCTGACAGACAAATAAGGTTCCTAGTCGCGTGACCTATGCGGTTTGATGACTAGAGATGCGGTTTGGCTACTTGTTTATTCCAATCCAGCAGTCTTGTTTGTTTTTTGATCTCCATCGTTTGCAACGCGAAATCATGTCTCACGATAATATGTCTCACATTGTAAAACAGTGAATAATACAAGTTTTGTTTTTTTATCCTCTATTGCTAGTGACTTGCTTTTCTTGGTTGGTTGAGAGTGGTCATGTGACCTCCCGTTTTAAAAATTTTACACTGTTTGCCAGGGCGGTCTGGCGGTCATGAATGCGGTTGTTATGAACTGCCATTCGTGAACGCCCGACCTTACTTAAGGAACTTCAACTACTTTAATGTTTGTGGGTCCCTCAACTATCTTATGGACCAGTCAAATTAAACTGTCTCAACTTTACAATGAGATGATGACGCAAACAATCATAGATTGTACCAACAGTTGACAGTAAAGCTTTTGACATGAAAAATCTCGGAAGGGGAAAAATCACTGGGCCGGATCAAAGCCAACCAAGTTTCACTATTCTTTGGAGTATTACAAATAACAATTTCTCAAGGGTGACATACCACTCGTTACAATAAGATTTCAAAGAATGCCGAAGTTGACGGGGGTAGGGCGCAGAGAAGCGTGTTCTGAAGCCGTTGAGATGATGAACACAACAATTGGAGTTCTGGGCTCGAAGCTTGACGCTGATTGAGATCTTTGAATTGCCTTTGAAGGAATCTTCAAAGGTGAAGGAGATCTTCGAAGTGATCTTCAATGGGCGAAGGAGATCTTTAAGGTGATCTTCCAAGGCCGAAGGAGATATAAAAGTTGTCTTTAAGGGCTGAAGGAGATATTCGAGTTCTGAAAGAGATCTTTAAGACGATCTTCAAAGTTCAAAGGGGATCTTTGAGCACCGAAGAACTCTGAACAATCTTCAAAGGAGCTCTCGCTGGCATAAAATTCTTTCTCCCCTTCAAATTAGGATTTTGCCCCCTTTTTATAGCTTATGAGGGGGCGTCCTGGTAATTGTGTCACTAGTAGTGGGGTTATCCACATCTTCCGTGGCAGATGATTTTACTATCCACACCCCCATGATGGAGGAATTTTACTATTCACACTCCAATAAAGGAAAATTTTACTATCCACACCCCCATGATGTAGAGATTTTACTATTCACACACCTATTCGGTTTGTTCTGGCTCGCGTTCGGTCCCTTTAATTAATTACTTAAAAGGTCAAACGAATACAAAATTAATTAAAAATAGGTGCGTTTAAGCCATCTGGTGGAGGCGGCCCCTGTCAAGAACCTAAATTTCCCATTTTGACGGTCTTGATTGTTAGGGGTACTAAACAAATAATATGATTATGAACCGCACAATATAGTTACGTTTATTCAGGCTTGAGTCTGACGAAAATTTTTTGGGTCAGGATTCCTGACCATGAGCATGGTCAGGATAACCAATGAGAAGCCTGAAATGATGAGGGCCCCGCGCAAAAGTGTATGACGCAAGCTACAATTACGTGGACCCCTCCTTTGCAGACTCCTCATTGATGCAGGACCATGAATATCGTCAGGTTCCTGACCTAAATATTACTCGAATCTGATACCCACTTACAGTATGCATTGACTACATTCAAGTAACAGAAAAGTGAACGGGTAAATATATGATCTTGCAAATGGGCGAAAGGGATTGAGAGATCTTGGGAAAAGTGAGATTTGTTAGTCTTAACAGAGATTAGTCACCATAAAACGACAAATACAATTATTAAACTGGAGGCTCAAAATTGAATAAGCAAAGACAGGACAAGTTACACCTACTCAATATCTTCTGTCAGAAGCCAAACAGGTAAGTGCAAGGGATAAGACGGAGTTATCGGTGAGCTCCACGTGGCACCATGCAAAATGATTTGACATAGTTCTTAGCAAAAAGAAGAGCTAGAGGGTGAGTCCCCCATATGTGATAGTTACTGTATATTTGAATATATAACGTGTTTAGAAATTTAATGAGTCTGCTTCGGATATCGGAATATCCGCTTTAATTCTAGGGTTTGTCTATATAATTCCAATTAGGGGCAATGGGAAGATAGTTCCACATTGACCACCCCCCGTGATGCTTTGAGCGACATAACAGTTACTCGAGGTGAAAGGTTTCGAGATTAACATCTTGCCACCGGCGAGGAGCACCGTGAGAGGAATTGTGAGAATAGGTGCAACATATGCTCCAATGGTAAAGCTGGGAATTGACGGGTCGGGTGGTCTTTGGGTAAAGTAGTTTAATGGGTGGATCGTGTGTTATCGTGTCATCCATGTTGAAATTGTTGAAGTGGAAGTGAAGTGAAGTGGGACGGTCTGATATGGCAGACCGCAGAGACCGCCAGCGGTCTGGCAGGTAGAAGGCGGCGGTTAGTCGTTTTTGGCTTCTCTTCTTCTCTCTTGTGGTTTGATTCAACAAGCACCTTGGGAAGTAACCAGACAGTTAGCGTTGTCTAACTGCGGATGTTGCGATATGGATTGTGAGATAGCAGAGTCTGGTTAGATCTGTCAGGTTCTTTGGCTCGCGAAGGGGCAGACGGTTAGCGCGGTCTATGGTGACTAACCGATCAGTTCGCTGTGGCCTTTTCGCGTTGATTGTGCCAGAGTTCGTTGATTGTGGGGACTTTGTCATGGTGTTATGACAAGTCCGGTTTTTCGCCAAGTTCGCCGAGATCGCCTGGTTGCACGGTCTGCTTTTGGTGTTCACGGAGATCGGTTGTTCGACTAGGCTCGTATATGGCCTTAGCCGCGGGTAGCAGTGTGCGTAGACTGATTGCGGAGATCGCTGCACATAGCGGTCTAGTGGCTGAGTCCGGCAATTCGCCGCAGGTGTGATAATGGATCAATACGCGTGGCTGAATTGCTAAGTCCACACGGATTGGTGTTGTTGTCTACTCGGCTTGGCGGACCGGTTGTTCTTTCCGTCTATGCGGTTAGATGATTTTTGTGGCAGACTGACGCGGGTATCCGCACTTGTGCGGATAGGTGTTGCTAGCTGCAGGATGACGGACGGTTATCCTATCACTATGAGAGGTGATGACACTCCTCTTGTCGCCTATAAATAGGGGTCCCCGACTCGTCATACATAACGAGAATAGTGCGAATTCTACTCGCGTTTTGAACTTGCGATTAGATTTTTCTAACCGGGCGGCTAAGTGAAGTTGACTTGTGCTGTGCAGGCTATGTGGCTAGCACCAGACGACTAGTAAGAAGCTCAGTGTGAAACAGTTCGCGGTTTACATCTTGTGGCATACAAGTCACAGTTTATGCGGCTAGAAGTCTTCTTCCTCGGGGTCGTGGATAGTTCAAATAAGCAGTTCACCTAAACTCAGTGGGTAGGCTGTTTCTTCGTTCAGCAATTCTGTTCGTGACAAGTTTTGCGGTCAAGCGACCTTGAGGTCAGACGACCAAAAATAGCAGACAAAGTTGTTTTCTCAGCAGTTCAATAACAGACAGTCCGTGCGACTTGGTTCCAGTTTGACGACTTGACGGATACAACAGACAGCTTGGCTGCTAGCGGCTTGTGCTGGCTCTGTTATCAGACCGCACAGTTTCTTCTTGCTTGTAATTTTTTCTGCTTACATCGGGTACATTGCGAAATAATGTTTCGCAATGTATGCCGTGTCTTTTAAAGAAGTTGTGATAATTCCAAATTTTGAGGCTCCTGTGCTTCTACTGCTGCTGATTTCTAATTAATTTTGTTGTGTTTGACTGTTCCTGCGACCTCTTTCGACTTTCATCAGAAATTTTTACAATCCAGATGAGGATGTGTTATCTGTGATGTACAATACAAGTGAATACAAAGCTCAGGGTGTCAAGATGTGACATGAATATGCAAAATTAATATCAAATTTAATCATCATCAATAGATGTTCAAGATTTTGACATTTCAAAAAAAAAACAAAATATCTCAGAACAAAACCAAAATATAAAACATATATTTTGGGAGCCTGAAATAAATAGTGATGCATGCTGCTGGCATAAATTTTGATCATTTGTTACTCTTTAATTATTATAATTATGATTATGATATTATTATTTATAGCAAAAAACCATAAATAATGTGCGGTTATCACTAGCTTACGTATTAAATAAAACCAAAAAAATTGTTATAATTATTACATAAATAATGTGCGGTTAACAAAGACTTTTAATTAGGATTTAAAATTTGTTCAAAGTCGACTTTATACATGGCCTTTTGTAGTTTATAGTTTATCGTCTGGAATACTCTAATAGACTTATAGACTAATACATAAATAAATACTACCAGCTAACTACATTCTAATACACGCATTTAATAAATGCTAGTTGCTAGATATCAATTTTGCCTTTGAATTGTAAAGTTTTCTCTTACAAATCACTCTGCATTCCGGCGCCAACAGTACACCACGAGCAAACACAACTTTACACCAGGGACGCCTAGCGCCAGGGGCGGATTTAGAGGGCGCTGGGGCACGTCTCCTTCCTTGAAGAATTGTGCAAAATGTACCGTGAATTTTGATTTCTTTGACTGCTTATGTATCAAAATAATGAATGAATGACGGAGAAACGATATTGATATAGGCTCTGTTTGGGGGGACTTATTTTCACCGGTCAAGCGGTCACGACCGCATGTGCCGGGTCTTAATTTAAGGTCCGGTACATGCGGTCGTGACCGCTTGACCGGTGACAATAAGTCCCCCAAACAGAGCCATAATGAACGGATGAGGGATAAACGGATCTGATAAGGTGAAGTTGTTCTGATTTTTTTTGGTTGGAGGAAGATGATGTCTATGTTAGATACAATGTATATTATGTGTAGTCGTGTTAGTCTAGAGTCACCTTAAGGCTTCATTTGGTTCGGCGGTGGCGGGTCGATCCGGCGGGTGGAAACGGAGGGTTCGAATCAGATGGGGGAGGTGGCTTCTCCAAACGGACCTTTTTGGGCGTTTCTCAAGGCGGGCGGGTGGAAACGGAGCAAACGCCGCCGGAGGTTCATTTGTTTACCCGCCTTCCGGCGGCGTTTACCCCAAACGGAGCGGCAAAACGCCGAACCAAATAGAGCCTAAGTGTTAGAATCACTTTCCTTTGTACATATATATGTATTACGATTGTTTCAAGTGAATACAGAAAACCATTTCTCCTATCATGGTATCAGAGCCAAGAAAATCTCTATCCTAGCCGATCCTGCATCCGATCGCTCGATCCCATCTCTGATCCTCTGTCGAATCACAGATTCTGTGCGGTTCCCGCAGGCTCCTCCTTCTCAGGCGTCTTATTCTGTCAACTCACAGATCCTGCGTCTTCCTCCGTCGAATCGCAGGTTCCCGCAGGCGTCTTCCTCCCGCAGCGCGCTGCTTCCAACGGCTCCAATGGTCCTGCTACCAGATCGACGCAGCCCTGCAGCTGTCATGCTACTCTCTCCAGATCGATCCCGATCTCCTGTCCCCCTATCGATCACGATCTCTCCAGATCGATCCCACTGCTCCTTCGACGATCTCGACTCTCGCAGTTCTCTCCAGAAGATTGTCTCCCTCGATGATCTGGCCGACGTTGCCGATCCCGCCACTCCAGTGGATCCCGAAGCTCCCGCCGATCCTGCTCGTCTCGCTGAGCCCGTTCGCTGCTCATGTAACTCGCTGGACCACCCAGTTCTCCATTTTGATTCGATGACGTCACCTCACTCCTCTTCTGTCTTCCTCCAAAAGGCCTTGGTCATCAGTGTGCTCCTGGTGTTCCTTCCGCTCGCTTTTCAGCTCCAGTAGAGTCTCCGTCGGTATCTGAGTTTGCGTTGATGATTGCCCAGCAGTTCTTCTAGCAGCTTTCACTGCCCTGCTCTTCTGCCTCTATCTCTCAGCCGACTGCCACCGCCCCTGTAGGTATCTCCACATCCGACTCGTTGCTTGACTCTAGAGCATCCATTCACATGACCTGTGATGCTACACACTTTTTCTCTCGTCAGCTCATCTCTTCTGCCCTTAGTATTATGGTAGCAGATGACACCATTCACCCCATCACCAATCATGACCTCCTTCATACCAGTCATTTTCATATTCCTGATGTTGCCTACATACCTAAGTTATCCATGAACCTTATATCCGCCAGTCAGCTCACATCTCATGGTTGTCTGGTTACCTTTGATGACTTTACGTGCCGTGTCCCGGATCGTCTGACTGGGGCACTCCTTGGGGCTATTCGTCATCGTTGTGGGGGTGTACGTACTTGATCGTCTCCACATTCCATCCACTTCATCATCACCTGCAACTTTATCCCTTTGTATTCCTTCAATGGGTTTTCGTTTGTGACATCACCATCTTGGTCATCCTTGTGGTTCATATCGAGCTTCTCTCATCAGTCATGACTTCCTTGGTCGTGTTCATGTTGATCGGTCCCACTCTTGTACGAGATGTAAACTTGGTAATTAGCTACAACTCTCATATCCGTCCAGTGAGTCTAGGTCTCAGCTTCCTTTTGATCTAGTTCATTCTAATGTTTGGGGTCCCACACCTTTTGTATCCAATGGTGGACACCGGTATTATGTTATTTTTATTGATGATTATTAACGTTATTGTTGGGTGTACTTTATGCATTCTCCCTCTGAGTTCTTCCATATTTATGTCACTTTTTTGCTATGGTGCGCACATAGTTCTCTGCCTCCATACACATTTTTTGTTCTTATTCAGGGGGAGTACTGCACAACCCAGTGTTCGTCGAGTGGGCCCAACAAGGCAGAAGAGGGGCCCTCTATCTAGCCCGACCCGCATCCGCCGGACAGGCGAGCGAGCCGGGGCAGCCGGCCCGCGTCGCGAGCCAGGACAGCCGACCCGCGTCAATTCGCTAGACGGGCGAGTCTAGGCGGTCCCCAGCCCGCATCCGCCAAGCGGGTGAATGAGCCGGGGAAGCTGGCTCACCTCCATATAAGAGGCGGGCGAGCCGCGGGAATCAAGACTCGCTTAAGAGGCATGCGAGCTGAGCGAGTCGGGCAACACCCGTCTAGATGACTAGGGAGATAACTCGCACTCTCCCCATGAATGTAGTGTAGATATCCTATGATGTGATCTGTTATGCTAATATCCTCGCTAAACAATGGAGTTTCGCTGTTAAAAGACCTCTTTTGGGCTGCATATAGCCATTTAGAACAACGAAGTTGCGTTATTTGTAGGCCAAACCTAAAAATCTATAAATAGACCCAAGAGGGTACCTCAGAAGGCACACTTTCAAGCTTTCTCATTCTCTGGTCTTTTAGCACTTTCGGGTGTGTGGTGGGACCTCCGTGCTAGAGCCTTGAGCCAGTTTTGAGTTCTAAGTCTTTAGTCAGTCATCTCGTTAGGAGAAGTAAGTGTACGGTCACCCCTTTTTCAAGGGTCCGGACTCCACAGAAGCCGGTTCTCGATTTCAACATTTTGGTGTGGGGAGCGTGGAGCGTGACCAACATATAAAATCCAAGTGAGTCCAATGGCTGGAGGCGAAGGACAAGGATCTGACCCGGCCGACTCGCCACCTCCCCGTACACTCGCTACCCTCAAAATGTTCGAGGACTTCAGGCGGGAAATGCAGAATCTCATGATGTTCGCACTTAGAGCTCGAAATGAGTGTTCAACACCTGCCGTCCCAGTGGTCGCCGCCCCAGCTCTGGGAGAGAACGCCCCCGTCAGGCAACCTGGGAAGGAAGTAGCATAGGAGGGCAGCGAGCGAGATCTCCTAGGGCGAGCCTTGTTCCACGGCACGACGAGTGCGGGAAGGACCGGTGAGGTGGAGGCGCCAGATCACCTGGCTCGCCTGGCAGGAGAGGGGAGTCCCTTCAGCGAGTTGGTCTCATCCACTCTAGTCTAGAGGAGTTCCGCGAGCTAGAGATGTCCTACAACACCGGAAGGGATGATCCGGTCCGGTACATCCAATGGTTTGAGGATGTGGTCTTGATCATGCAGATGTAAGATGCCTTTAAGTGTCGTCTCTTCGCCATAAATCTCAAGGAGAAGGCAAGGGATTGGTATCAGCTTCCTGCCAGCTCTATCTACTGTTTTGAAGACCTGCATCAGGGGTTTTTGCTGAGGTTTACAACTTCGAAGAAGAGGAAGAAGTAGTCAGAGTCCCTGTTTCTCATCAAGCAAGGAGTGAATGAGATACTGGGAAGCTATATGGATTGGTTCCAGGAGGAGGTCCTCCAGGTGCAGGAGATGTCAGGGCACACCCTCATGGTGGCCTTCATCCTGGGACTACAACATGGATTCTTCAGGATGGAGCTGAAGTGGGTATCACTGATGTCCTTCGAAGAGTTGATGGAAAGGGCAGCGAGGGAGGTCGAGGGCGAAGCGTCAAACCCGACGTTCGCCAGGAAGCTATCCAAGTGAGCTGTAGAGGAGGAAAGAGAACCAGGAGGTGGCAAGGGCCAGGAGGTCAGGAGGGTAGAGCCCCGACCGCAGTAACAGTAGCAACAGTAGAGGTGGGGCCACCAAAAGCCGAACAACCAGCTGGGCTGGAGGCAACAAGACTGGCACGATCAGGTTCAAAGGAGAGGTTTTCATGGTGGAGAAAACTACCAATGGGGGCAGGGCCATTTCAACCCTCTAGGATGGAGGCAAGGCCAGAGACCCCCACTACCCGATCAACACCAGGCTATGGTGATAGCTCTGGGAAGGAGGAGGAGAGGTGTCTAGAGGAGGAGGCCGTGAGGCAGAGCGGAGCTTCCCTACCGTGACTTCCACCAGGAGGAAGGGCATGCGACGGCTACCTGCCCAAAGTTCTTGGAGATGAGGAGAGCCAAGGGGCAGGCCCAGTAGTAGCAACAGCACCGCTAGGAGGTGCGGATCAAAGAAGTCCTGCTAAGAGCAGAGGAGGACAGGTGTGAGGATCGGGCCGATGTAGGAGACTGGGGAGGGATCAGGGTGACCCTTGGGGGGAGGGGGGTGGGTAGGAGTTGAGGTCGCCCGTAAGGCGAGTCTCCACAGCATGTATCGTCGGAGCATCGCCGGCCTCCACATCCCTGACCCCACCCCTAGAGGAGAAGATTACCTTCTCCCGGAAGGATATGCCAGATCACGAGAATCCGTTCTGCGATGCGCCGTAGTTCAGGTCGACATCGAGAATTTCACAGTCTCCTAGATCCTTGTGGACAATGGGAGATCCATCAACGTCATCTTCAAAAAGACATTTGACACAATGAAAGTGGAGGTCAGGAGGGTGTTGGCCTCGAACGGGCCTTTGTTCGGGTTCTCCGAGGAGAGGAAGGAGGTAGAAGGAGGAGTGGAGCTCCATGTTACCTTGGGGGGGGGCAGTCCAGGAACTGCATGTTCATCATTGTGAACGTTCCTAGCAGCTACAACACAATATTCAGACGGCCCCTCATCAGCGCCTTCCGCTGCATACCCTCTTCTTTTCACCAATGCCTCAAGTTCAATACCGAGGGCATCCAGGTCCGGGTCCAGGGAGACCCCAAGGTGGCGAGGGAGTGCTACGTGACTGCGGTCCGCACCATCTCCTAGCAAGGAGGAGTCGGGGAGATGGAGAGAAGGATGGAGGAGATGTTCGACCAAGAGGTCATTAGAGGAGCTGAGAAGATGGAAGTGGAGGAGGAAGAGGTTCGCGCCCGTATGGAGGCGGCAGAGGAAGTGCTGGAGGTGCAGGCTGAGGTGATGGCCATAGAGGAAGCTGAGGAGGAAGTTCTTGTGCCAGGTGAGGGGGCCACGGGCGAGTGGGAAGAGCAGTCCCAGCTGGAAGCAGCGGAGGCGGTAGTGGAGATGGAAGGATGGAAACGGTGCGGGTCAGTGGAGGGCTGAGCCCGGAATATCAAAAGAGGATGCTGGAGTGCATCCAGAAGAACGTGGACAACTTTGCATGGAGCGCGGACAACATGCCAGGAATTGATGAGGATGTGGCTTGCCACCACCTCAACCTTGATGCCGACGTCCGTCCCATCCGTCAGAAGAAGAGGTCCACCGTTGACAAGCTGGCCGAGCCCATCCATGATGAGGTGGAAAAGCTCCTGAAGGCAGGGTTTGTATCGGAGATCCAGTATCTAGGCTTGGTCTCCAATGTGGTGATGGTCAAAAAAGGGGACGACTGCTGGAGGATGTGTATTGATTTTTCTCTTTTGAATAAAGTATGTCCCAAAGATTGTTACCCCCTGCCTCGAATCGATGTGCTAGTTGACTTAGCCATCGATTTTTCTTTAATGAGCTTTCTAGATGCATTTTCCGGTTATCACCAGATCAGGATGTACCCGCCCGACATGAAAGATGTTTCCTTCATCATAGGGGAGGGGTGCTACTACTATAAAATGATGCCCTTTGGGCTAAAAAATGCAGGGGCGACATACCAGAGGATGATGGACCGGGTCTTCTGGGAGCAAAAAGGAAGGAACTTGGAGGTGTACGTGGATGACCTCATGGTCAAGAGTCGGGATGCGTACTCTCATCTCCTAGATCTGGAGAACTTCAGCACCTTACGAAGGTATAAAATAAGGCTGAACAACTTGAAGTTTGCCTTTGGGGCAAGCAGGGGCAAGTTCCTACGCCATCTCCTTACTCCAGTGGGGGTGGAACCCAACCCTGATAAGGAAAGGGCGATCTTGGAGTTGGGGTCACCTTAGAACGCCAAGGAAGTCCAGCGCCTAGCAGGGAAGCTGACAGGGCTGAGCAAATTTCTCTCTCGGGCTGGAGAGAAATGCTCACCTTTCTTCAAAGAGCTGAGAGGGGGCCAAAAATTCGAGTGATCTGAGGAGTGCGAGAAGGCCTTCCAAGCCTTGAAGAGGCAACTGACCCAGGTTTCGCTTCTCTAGGGACCCAAGGAAGGGGAAGATCTATCCTTATACCTTGGGGTCGGGACCGAGGCCGTGAGCTCCGTCCTGGTTCGGGAGGACGGCAAGAAGCATCTAGCAATTTACTATGTAAGTAGGGTCCTGAGAAAGGAGGAGCTTCGATACCCAATTTTGGAGAAATTGACTTTCGTTTTGATCATCACAGCTCAGAGGCTCCAACCTTACTTCTAAACACATTCAATCCGGATGGTGACTGACCACTTTCGCAACATCTTTGAGGGGATAGAGTATTCAGGAAGACTTGCAAAATGGTCGGTAGAGCTGAGCGAGTTTGACATTTCTTTTGTTCCCCGCCTCTCGATCAAGGCCCAAGCAATGACCGACTTCTTGGCCGACTATATGGTCGAGGTGGCGGAGACCGAGCTCACTCATCCGGTCCCTTGTAAGGTGAAGGTGGATGGCGCCTCGGGAAGGCACTCCTTGGGAGTAGGAGTAATTCTGGAGAGTCCGCAAGGAACAAGGATAGAGCAAACAGTGGTCATTCACTTTCCAATTACCAACAACCAAGCAGAGTATGAGGTGGTGATCGCAGGGCTGCATCTGGCCAGGGAGCTGGGAGTGCAAGAAATGGAGGTACTAACAGACTCCATGGTGGTGTCCTCCCAAATCAACGACAAGTTCGAGGCAAGGGAGCCTACTCTCCAGCTATATCTGGCAAAGGTGAAGGGAGTCATCGACATGTTCTAAACGTTTTCCATCTGACATGTGTCGTGGGAAGAAAATGAGCAAGTAGATCAGCTGGCCAAGTTCAGACCCCGTGCGGGAGGAACCCTCACCGACCTATCCCATCCTTCCATTTGGGAGGGAGAGCTGATGGAAGTGGATCGGCGCCCCTCCTGGATGGATCCCTTCACAACCTTCTTATCCGCAGGGGAGCTCCTAGAAGGCAGGAACAAAAAGTACTTCAAGCATAAGTCGGCATATTACCCCATGCACAATGGGAAGCTTTACAGGAAGACCCTACAGGCTTGCTAGCGTGCTGCATGACCGAGGAGGAGGTCCCGAGAATTTTGGAAGAAGTCCATTCCATGGAGTGCATGAGCCATTTAGGAAGCAGAACCCTGGAGGGAAGGATAGTAAGACAAGGGTACTTCTGGTCGAACCTAAGTCAGGATGTCAACGAGTTCGCAAAGAAGTGTCAGAAGTGTCAACTGTTCGCCCCACTCTAACTGCTATCAGCCCAGAGACTCAGAAGCATCATTGCCCCTTGTCCCTTTACCATTTGGGGAATGGATCTTGTAGGGCCCTTCCCCTGGCCAGCGGGCAAAGAAGGTTCCTGCTGGACATGATTGACTACTTCTCCAAGTGGTTGGAAGTTAAGGCACTGTCCAAGGTGACCTCCCATATTATTCGAAACTTTGTGTGGGGGGAAATCATTTGTTGGCACGGATTGCCCTAGGCCATTGTCACGGATAATGGACCACAGTTTGCAAGCACAGAGTTCATCAGTTTTTGTGGTCAGCTCGGGATTGATCTTCGGCTCGCATCGATCCACCACCCCATGAGTAACAGGCAGGTGGAGGCTGCGAATAAGATAATTGTAAACTTGTTTAAAAAGAAGGTGAAAAATCTGAAGGGGAGCTGGGTGGAGCAACTCCCTTCAGTCCTTTGGGCCCTGAAAACCACTCCCAACATGGCCACGGAAGAGACCCCCTTCAAGCTCTCCCACCACTGTGAAGCTGTGCTCTTGATAGAGTTTGAGGCCCAGACACCACGGATAGTGGAGGCAGAGGAAGGTAGAGAAGAGTGGAGGGCTGAGAACGAAGATGAGTTACGGCTCTCCCTAGATATGGTGAAGGAGCTGCATGACTTGTCAGCCATCCGACAGGAAGAGGTCAAGCGGCAGATGACCAAGTACTTCGACAAGCACATCAGGATCAAGTAGTTCGCAAAGGGGAATATGGTCTTGAAGAAGGTCGGCGCTGCCGGTAGGTAGACAGCCGTCGACAAGTTGAATCCTAATTGGGAGGGTCCTTATGTTATTAAATAAACCTTGAAGTTGGTGGGATATAACCTCCAATATGTCGAGGGGGAGCCCCTCAGTCATGCCTGGAGCGGCGATGACTTGAAGCACTTCTACCCATAAAAGTAATAAATCGATCCCTTTTCATATTCTTGGCTGTTATTGGCGGTTCGTAGCTCAACATTTGGAATATGGGATGTGGCTGGACAAAACGATATGTCCAGTTGATGCTCAACACCAGCCATCAGGCTCCCACTAGTTGATTGGGCTGGTGGTAGCGCCCGATTGCTGGCCAAAGAGATATGTCTGGTTGATGCTCAACACCCGCCGTCAGGCTCCCACTAGCTGATTGGGCTGGTGATAGCGTCCGGTGACTGGACAGAGATATATGTCTAGTTGATGCTCAACACCCACCGTCAGGCTCCCACTAGCTTATTGGGCCGGTGATAGCGCCCGCTGGCTGGCCAAAGAGATATGTCCTGTTGATGCTCAACACCCGTCGTCAGGCTCCCACTAGCTGATTGGGCCGATGGTAGTGCCTGATGGTTGGCCAAAGATATATGTTCGGTTGATGCTCAACACCCGCCGTCAGGCTCCCACTAGCTGATTGGGCCGGTGGTAGCGCCCGGTGGCTGACCAAAGAGATATGTTTGGTTGATGCTCAACACCCGCCGTTAGGCTCCCACTAGCTGATATGGCCGGTGGTAGCGCCCGATGGCTGGCCAAGAAATAAGTCTGGTTGATGCTCAACACTCGCCGTCAGGCTCTCACTAGCTGATTGGACCGGTGGTAGCGCCCGGTGGTTGGCCAAGAAATAAGTTCGGTTAATGCTCAACACCCGCCGTTAAGCTCTTACCGACTGACAAGGGGAAAGAGGTGGAAGTTCCTAATGGCCCGACAAATAGAAAGTCGAAGGGGCAAACATTATCAAGGGCGAGTCGTGTCTCGCCCCTCCAGGCGAGCTGGGTCTCGCCCCTCCATGCAAGATGGATCTCACCCCTCAAGAAGAGCTAGGCGGCATTGCTACCGCTTGATGACATCTCCTTAGGCATCCGCGAGGCGACCCAGGTCGTGAAGGATAGGCGTACAGGATGCATGCGAGTCCCTTGGACCATCTTGGACGAATGAGGCCCAAGTCGCACGAGCCAAACACCTCGGGCGTAGGTGGGAAGGCGCCTGGGCCTAGGTCTCAAGAGCACCGCAGTAAAGGCTATCTGAGTAAAGGGGGCGGATTGCCGCTCGAGGGCCGACTACCTAAGGTCCTATCATTCTCTAAGCTAAGTCCTTAAGAGTCGTGCGATCTCACTAGTGAAGCATGGGTTCAGAAGTAGTAAGCGAGAAAATCTAAGCTGGGTCGCAAATACGAGAAAGGAAAAAGTTACAAAAGCAATATATGCATCATTCACTTCAGAGAAAGAACATATATATATTGATTATAACAAAAATATAGAACAGGGGCCCAGCCCGCATGAACAATTCAGCGGCGACAACAAGATAAAAGGAAAATACATGATTGCAAAAAAGAAGAAAAAATACAGCGTGTGGGCGCTTCAAGGTGAGCTCTCGGGTGGTGAGCTCTCCCAAAGGGGAAGGAAGGACTCCTCGCCCGGCTTCGTGATCGGAAGAAAAAACTCCGGGACCACGTCGCTCATCGAGAGCCCTGCGCCTTCGGTCGTCACCAGGTTGACTTGCTGCATAGTTTGGAGAGTAAACTTCGTGGCCTTGACATTGTTCTTCTGGATCAGCTCCTCTAGCTCGTACTCGAAGTGTTGGACGAGCTGGCCACTACTGCTAGGGGGCAGTAGGAGAGTCGTGGACTCCAGCTCGCACACACGTTTCCTCATCTCCTCGTTCTCTTTTTCAAGAGTAGAGATTCAGAAGCCGAGGTGCTCGGCCGTCGCCGCATCCTGCGAAAAGAATAAAAAGTATTATGGCGAGGTAGATATAAAAGAGAAGAACCTTGTTTTAAGTTTTGGGACTTACCACACCCCAGATACCCAGCAAGAGTAACATCGGACGCATCTACTCGCTTCTTGTGCAGCTCCACCTCCTCAAGCGCGAGATGGCGGGCTTCTTCTTTGTCGACAGCATTCTTCTGAAGCGAGGCGGAGTTCCTCTCCACCTGCAAGCACCGACGACAAACCATGTGAGACAGTTCCAGGCCACGAAGCTGGGCTCGTGCGCTCTCATGCACGAGGGCTCGCATGTTTTCCTCATCAAAGATCGCGGCGTCCTCCCCAAGTACAAGCCAAAAGAGAAGGCAAAGGCCTCCCCGCTGATTGAATCCTACTCCAACTAGCTCAGAAGCAAGGTCGAGATGGACGCCCTGTTCTCCTCTTTGTCCCACAACAGGAGGGGGTGACTAGGATCATCGAGAGGCTGCTCACCGTAGCCAAAGTTCCAGTGCCCCCTCGACACGGGCTTGTTGGCGGTCTCCTGTCCTCGCGCCATGGAAGTGTCGGCCGCCTCACCAGGAGATCTGCCGGTAGAAGCCCCCAAGGTGGAGGCCTCCCGATGTTGCTGACCCGTGGGAGCTTTGCCCTTCTCCCGAGATGCGGGAGGTTCGCCGCCCGTAGTCCTTGGTTTCTTGGACGGAGGCGACAGAGGAGGATGTCCGCGAGTGACCTGCTTCTAGGAGGCAAGGAGGGCCGAGACCTCATGATGTGTGGCAGCAACCGCCTCAGCATGGGAGGGCTCGTCGGGAGCAACTCACGCGCTCTCATATGGGAGATGCACGGGGAAATCTCGCTCACCTGCAACGACAGAGTTAGAATAAGTAAAATAAAAAGGAAAGAGATTGAGCGCGAGTAGCCTACCTCCCCCAGGCGGGACAGGGATGAGAGAGTCAACGTTCCTTTGGAGGAACACGACCTCGAAGTTCTTCCCCTAGAAGAATCCACAGAGGTCGGCTTCGTGGCCCCCTAGGCTGGGAGGGTGGTAGCTCGCCTCGCTGAGTTGGACGGGAGAGAACAGGACGTTGCCAAAGTCACCCCTGATGTACACAAACTTCTTGATCCAGTTGTGGCTCTTGTTCACTGTCTCCTGCACCTTCACATGGTTCCTAGAGAAGTAGACGGTGCCGTCTCTGTTCGCCCAAAAGGAGAACATCATGCGGAAGACCGTAAGACTGAACTTGATCCGCTCTTACCGCAAGAAGCAGACAAACGCGACCATGACAGCTACAGAGTTGGGGGTCAGCTGGCCGAGGACGACCCCAAAGTACTTCAATTTCTACCGAACCTCGGGCCATAAGGGAAGTCGGAGGCCCGCATCGAAGTGGGCGATGTGGATGACAAGCTCCACGTTGGAAAGATCGTTGACCTTCTCATCCTCTCCTGGTCGCCTCGCCTCGAACACGTGCATAATGAAATTGGCGACCACAGAGACTAGCTCGTTCTCGGTGAGGGTGGCATAGAAGAAGACATAGTCTGAGAAGGTCCACACACACTTGCTCCTCCCCTCAACGTCGCCACCACCTCCTCCCATCTCGCGATCCGGTAAGCGGGTTGAACGCTAGAGTTCTCGCGGAAAGTGGCGAAATGAGAATAGGATGCAAGAGAGAAGAAGATGTCTAGGAAGGGTTTAAATGCGGTAGGTGGGGTGAAAGACGGGGTGGGCTATTTATAGAAAAAGAAAGGGGAGGGAAAATGTTCCTTCGGCGAGAGGTGTACGGATAACAAAAATATGTTCTGACACTTCGATATTCAAGCCAGCCCCTAGTCCCTACCTACTCGTCGCTGTCCTATGAAAGCTATCCAACAACGGGATAAGAGGCGAGCGAGCCACGCTGGCTCGCATCCGCCCAAGAGTCCAGTGAGCCACGCTGGCTCGCGTCTGCCTAAGAGGCGAGCGAGTCATGCTGGCTCGCACCCGCCTAAGAGGATATACATGCAAGATAGCTCACCCATATAAGACCCTCCCCCAACCTTTGCCCGAGTCGGGCTGGAGGGGATCTTACTATCCCAAGACGTCCACCCAGTGATTTTTGAGAGGTAACAACCCATACGACTAAGCACTAGGTGGCCGCTTTGCTCGGATTGAATCACAACATTCACATCTCATCACAGAGTTTAGCGAAAGCATTAACAGGAAGCCACAACAAATATATATAACAATATATATATTTAACAAAAAGCGCAAAAGACCGTAGCCACTGTTTTTACATGGTGCCCGTAGGCTAAAATAATACTACAACTAATAACTCCTCTCTCTCTCAACTTTACGTGTTAGTACTCATGTCTCAAAACTCGGGAAATGATGGGGGTGCATCTGCTCGGGTAGACCTATCAGCTGGGGTGTCGTCCTACAGTAACTAATCCCTATGGTGCTCCATCTCCTAGAATGGTTATTAAGATAATTGTTAGTCACAGAGCTAATTGGAATCAAATCTCCTCCCTGAATCCATATCCTAGGGACGAGCTCACACACCCAACAAAATAAGATAGCCGAAGCAAGAGAGAGTTAGTATAACATTTCATAAGTAGGCTAGGAGCAACCAAAAGATGTATAGTATGTTATAACTGGGCTAACAACACTAATTTATGTCAGTTATAATTTCGGCTCTACTAGCAAAGCAACACAGTAGGTATTCATAACCTGAACGAACACCACATGCATTTAAGCCGCGCACACATCGCAGATATTCACAGCCGCGTACACATAACATGCATTCACAACAGCGCACACATCACATGCATTCATAGCCGCGCACACATCTCATGAATTCACAGCCGTGCACAATACCCTATGTCGACATAGCATGAACCGCTTCTCTTCAAGCAGGGTAGCGAGCCCCGGGGTCTCACAGATGTGGCTGTCGGTGATAGTGGCCAGTCCTGCCACTTCTAGGGGTAGTTGTACCACACAACCCAGGCCCCAACGTACAACCCCGTGTACTCTTGGATGTGAGCGACATCCAGCGATTCAACATTTTGGCCGACCAGTGGAGGAAACTTAACCGGGAAAAAAGAAAACTATCGGTCACCCGTGGTACTCATCTCCCTGTTGCCTTGAGTCGTCGAACATCCCGCACCGGTACGATCGGTCTGCAAAACTGACTGATCCGCCACAATTCACCGTAAGTAATTTACAAACAATCAAATTAATCAGTTTTGCTAGCACGTACCGGGTCTGTGGCGGCCTGCCCTACTATGTTTTAAATAATTCGGGCAAGCGACATTCTGCTCAACTTTCGACAAGGAGCATGGAAGTACTTTATTTGGGGTAACCCGGGAGAAATACCTCAACTCCCATTATTCCCAACTAAGGCACTTCCTAATAGAAGACTTCTCGTCAGAGCAGGACCCGTGATTAAAAATAGTAAATTGCAGAAACAAAAGTACGGTAATAAAAGCTACTGTTAGTATAAGCTATATAATTGAAATGTTATAAAGAAATAGGACTAGTAGGACACTGAAGTAGTACTGAACTGAAAGTAAGTACCGAAAGAAGCTTGACCAGTACGAGACTGGAATAAAACTTAAAAGAGATGAACTAAACTGAAAGAACAGATCTGAAAGTAAGTATTAAAATAACTTGACCAGTCCGAGACTGAAATATATAGAACTTAAAGGACTGAACTGAAGTAAATAAATAGGACCAGTACGGGACTAGAATAAAACATAAAGAAAATAGTTAATACTGCAATCACTCCATTCAGAAGGCTTCAGTTCCGTCTCCGTTCTTAGGAGGTTTAGTTCAGTTTCATCTCCATTCTCAGAAGGTTTAGTTCAGTTCCATCTTCGTTCTCAGGAGGTTTTGTTCAGTTCTATCTTCATTCTCAGGAGGTTTAGTTCAGTTTCATCTACATTCCCTGGAAGTTTAGTTCAGTTCCATCTCCATTCTCAGGAGGTTTAGTTTGGGTTTCACCCATTATTTAGGACTGATAACAGTTCCGTTGCATCCTTTATTTTTGTGGCTTAATCAGACTTGAAGGATTTAAAAGTTACACCTTTATTATTCATCGAGCATGATTGCTCGTATTTTCATTTTCCAAACTTGTCCAAGTTACTCGAGAGATTTATAACAGATAAAGACGAGACGCTAAGTAGTTCCCCGAAACCTCGAATTGCTCAGAGCTTGAGCGTTTTTCTCGGACACTCTCGTTCATAAAATAATTTGAACCTATTATTAAACAAAAAAGGATGGTCGCACGCTCAAATTTTTGTTTCGAGAAAATAAGACGCATTGATTTTCGTGCGTGACCCTAGGCTTCGATTAAATCAGAAAAACTCCAATTTTCTCCCAAGATTCTCAAATTTTAATACAACCCTTAGGGAGGCCTAAAATGAGCACACAATTTTTCTCAAATTTTTTGATTAATTTTGGGCCTCTAATTTGACCAATTAAAACTCATTTGGGCTTTTAAAAAATACTCAATCAATTTAAAAAATTCTCAAAATTTTATTGAAGAAAGCCCTTATTGAGGGGAAGAACTTTCATGTTCAACACTTTTTCCCTAAAAGCCTACATTTTTTTATAAAAATTATCCAAGGTTCTAATTAAAACTAATCTGCATATAGCAGATTAGGCTTGATCCCGCTGGCAGGATTGAGCCAGACGGAGAAAATAGCCAATGCTTCCCCCCAGCGGATCAACCACGAATCCGGTGTGGGGGGCACAGAAGATGAGGCGGGGGAGGGAGTTGAGAAAATCACGGCCGTTCATCTTATTCCCGTGAGATGAACGATGATGATCTTCTCCACGAAAGAAGAAGACGGTGGCCCTCTGCCACCGCCGGGCGGCCATTGCCGGGCACCGACGCCGCCCCCGATCGACTCGCCGGGGGCTGGCGAGCCTCTGAGTGGTGGTCCGGCACCCTGCCACAGCGGGCCACAGTCGGAATTTGAAAACCCAAGATCAGGGTGGCGGTGGCTCTCCTCCCAATGCCGCCGCGCCACTCTGTCTCTCTGGTGGCTATACTAGCCACGAAACCACCCCCGTCCGGTGCGCTGGGGGCAGAGCTCCTCATCGGTGGTGGCTCGGTGACTTGCCGCCGCCAGAGTAAAAACAGATGAATTCTCTGTTTCTCGGGTGTCGTCGGGGCGGTGTTTTTCAGCGGCACCCTAGCCTTCCACCACCTGGAAGGGGTATCCTCGGTGGACTAGACCTTCCCCAACGCCACCACCGGCTCAGGGAGAAGCTAGCTTCCTGCGACCACCACCCATCCTGGAGCATGGGTCGGATAGTGCCGGCGGCGCTCCGACCGCCGGGAGGCCCATGCAGGACGTCAAAAATATTTGAAATGGAGAGGGGAGAAGGTTCCACCTGACATGAAAGAGCTTAGGAGGGCCCGACTGAGTTGCCATTAGAGACAGCGGAGAGATTGGCTCGGGTTGGCTTTTACCGACGACTTAGAGTCCCGGTGGGGGCTCCCTGGGCTTGTTTGGGTTAATGAGGAGGAAAGCAGGGGGCATAGCCTTTATAGGCTTGGGGAGGGTGTCCACCCCTCCCCTATCCAATGTGGGATTAATCCCATGAGGGGAGGAGCTCATCTCCTCCCCTCCACTTGCCTTGGCCATGTAACACCATCCTAGGGCCTCTAGGTGGCAGTCATCCAACGGGAGAGGGATGGGCGCTTGGGCCTTGATTCCTAAGGAGAGAAAAGAGGGGAAGGAAAAATTAGGCCTAGCTTGGCCTATGGCCCATTCCCATTATGTGGCTGATTTTGGTGGCCCAAGATGTGAGAGGGGGTCGGGCCTTAGCCATTAATGAAGAGGAGGTGAGCACCTCTTTGAGAAAAATTCACAAAAATAGACTTTTAGGAGGGTTTGACCAAAGTCAACCATATGGTGGGTCCCCCTTGCTGGTCAAAGTCAAAATAGGTCCATGTCATTGAGAGTCGGGTCAAAGTTGGGGTGTCGTGCCATAATTTGTGTGTGCAAGCTTTTCGGTGCATCACTATGATTGATTTGACCACGGGTTGACTATCTGTCACTGAAATTGACCAGAACGTACTTGGTTGACATTGTATTGATCATACGGGTCCAATGCCACTGACCAGGGTCGAATTAGAGTTCCTTTGCTAATTATCCAAAATCTACGCGTCCCAGCCCTCTAAAATAGTGAAATTGCTGATATTCGTTGTTAGACTTCGAAATTCGACGCAACAAGTTCCAGTGAGTTCATATTGACTATACAAAGTCATATGAAATGACAGATCTCAAATCAGAGTTCTCTAGGTCATTATCCGAAATTCTCATTTTTGCGACGTTTTACGGGGAATGACCCTACTTACCATATGACTTCGGGATTCAACGAAACGAGTTCCAATGCACTTGTATTGATTATACGAAGCCATATGAACTGACAGAACTCAATTTAGAGTTTTCTAGCTATATGTACCCCGCTTATGGTTACCTTCTACTCGAGTGTGGGCCATGGGTAGTGGGTCGGGTCACTTTTATTGGGCCCACTAGGGTTCTGGTGGCCCAATAAAAGTTGGGATGTTACAGCCCGCACCCGCCTAACAAACGCTAAGTCGTAACAAACAACAAATAAAAAGAATTAATATACAGACATAGGCCCATTAGCAGACGAGCAGTTCCAAATAATAACAGAGAAAGTTCAGTACTCCGAAAGAGAGAGTAAGTAATAAATAATAAAGTTCACAATTAGGTCATGCGAGCTGAAAAATAGGTGCGACCCAGGCTTGCAAGCCGACAACGAGGAGGCGGAGGGCTAAGTATTGAATCCACTTCCACCTACCCCACCCTCGTACCCCGAAACGAGGCAGTAGGCGAGGGTAGAAATACTCGCAAACCGTCATCAGTCCCCGCTGGGCCAGGTCAACTTGTTCTGTGGCATGCCTGAGTCGCTCCTCTGTCCGCATGATGTGTACTCCTGGTGAAGTCGTACCGCCGTCATCTTCCGGGCGCCTCACGCCCTCCAGGACCGCGAATCGCGCCTCCGCCTTGTCCTCATCCACCCTATCGTAAACCTCCAGTGGCATCAGGGAGTGCTTTTGGAACAACCGGGTCATCCGCCTCTTCATTTCCTCAGCATCCTGAGGTTCGCCCAGGTACTCGGAGATGCAGTCCGAGGATGGGGTGTAACACCCCAAAAAGGAATAAGGGGTACCAGGCTAAACAGTCGACCAGAGCTCGAAGGAAATCATCGAGCTGAGCTCGGCAGAAATCGTCGAGCTGAGCTCGACGGAAATCATTGAGCTGAGCTCGACGAAATGTTGAGCATAGCTCGACGAAAAGAGTGATGTCTGGTGTTATGGCCAGCTCGACAAACTCAGACTCCGTTCGACGAATTCTCTCCTATTTGATGATTTACGTTCGACGAATGTTGTCTCGTTTGACGAAATGTCGAAATCAGATGTCGTCGAAGTGGCGACTCGTGTCAGGTGGCTGGTGTGTGACCACTGAGCGGTGATTGGCTTTTCAGCTTAAACCCGAGCCATTGCTGTGTTTTGATGAGAAGAGATCGTGTGGCTGGGGTAAAACCCGAGGCCTTATCGGTAGAGGAATGGGATTCAGGAAATCATTCTTTCCTTTTTTCTCTCTCTCTTCTTTACTTCCCAAATTCTGTAGCAGAGAACTTTCGGCTAGTGCTAGGATTTGAGTGGACTTGTTGAGTTGCTGAAGGAGATCTTGGGGCTGGAATCAAGAGCTGAAGCTAAAATTGTGAAGAGGAAAGTGAGAGGATCATTTCCATCCACGTAGAAAAGCTTTGTCATGGCTCCGAAGAAAACTCCAAGGGTAACGATCTTCCTTCTTGGATATGTGAAGTCCTTATTTTGGCATATGCATGGATTTTCCCCACCAAAAGGCGGAACATTGAGGGATTTCCGTTGGGTTGATTCTTGAAATCCCCAAGAAGTCTTGCATATAGATTCGGAAAAGTGTAGTATGGAATATACATCTGGACAGGTTGGTCTGGATTGGTGATGTTTTATTTTGCACACCGGAGAAGACTCCGTGTATAAACGAGTATTTTGTGGAGTTGGTGGGTTGTGCCTGTGAAGTGGAGTAGCAGGAAGTACTATAGTGGAATTCTAGTAAAATACCCTCGAAGTGCATGTGTTGTATGCTATGAAAGTCCAGTGTTTCTAGCACTGCAGGTGACTGTAGGGTTTTCTAGATAGTTGGTCCAGATATGGTTTGGGCTGGGTACAAAAAGAGAGTTTTGTCATGAACGTCGGGCGATAGTGTTGTCGTTGGCGATAGTTCCTAGCTAACATGTGATTGTGAAGCCAGTCTTTCGGGGATGTTGTGGATATGCACTCTTAAAGGCCGGTGAGCCGAACGGACAAGGGGATGCCGACTAGCGTCAATCTAGACATTGAACTGGCGATTTGAGCAACGAGCAAGGGCTGAACTGTATCCGCGCGATGGTTGTCTAACTTGAGTTCCTAAGTGAACGGCTTCGTTAGGATCACATCATGAGAGTCTTGGGATGTTCGCCATCAAGACTAATGTCTCCGGCAGTGGGTCGTAGAGCATGAATGCTCAAGTTTTACCGTTGGGTTTAAGACCTGAGAACGGTGGTGGGACCCTGGTTTTTCGGTACACCGATAATGTGCTCTGAGTGCACGGAGCGTCGGGCCGTGTGGTCAACGTTTGTGATATATTGATGGTGCGTGAGTGCACATCTTGTGATATATCTGCTTGTGCTATGCTATGTGTTGGTTCTATTGATCCCAATTTCCCAGATTTGTAAGAAGTCAAACGGGTCAATGACATACACACATAATGTATTTGATGTGCGCTTTAGTTCATGCATGCAACTTGTCCATGATTGTACATGTGAAGAAATGAGTTAAGTAGTAAACTCAGATTTTGTCGAGCTCAGCTCGCAGTTCGTCGAGCTCAGCTCACAGATCGTCAAGCTCAGGTCGACATTCCTCAAGAGCTAAAGTCAAGTGCTCAGGATTCAAAGTTCATCGAGCTCAGTTCATAGTTCGTCGAACTCAGTTCACTAGTTGTCGAGCTCAGGTCAACATTCTTTGTGATAAGCACAAAAGTTGAGGTTTCAAATTTCGTCGAGCTCAGCTTGAAGTTCGTCGAGCTCAACTTACAAATCGTCGAACTCAGCTCAACACTTGTTAAGCTAAAGCCAAAAAAATCAACTAAGGCAAAAAAGCGCTGAGACTGCTAAGAAGATTAAAGTTCGTCGAGCTCAGCCTACAGATCGTCGAACGCAGCTAAAGCTAGAAAATCTATCTAAGGCAAAAGCGCTGAGACTAAGAAGAAGGCATTGAGACCGCTGAGACAGCTGGGACAACTGAGAAGATAGAGTTGAGACCGCTGAGACAACAAAGACAAAACTGGCTGGCTTTCTCTAAGTCCAGAAACATTGAGTGAAGCAGATTCACTCAACAATAAAACAGGAAACGTTGAGACAATTAAAAGGTAAACAACTGAGACAAAACTAGCTGGATTTTTTTCTAAGTCCAGAAGTGTTAAGTAAAGCAGGTTCACTCAACGCTTCTAATAAAACAGAAAACGCTGAGACAGTTAAAAGCAAGAACCACTGCGACAGTTATGAAGATACCGCTGAGACAGAAACTTGTCTCAGCTAAAGAGAAGAAAGCGCTGAGATAATGATATGTCTCAGCTAATTATAAAAAACTGCTAAGACCGCTGAGACAAAACCGCTGAGATAAAGCCAGAGAAAATTTCTAAGTCTAGAAGCGCTGAGAGCCAAGGCTGATGGCGTTGAGTGTCTTAACATCACTCAACGCTTGATGGAATTCTGGAAAATTTTCTAAGTCCAGATATTGATGATCACTGCTGACGTCATCAAAATCAAAATTGCAGGAAGCCATTGCGGGAAAGCTGCTACATCGCCAAAAGATGTTTTGTCCCTTTCTGATGGAGATGGCGCTCACCAATCCTTGGTGGGCCCACATTATATTGTGTCGTTAATTCAAATCAACACATATAAAAAGGAAACTGTAAAGGGATTAGGGTTAACGCTTACACATGGATCAAATGCAGAAAATATAGAAAGAGAAATTGAAAGAGGCGGTTGGACATTTTCTTCCCATCAAGCTTGAAAGCTAAAGTCCAGCCAAGTTAGCCTGAAGGCAAAGAAAGATAGCTGAAGCACTTCAAAGTTCAGCAAGTTTATTCTCATCAGAACAGTGTAGCTAATTCATCTCTTTAGCAAGTTGTTAGCTGCTTATCTGTACAGCAGAAGAGTATGAGCTTTAGAAGAAGACTGATTCCTTCTACAGCAATAGGGATGGACTGATATCTGCTCAGTCCAGCAAAGTTGACTCAGAGATACTTCTCTGAGTCGGTTGTTTTTATTTTTCTTAAACAATTTGTATTACCTTCTGGTAGGATTCAGTAGATCTGAATCTGAGTGTAGGGAACATTGTGCTTGTGGTAGGTGACAAATTTGTCACTGAGGTAGGTTCCCTGTTGGGGTACTGAGGTAGGATCCAAGTGTGGATCTGAGCTGTAGGGATTAATTGCCTGAAGTAGGAGAGTGTTACTCTTTAAGGTAGATCCAAGTATGGATCTGAGGTAGGGCTGTCCTCCCAGCCTAAGTGTAGGTCCTTGTGCCTGAGGTAGGTGACTGAAGAGTCACTAAGTTGTAGGTGGTCTGCTAACCACTGAGTTGTAGGCCTTAGAGGAGGTTGAGTTGTAGGAACCTGGAAGGGTACTGAGTGTAGGAGTGCTGCAGCACTCTAAGAGTAGGGTTGTTTGCCTGAAGCTGTAGGGCTAAAGAGCCTGAGTGTAGGCCTTAGAAATAAGGCTGAGGTAGGTGATCAGTGGATCACTGAGCTGTAGGAGTTCTACAGAGCTCTGAGGTAGGAACCCTTGTGATTTTGAGTTGGATTCTGTGAAGAATCTGTGTAATAGGCTGAGGGCCTGAGGTGTAAGCTCTGAGGAGCATAATGCAGGAGTTTGTGCCGAGTCCAACAAATAAGTTGGATAGGTGGGAGGGAAAGTGGATGTACGTAATTGGGGAACCACTATAAATCCTTGTATTTGTTGTGTGCTTGCTTTTCTTTGTTATTGCAGGATTTAAGGACAAGCTCTAGCTAGAATAACTTGAAAACAACAAAAGATTTTATTAAAGCTCAAAGACCTATTCACCCCCCCCCCACTATAGGTGATTAGCTAACCTTTAGTTAAATAACTTTCACTATGCCTGCAGGGAAAGAATATCGCTGCCCCGGGAACTGGGTATGGTCGTTATAAATTGGTCAGCTAAATGCTGACCGTTGCTTTGTTTGCCACTATTGTGGTGGATTGTCCCCATGCAGGTGTTGGAGAGCCAAGCAAAAAATAGTGGGCTGAAGCCCTTATTGCTGCTGCTATGCTGGCCCTCGAAGGCCAATTAAGGAAATATTTTGTTATTTTCATGTGTGGCTGTCCTGCGTGCCGATGTATGTAATCCACACATGTGAAGAAAATCTGTAAGTCCTTAAGGCCAAACATTTGTGTATTTATAGACATTCCTTTGAGATATGTAAATGTGATGGTTTATGTATATAGTGGACATTCATGGTTGCTGAGTTCAATCTTAACCCCTAATGCTTCCGCTAGAATGCTCTGAGTTAGGATGCGTGTACTAGTTTTTGATATTAACCTGTAATCTCGTCGTCTGTTTGTGGTATATAGTGTGGTGCCCGGCCGGACCTTCTATTATATGTCATGTAACTGAGAGAGATGTTAAAATTTGGTATCAACTTGTCCTGGTCTTCCTCCTTCGAATTCGTGGTCGCATTCTTTTGAGGGGTGGTGAGCACGTGTAAGTGCGTCCCGTTATAACATAAATGAACTCAAGAATGTCCATTAAGGAATGTAAATACACCTGTTTGAGGAACCTACGTGTTCCTATTCTATTGTTGTTGCTTTTGCCAAGTCGCTAAAGTGTGTCTTTTATACGTATAGGTGACTCGAAGTGGTGCGGGGCAGCTTGATCCTCAACGTTTTGATGAGAGTACGGCACCAGTTGAGATGCCTGCACCTCCTCAATCTGCAGAGACTGTATGCTTAGTTGCTGAGGCGTTGTTTGCTATGATCCAAGAACAAGATACTAGACAGGCACGACCTGTGGTGGTTCCAGAACAGGTTGGTGTGAGACCCGTACCTATTTCGGCTGTTGTAGATCTACGAGCAGCAGAACAGTAACTGAAGCAATTTATGAGTTTCAATCCTCTTACGTTCACGGGGGCGGGATCCCCAACGCAGGCAGAGGATTGGCTTGCGGGCGTCAAGAGGATTTTGACGGCAATAAGAACTGAGGAGGAACAGAAAGTTACCTTGGCCACTTTCCTATTAGAAGGAGAGGCTCGGCTTTGGTGGGATGAAATGGAGCTGCACCACATGACAGGCAGACAACTGACAGAAGTCTCGATCGAGGAGTTTTCAAGACTGTTTTTGGCAAAGCACTTGCCATCGGCTTAGCGCATAGCCATGGAAAATGAATTCCAGCGTCTAACTCAGGGAGAAAGTAGTGTTGATACCTACTTACATGAGTTTACAAGGTTGAGATGCTATGCAGGATCTATCTTTGCTGACGAAGAGCGTAAAACCAATAGGTTCTACGAAGGGTTGCAGGATGAACTGAGATTCCTGCTCTCGAGTTCGGTGAACCAGGGGTTTCAAGCATTGGTTGATGCGACTCGTGCGTTGGAGAAAGATATGAAGCGGGTACAGGGCAAGAGGGACTTGGTTGTAATAAAGCCTGAGTTCAAAGCGCCGCACCGGGGAAAATCAAACTACCGAAGGAAATGGGGTAAGAGATCCAAGACTCCTTCGCAGGCTCCCTCTTTTGTTGCATCTGAAGCAGCTTCTAGGCAAGACCCTCGTGCTTGTTATACATGTGGTAAGGTGGGTCATCTAACCTGTGATTTTCGGGTTGGTTTGCCTAAGGGTGAGAAGAAGACAGGAGCATCCTATGCTGAAAAGGGAAAGACAATGGTGGAGTCATCTGCATCCCAGGCGCAGCCCCGAGTATATAATCTTGGCCAACAGGAGGTCATAAAGCAAAGTGACGTCGTCATAGGTACGAGTTAAGATACTTTGTTATTGCTTTTGATACTTAATACCTTGTATGTAGATTGTGTATGATGTGTTTATCTTAGGCTTTGTCCTGATTCAGGACTATCCGGCGAGAGCACGGTTTGATACGGGTGCTTCACATTCATTTCTATCTGTGGACTTCGTGTCACAGATCGGAGTGCCGATTCGTATGACGACAGATAATGTGAAGGTATTATTACTGAATGGATGTGTGATGCATGCGAATAGGACTTGCTTTGTGGAGGTACATATAGGAAGTCGAGATTTTGGATTGGATGCATCTGTGTTGTCTATATCAGAATTTGATGTGATCTTTGGTATGGACTGGCTCTCGGAGCAGCATTCTTTTATTGATTGCAAGTCAAAGGAGATCACACTGGGACAGAATACCAAGCTAGAGACGAAATTCGCTGGTATGCGAGGATCGAGCAAATTGTTGATGTCTGCTCTCCAAGTCGTCGAAGCTGTTTGGAAGGGCGCGGAGTTATTCTTCACACTTATTACGGCTGTTGAGCCAAAAGCCAGTGTGAGTAATGTTCCGATTGTTTCAGAGTTTACCACCACAGCGGGAGATTGACTTCTCTATTGAGTTGGTGCCAGGTGCAAAACCTGTGGCCCGCTCGCCATATTGTGTAGCGCCAAAGGAAATGGCGGAACTGAAAGTTCAACTAGAAGAGTTGCTGGAATAGGGATATATACGCTCAAGTATGTCACCATGGAGCACACCTGTTCTCTTTGTGAAAAATAAAGATGGTAATCTGCGGTTGTGCATCGACTATCATGAATTGAATAAGCTGACGAAGAAGAATAAGTATCCAATACCTCGAATTGATGACTTGTTTGATCAGCTAGTAGGATCAACCATCTATTCAAAACTGGACTTGAAATCTGGTTACTACCAGTTACGGATTCGGGAAGGTGACATTCCCAAGACAGCATTTGGAACACACTACAGTCATTATGAGTTCACTGTAATGCCGTTTGGGCTAACAAATGCGCCATCGATGTTCATGGACCTAATGCACCAAACATTTCGCGAGTACTTGGACTTGTTTGTAATCGTCTTCATTGATGATATTCTAGTGTACTCTCAGTCGGAAGAAGATCATGCAAACCATTTACGGATGGTGTTGCATACCCCGAGGAGGAATAAGCTCTACGCCAAGTTCCCAAAGTGTGAGTTTTGACTATCGCCAGTGGCTTTTCTTGGCCATGTGGTGAGTGGAGAGGGCATTGTGGTGGATCCGTCAACGATAAGAGTCATACAGGAGTGGACAATGTTGTATTCTGTGGCCGAAGTCAGGAGTTTCCTTGTACTGACGGGCTACTACAGTCGTTTCGTAGAAAACTTCTTACTGATTGTTTTGCCTCTTACCACACTAACGAGAAATGATCAGAAGTTCGTTTGGATGTCGGAGTGCGCGCGAGATTTTGAAGAGCTGAAGAGTCGCTTGACCACGATGCCAATCTTGACGTCGCCATGTGGTTCAGACGGCTTTGAAATCTATAGTGATGCATTAAGGAGCGGCTTAGGCTGCGTTCTTCTTTAGCTTGGAAAGGTGATTGCTTATGGCTCATGCCAGTTGAAAGTGCATGAGCGGAACTATCTCGTCCACGACATGGAGTTGGCGGCGGTGATTTTTGCACTTAAACTGTGGTGTCATTATTTATATGGTGTGAAAGCGGATATATTCACGGACCATAAGAGCCTAAAATATCTATTGGATCAGAAGGATCTCAACATGCGACAACGTAGGTGGATGAAGTTCCTCGGGGACTATACCTTCCAAATTAATTATACTCCAGGGAAGGGAAATGTCGTCGCAGATGCTTTGAGTCGTAGGACACCGGCAAGGGCAACTTGATTGCAGATGCATGATGAGCGTCTGATCCAGGAGTTGAAAGTGTTAGAGATTTCTTTTGTTGACAAGAATTTCATATCAAATGCGTGCTTGAACTGGACGGAGGTACAGTATGACCTTGCAGACAGAGTTCGACGAGCAACAAAACTTGATGAAAGTTTATAACGTTATACAGTGGATGGATCAAATGACCAATTTTCCTAGGATGACGACCTTTTGTGAAAAGATGGTCGTTTGTGCGTCCCGAATATGGGTAAGCTAAGAAATGAATTGATGTATGAAGCTCACTTCACGAAGTATTCAATTCACCCAGGGAGCACAAAGATGTATAAAGACATGAAAAAGCTATTCTGGTGGCCGGGTTTGATGAAAGACATAGCACATTACATGGCTAAATGTCAGACTTGTGCCTTAGTGAAAGCTGAATGCCAGAAGTCGGGAGGTTTCCTAAAGTCGCTACCTATTCCACAATGGAAGTTTGATGATATTTCGATGGATTTCATGCATGATTTGCCGATATCTCAACGCGGTAACGATTTAGTTTGGGTGATCGTATACCGGTTGACTAAAGTGGCTCACTTCATTCCAAACAAGAGGGATGATTCAGTGGAATTATTGGCTAAGCTTTATGTTGAGCAAATAGTACGGTTGCACGGTGTTCCCCGTAGCATCGTAAGTGATCGAGACGGGCGCTTCACTTCGAATGATTGGAGGTTAGTCCATCAGTTGTTAGAGACAAAGTTAACATTCAGTACGAACTTTCATCCACAAACGGATGACCAAACTGAGAGGACCAGCAGAACGATGGAGGACATGCTCTGAATGTGCGCCTTGGATTTCGGGAAGAGATGAGAAGATCATCTCTATATGATAGAGTTCGCCCACAATAATAGCTATTAAGCTAGTCTAAATATGTCGCCTTTTGAAGCTTTGTATGGTAGGAAGTGTCGTACACCGTTAGCTTTGGCGGAAACAGGCGAATCGCAGTTGTACAAGCGTAAGGAAGTCGAAGAGGCTAATTCGACAATATGCTCTATTCGGGAGAGGCTATTGATAGCCTAAGATGGCAGGCAAAGTACTATAATGCCAAGTAACGAAATATAGAGTTTGTAGTTGGTAAATGAGTATACTTTAGAATCAAACCTTTCAAGGGCGTGTCCATGATTCGACACTTGAAAAAGTTAAGTCCAAGGTATCTTGGTCTGTTTGAAGTAATGAAGCGAGTTGGATAAGCTGCCTATTAGCTAGGTCTTTCGGCGTAATTGAGTGGATTGCATAATGTGTTCCACATATCAGTGATTCAAAAAGCCGTGAAAGATCCAGCTCAAGTGACTGCGAATGATCGCGTACCGCTCGAATTCGGGCTAACGACGATGGTTAGGCCCATTCAGATCGAGGATAAAGCGATTAAGCGGCTGCGGAACAAGACAATCAGGATGTTCAAGGTCTGGTGGGACAACTGTGGCCGTGAAGAGCTAACATGAGAGCGGAAGCAGACCATGCGTGCTGAATTTTCCGAGTTGTTTAGCTAAAATGTTGTAACATTTGTTTTGGTAAAGCAAATATATGTAGTAACATATTTATGACTGATTTCTGCACGCTGTACTAAATTTAGGGACGAAATTTCGGTAAGGAGGGGCGGTTTGTAACACCCCAAAAAGGAATAAGGGGTACTAGGCAAAATACTCGACCAGAGCTCGACGGAAATCGTCGAGCAGAGCTCGACGAAAAGCGTTTAGCCGAGCTCGACGAAACGTCGAGCCGAGCTTGACGAAAAGAGTGATGTCTGGTGTTATGGCCAGCTCGACAAACTCAGACTCCATTTGACGAATTCTCTCTTGTTCGATGATTTGCGTTCGACGAATGTGGTCCCGTTCGACGAAATGTCGAAATCAGATGTCGCTGAAGTGGCGACTCGTGTCAGGTGGCTGGTGTGCGGCCACTGAGCAGTGATTGACTTTTCAGCTTAAACCCGAGCTGTTGCTGTGTTTTGATGAGAAGAGATCGTGTGGCTGGGGTAAAACCCGAGGCCTTATCGGTAGAGGAATGAGATTCAAGAAATCATTCTTTCCTTTTTCTCTCTCTTCCTTACTTCCCGAGTTCTGGAGCAGAGAACTTTCGGCTGGTGCTAGGGTTTGAGTGGACTTGTTGAGTTGCTGAAGGAGATCTTGGGGCTGGAATCAAGAGCCGAAGCTAGAATCGCGAAGAGGAAAGTGAGACGATCATTTTCATCTGCGTAGAAAAACTTTGTCATGGCTCCGAAGAAAACTCCAAGGGTAACAATCTTCCTCATTGGACATGTGAAGTCCTTATTTTGACATATGTATGGATTTCCTCCACCAAAAGGTGGAACGTTGAGTGATTTCCGTTGGGTTGATTCTTGAAATCCCCAAGAAGTCTTGCATATAGAACCAGAAATGTGTAGTACGAAATAGGTATCTGGACAAGTTGGTCTGGATTGGTGATGTTTTATTTTGCGCATCGGAGAAGACTCCGCATATAAAAGAGTATTTTGTGGAGTCGGTGAGTTGTGCATGTGAAGTGGAGTAGCAGGAAGTACTTGAGTGAAATTCCAGGAAAATACCCTTGAAGTGCATGTGATGTATGCTATGAAAGTCCAGTGTTTCTGGCACTGCAGGTGGCTGCAGGGTTTTCTGGATAGTTGGTCCAGATATGGTTTGGGTTGGGTACAGAAAGAGAGTTTTGTCGCGAACGCCGGACGATAGTGGTTGTCGCTGGTGATAGCTCCTAGCTAACCTGTGATTGTGAAGCCAGTCCTTCGGGGACGTTGTGGCTATTGTCAGCTATGCGCTCTTAAAGGCCGGTGAGCCGAATGGACAAGGGGATGCCGACCGGCGTCAGTCTAGACATTGAACTGGCGATTTGAGCAACAGGCAAGGGATGAACTGTATCTGCGTGATGGTTGTCTAACTTGAGTGCCTAAGTGAATGTTGAAGTATTAAACCGGGCGGCCTTGCGGTCTGATCCTGCGGTTTGTTGACCGAGCGGTCTGGCGGTCTCACTCTGAAGCCTGGAGACCGGGCGGTCTATCGGTCGCCCATTGCGGCCTGTTCTATCCTGCTGGAGTTGCCGAGCGGTTAACCCATCTGTCTAACCGCGTGGCCTGTGCGGTCTCCTTTATTTCTAGCCGCTCTGTACTGTAAATGTTTAGTCCCACATTGTTTGTATACTCTCTCTCATATCTCCTCCATTCTATATAAGGGAGGTCATACCTTTGTAAATGATATCTTTTTTGGATAATAAAATTTCAATTATTCAAAAGTCTATCCGTTTGTTCTTTCTTTTTCGCTACTTTCTACATGGTATCAGAGGACACGGTCGTTTCCTCCTGATTGTGTGCGCTCTCTGCTTCTCGCGGCTTGTTTCTGCTTTCCGCGACCTGTCTCACGGCTTGCCTTTTCTTCTGTCCGCTGTCTGTTCGCGCGACTTGTTTCTGTCCGATGCCCTGTTCGCGCGGCTTGCTTCTCCTTGATTCTCTTCTCCTACTGCTTTTCGTCGCCGCAACCTGTTTCGTTGTCGCCGCGACCTGTTTCTTGTCTCTCCGACTTCCTAGTCGTTGCGGCCTGTTTCTGTTCGCCCGGCCTGCGACTTGTTGTAGTCGCTGCTTCTCGCCTCCTCTTCTCTTCTGTTCGCTCGGCCTTTTCAGTCCGCGCGACCTCTTCCCCGCTGTGCCTTTGACTGCTTTCTAGCCGCTTGTGTTCGCGCGGCTTCTTCCTTTTCTATCCGCTGCGGTTTCTTGCTGGTTTCTATGACTACTTCCGGTCTCACCACTACTCCTGCAGCTCCTTCTCCACCTCCTCCTTCGGGCAACCTTGGCACCCTTTCTAAGCTTGTGGGCTCCAACTATCCCGATTGGAGCGTTTCTTTCACTTTTCTCCTTCGCTCTCAACACAAGCGTCATCACCTCACCGATGACCCTCCTCCTCGTACCTCTCCTGAGTTTGATGACTGGGATGCGAGTGATGCTCTTGTCCGCACCTGGCTGGCCAACAGCCTTTCTGATGAGTGCCTTCCCGTCATTCGCCATGATGAGACGGTCAAGGCCGCCTGGCTTCACCTCGCTGCTCTCTATTCGAAGGGGGGCCAGACGTCCCGCATTTACACTCTCTATACGGACCTCTTCGCCCGCCCTTCCATGTCTCCTGCTGCGGCCTATCAGCAGGTTCAGGCTCTTGGTGCTGAAATCCTCCAGAATCGCCCCTTCTCCACGGACTTGGCCGACCAGCACAAACACTTCTAGGAACTCCTGGTTGTTTGTTATCTTCTTCGTCTTCCCGATTCTTATGATATGATCCGAGAGCAGATCTTGGGTGAGGCGGAATCTCCTACTTTGGATGCCACTGCGGCTCGCATTGCCGCTGTTACTTCACTGCTCCAGCGGCCTCTGTTGGCCTCCCCCGCTTCCCAGGAATCCTTTGCTCACCATGCTCAGAGGGGGGGCCCTGGTAGCCGCGGCCACTCCGGCGGACGGGGTTCATCCCGGTTCCTCTGCTCTCACTGTGGTCGTACCGGCCATTCTGTTGACCGCTGCTGGCAGAAACATCCTCATCTTCGCCCTTCCGGTGATGCTCCTTCTCGGCCATCTGCCTCTGTGGCCACGACGTCAGGTAGTGCCCACGTTGTTACCCAAGGTAAATGGCTGATTGACTCCGGTGCTACCAATCATATGACGGGCAACCCTCATTGCTTCTCCCGTCTTGAGACACATGACCGCTTACCCCCGGTTCGTGTGGCGGATGGTTCACCGTCCCTGGTTCATGAGACGGGCATGGTTCAACTCACCCCATCGCTTTGCTTGGAGGACACCCTCTATGTCCCAACGTTCCCGTGCAATTTGTTATCAGTTACTACATTATGCCGGCAACTTCAGTGCTCCGTCTTATTCACTCCCACTACTTGTTCTTTTCAGGACCCGAGGACCCAGCAGACGATTGCTACTGGGACTGAGAGCGGCGACCTCTACTTCCTCGACGATGTTTCTGCTCTGTCCGCCTACTCCTCCTCCACAGATCTCCTTCAATGGCATCTTCGCCTTGGACATCCTCCTCCTCGGATTCTTCGCCAGCTTCTGCCCCACTTACCTCCTACCAGTTCTCCGCTCAACTGTGACGCGTGTCAGCTTGGCAAACATCATCGCTCCTCCTTCCCACCGAAGCAAGGCCGTGGCTCCTCTCGCCCGTTTGATCTTATTCATTCTGATGTATGGGGTCCTGCTCCTACCCTCACTGTTGGTCGGGGCAGTTCCTATTTTGTCACTTTTATAGATGATTTTTCACGCTGTACTTGGGTGTATCTGTTAAAAGATCGATCTGAACTCTTTTTTGTTTGACAATCATTTTATTTTATGATTCAGACTCAATTTGTTATTTCTATTAAAGTTTTACGTTCTGATAATGCCAAGGAATATCTGAATCATGAGTTCTCCTCTTTCTTTCACCAACATGGTCTGCTTCATCAAACGACTTGTGTTTACACCTCCCAGCAGAATGGGTGGCAGAGCGTAAAAACCGTCACCTGCTTGATGTTGCTCGTACTCTCATGACGCAGATGCACGTCCCTCGCTCCTACTGGGGCTACGCTGTGCTCCTCGCCTGCTATCTCATCAATCGCCTTCCCTCCACAGTTCTCCACGGCCAGACCCCCTTCTCCATTCTCTACCCATACAAGGAACCTTTTCCTCTCCCTCTCAGTATCTTTGGCTGTACGGCCTTTGTTCATGCTCCCTCCGCTACCCGCGACAAGCTTTCCCCCCGTTCCACCAAGTGTGTCTTTTTGGGGTACTCTACCACTCAAAAAGGCTATTGCTGCTTTGACCCCCTTCTCCGCAAGCAGTTTGTCTCCGCCGATGTCACTTTTTTCGAGAATGATTCCTATTTCTCTCCTACCTCTTCTCTTCCTTCTGATATCTCCGTTCCTTCCACGCCTCTCGACGTTTTCCCACCTCTGTCTCCTCCTCCACCGACTCCTTCCCAGTCCGTCTCACCACCCACCCCTCCTCCCTCCTCTCCGCCGCCGTCTCTCTAGTCCCGGGCCAGCCTTCTCCGCCACGGACGCTCCGGTCGCTGACGCTCCCGTCGCTGACGCTCCCGTCGACCTGGATCTTCCCATTGCTCTTCGCAAAGGGGTGCGGGCGTGTACTCAACACCCGCTTGCGACAGTTGTTTCCTATGATCGGCTTTCTCCTTCTCGCAGGTGTTTTGCCTTGGCTATCTCTGCTACTACTACTCCCCGCACCTACCAGGAGGCTCTTGCTCTCCCTCATTGGAAGTCTGCCATGGATGAGGAGATGGCTACTCTTACTGAACGGGGTACCTGGACCATGGTTCCTCCTCCCGTGGGCACTGATGTGGTTGGCTGTCGCTGGGTCTTCGTTGTGAAGTTTTGCCCCGACGGCACTGTGGATCGCTACAAAGCCCGGCTGGTGGCCAAGGGCTTCACTCAGACTTACGACATTGATTACTTTGATACCTTTTCTCCGGTTGCTCGCCTCAGCACCATCCGGGTTCTTCTTTCTGTGGCTGTTAACCGGGATTGGGCTATTTCCCAGCTTGATGTGAAGAATGCCTTTCTCTATGACGATCTTCAGGAGGACGTCTATATGGAGCAACCTCCTGGGTATGTTGATCAGGGGGAGACACGTGTATGTCATTTGAAGAAGGCCATTTATGGCCTAAAGCAGAGCCCTCGGGCATGGTTCGACAAGTTCAGTGATATTGTGGCTACCATCGGCTTTCGAAGGAGTTCGGCCGATCACTCCTTATTCATTCGCAAAACGGCCTAGGGACTGGTGGTTTTGGTCGTATATGTGGATGATATTCTTCTTACTGGTGATGACCGAGATGGGGTGGACTTGACGAAGAAGCACCTCCGTCAGCACTTGGTCACGAAGGATATGGGCTCCCCGAAATACTTTTTGGGGATAGAAATCTCTCGGAAACTTGACTCGTTGGTTCTCTCCCAACGGAAGTATGCCCTTGATCTTCTACAAGAAGCAGGATTGACAGGTGCCAAACCGGCTCGGTTTCCCATGCCTATTGGAGAAGACAAAACGTGGACGGATGACTCGCCTCTTCTATCTGATGTCACAAGGTACAGACGTTTGGTAGACAAACTCATCTATCTCACGGTGACTAGACCCGACATCGCCTATGCTGTAGGCAAGGTCAGTCAGTTTATGCAGGCTCCCAGGGACTGCCATCTTCAGTCCGCCCTGAAGATTTTAGAGTATATCAATGCAGCACCAGGCAAAGGGTTACTCTTTCAGAAGAATGGTCATCTGAGGGTTGAAGCCTACTCAGATTCAAGTTACGCGGATGACAAAGGCGATCATAAATCCACATCAGGCTTTTGTACCTTTGTTGGAGGTAATCTCGTGAGTTGGAAGAGCAAGAAACAGTCTGTTGTCTCCAGATCCAGTGCAGAAGCCGAATACCGGAGTATGGCGTCAACCACGTGTGAGTTAAAGTGGTTGCGGGCTCTCATGCTTGACCTGGGCGAGGTATATGACTGTCCTCTCCCTATGTTCTGTGACAACAAGGCCGCTATATACATATCCAGAAATCCGGTCTTCCATGAGAGAACAAAGTATATAGAGATTGACTGTCACTTCATTCGGGAAGAGCTTTTGAAGAAACAGATTTGTACTCCATTTGTCACCTCTGACAAGGAATTGGCAGATATCTTCACCAAGCCGGTTTCTACTTCCTTCTTCCACATTTGTGACAAGCTGGGCATGATTGATATCTATGCTCCAGCTTGAGGGGGAGTGTTGAAGTATTAAACCGGGCGACCTTGCGGTCTGATCCTGCGGTTTGTTGACCGAGCGGTCTGGCGGTCTCACTCTGAAGCCTGGAGACCGGGCGGTCTATCGGTCGCCCATTGCGGCATGTTCTATCCTGCTGGAGTTGCCGAGCGGTTAACCCATCTGTCTAACCGCGCGGCCTGTGCGGTCTCCTTTATTTCTAGCCGCTCTGTACTGTAAATGTTTTGTCCCACATTGTTTGTATACTCTCTCTCATATCTCCTCCATTCTATATAAGGGAGGTCATACCTTTGTAAATGATATCTTTTTTGGATAATAAAATTTCAATTATTCAAAAGTCTATCCGTTTGTTCTTTCTTATTCGCTACTTTCTACAGTGAACAGCTTCGCTAGGATCACATCATGAGAGTCTTGGGTTGTTCGTCATGAAGACTAAAGTCTCCGGCCATAGGTCGTAGAGCATGAATACTCAAGTTTTACCGTTGGGTTTAAGACCCGAGAACGGTGGTGGGACACTGGTTTTCCGGTACACCGATAATGTGCCATGAGTGCACGGAGCGTCGGGCCGTGTGGTCGACGTTTGTGATAAATTGATGGTGCGTGAGTGCACATCTTGTGATATATCTGCTTGTGATATGCTATGCCTGCAGGGAAAGAATACCGCTTCCCCGGGAAAGGGGTAAGGTCGTTATAAATTGGTCAGCTGAATGCTGACCGTTGCTTTGTTTGCCACCGTTGCGGTGGATTGTCCCCATGCAGGTGCTGGAGAGCCGAGCAAAAAATAGTGGGCTGAAGCCCTTGCTGCTGCTATGCTGGCCCTCGAAGGTCAATCTAAAAAATATTTTGTTATTTTCATGTGTGGCCAGCCTGCGTGCCGATGTATGTAATCCACACTTGTGAAGAAAACCTGTAAGGCCTTAAGGCCAAATATTTTGTGTATTTGTAGACATTCCTTTGAGATATATAAATATGATGGTTTATGTATATAGTGGACATTCATGGTTGCTGAGTTCAATCTTAACCCTTAATGCTTCCGCTAGAATGCTCTGAGTTAGGATGCATGTACTAGTTTTTGATATTAACCTGTAACCCCGCCGTCTGTTTCTGGTATATAGTGTGGGGCCCCGGCCGGACCTTCTATTATATGTCATGTAACAGAGGGAGATGTTACAAGTGGGAGGCGAGTACCCCTTGCTGATGTCAACATCGGATGACGAGATCACATTGAAACCTGTAGAAACAAAGGAAAGGTCAGAAAAGACTGGCAGACAGTCACAAGTGAGCGAACGCATAAACTCACCCGAGGTCGGCATGTCCCCCGCGCTGGCATACAGGCAAGAATTACCTGGCTGGCCCTAGAAGAGCTCGCCTTCAAGAGTCGCAAAGGATTTTCCCAACTCGGGGCAGGTCGGCGATCGCGGAACTAGTGGAGGCCGGTCGACGGCTCTTGGGGTGGAGGCTGCAAAAATAAGCAATTGGAAGGTGAGGGGAAATCAGATGGAAGGCGAAGGCGAGGAGTCAAGAACTCACCAGTGGTTAGAGGAATGTTCAGGATCGCGAGAAGAGCATATTCCGCAATCGAGGGGCTGGCGACACGCTCAGTTACTCGCGACAAAGAGCGTCTCAGCTCCATTCCCCCATCTCCTTCCTCGCGAGGCACCTCCTACGGGAGAGAAGGTGTCAGAATCAGAGTGACATAAAATCAAATAAGCGGCTCACATACCGGGTGGGGAACCTCCAGACCGGCTATTGGATTAGGAGGGGTGCCATTCGGGGGACACCGCCTGACCATCTTGGCCTTCTTCGGTCTGAAGGCAGAGCTGAGCGACCCTCGAGCCAACCAAGGGGCGGCATCAACGACTTGTGCCCGCATTCCCTCCCTCACGGCCGCGAGGCAAGCACGCATCTCTTCTGATATGTGCATCACTCAGCTATAGTAGTTCGCGAAGAAAAAGAGAAGCAGAAGGTCGGGGGATTTCTTTGAGCCTGGTGGTATATTTATAGCACGAAGGTGAGACCCACCAAAATATTCCCTCCAGCTCAGCAGACACTCACCGAACACGTGAGTTTGGATGATTCTTTCTGAGCTTTGCAAAATCTTAAAAATAGCGGAGATTGTGTACAATCCAGTGTTCGTCGAGTGGGTCCAACAAGGCAGAAGAGGGGCCCTCTATCTAGCCCGACCCGCATCCGCTGGACAGGCGAGCGAGCTGGGGCAGCCGGCCCGCTTCGCGAGCCAGGACAGTCGGCCCACGTCAATTCGCTAGGCAGGCGAGTCCAGGCGGTCCCCAGCCCGCATCCGCCAAGCGGGCGAGCAAGCCGGGGAAGCCGGCTCACCTCCATATAAGAGGCGGGCGAGCTGCGGGAATAAGGACTCGCCTAAGAGGCATGCGAGCTGAGAGAGCCAGGCCACACCCGTCCAGATGACTGGCGAGATGGCTCGCACTCTCCCCATGAGCGGGGTGCAGATATCCTATGATTAATGTGATTCGGTCTGTTAATATCCTCACTAAACAACGGAGTTTCGCTGTTGGCAGACCTATTTTAGGCTACATATAGCTGTTTAGAATAGCGGAGTTGCGCTATTTACAGGCAAGGCCTAAAAAATCTATAAATAGACCCATGAGGGTACCTCAGAAGGCGCACTTTCAAGCTTTCTCATTCTCTGCTCTTCTAGCGCTTTCTGAGATGCCCTTAGCTTAGCACTGGCTAAGGAGGGGAAACGCTCTAAGATCTTCCGGGTGTGTGGTGGGACCTCCGTGCTGGAGCCTTAGGTCAGTTTTGGGTTCTAAGTCTTCAGTCAGTCAAGCTTGTTAGGAGAAGTAAGTGTGTGGTCACCCCTTTTTCAAGGGTCCGAACTCCACAGAAGCCGGTTCTCGGTTCCAACAAGTACCTTTCTTATGCTTTTAGAGATCTGCTAGCTACCCATGCACTCTTCCTCAGCTTGTATGTCCCGGTGCTCATGATCAGAATGACACCGCTAAAAGGAAGCATCGCTACATCATTGAGACATCGGTTGGTTGGAGACAGCGGAGATCATCGGGTGCGCGGTCAGGTTGTGGAGTCCGCCTGGTGTTAAGCTCGCGGATTGCGGAGTCCGCCTTGTTGAGTTCGCGCCAGAGACCGCTGAAGGTCTGGACCTGGTCACAGTCTGTGATACGTCCGATTGTTCCTTGTTCGCCGAGTCCGCGTTGTTTCTGTGCGGATTGGATATGGAGTCAGTGGTGACTTCACTGTCTCGTGCAGTCTGTTTTTGTGTTCGCACTCATGTGCGGCCTGGTACGGCTAGCCGCACAATGATGAACGGTTATCCTATCGTTATGGGTGGTGACGACACTCCTCCTCACACATATAAATATGAGTCCTCGGCTCATCATATTTTAACATGAACAGTAAGTGTTGAAGTTCGGGTTAAAACTTGCGTTCTGGTTTTCTTATCCGCGCGGCTTAGAGAAAGTAACCGGTTTTGTTGTTTGCAGACTGTGCGGCTACCACTGAGCAACCATGGACTTCGTTCTGATAACAGTCGGGTTTCAGTGCGACTTGCGGATAACAGTTACCGGATTGCAGCAGGTCGCGACTTGCGGCTAGGCGGTTTCTCTTTGGCAAAGTTTTCCCAGTTCAATAAGTCAGTCTGCTTCTAGCGGTTTGACTCTGTTCAGTTCGGCAGCAGCTTGTTCGCGGATTCTCGCAGTTAGGCGACCTTGCAGTCAGGCGACCTTGCGGTCAGGCGGCTTGCAGTTGCGGACAAGGTTCTTTAGCATTCAATAACGGGGAGTCCACGCGGTTAAGTTGCGGTTTGGCGGCTTGGCGGCTTCAGCGGACACCATTTTGCAGATAGGCGGTTTTGGCGATTACTGTTATCAGTCCACCCAGTTACTTTTGCTTGTTTGATTTTGTTTTCATCGGATGCATTGACGAATCATGTCTCGCAATGTATGCCTCAGGTTGTAAAGAAGATTGATAATACAAATTCCTCTTCTCTTTTGTTATGCTGACTTATTTGAGTTTGCTTTGGTTGAGTGTTCCCGCGACCTCACCCACTTCTAAGAATTTTTTCACAGCTTTGCTTCCATATTTTAGTGTTGTTGAAAACAAAAACAATGAATGGACATTTATCGATTTTTGTTGTTGCATTGTTTAGATGTTTATACATTTAACTGTACTGTCTAATCATCAACACGACAATGGATAATGTTGTCCGACCCCGCAGTAGAACAAAACTTCGCCACTCAAATCAAGAATTATACAAGGCTTCAGACATATTTCCTTGCATTTTTCTTAGTTGTGCATATAACTACTATCACTGTAACCAGTCATTTATTAAGCTCTGATTTGTCAAAAAACCATACCTTTTCATCTATAATACCAATTCAAGCATATAGATACAACAATAAGTTGACAATTTGAGAAAAATCTGGACAAATTCGGACAATTTAGAGATGAAGATTTCAACATACCCAAAGAAAAGAAAAAAAGATGTCAACACAAACAGAAGCATTCAACAACAGCTATGCACGGCAAAGATAACTGAACAATGGACCCAAACAAAAACTGGAAGCAAACTTGAATCTCAATAGAAATGACTAATTTACATTGGCAATAAGGCACTCAGCCCGTGCAGGGAAAAACACATTCATCGGCCCGAGCACGAACGCAAGGTTTGGTGCTCTTTATATAACCTCTACAATAGACAGCTGTACATTTAAATAAATATAATTACATCAAATTGGGTCTACATATGCTTCTCAAAGGAGCAACCATTTCTAAAATTTTAAGAGAGTGAAGATATAAGGAACCAAGTCAACTGCAGACCAGGCAAGACCAGCATATTGGAGAAACCTTATCCCAGTGTCAACATCATAAGTTTTGTGAGGCAGGGAAGAAATTGTTCTCTGGAGGTAACCAATTTGTTTATTATCAGATTTGTTCTTGCTGTAATCAGACTCCTTCAAGGCGGTAATGTAGCAGGATGATTTTATTGGAATTCCTAGAGTGTTGCAGATTACTGGAAGCAGCCACTTAGCAAGAGCCTTGCTGCAGAATTTCGCTACCAGTATCGTAGGAATGCCTGTCAAAATCCTCCCTGAGAAGACGAGGAGCGATAGTTCCGGGCTGAATATACGAGGAACGTCTTCGGTGTGAAACATCATATAGGTTTGCTGGATTCCGCTGACCTGGGGACGGAAGCGGATGATACATGTTAGAAAAAACAAAGATTATCCTCATCATCGTTGTCCCAACAATTTGGGGTTCATTCATGCTCTGTGATGCCCGAAACCTTAAGACCTACGATTCTCAAATAATTTTGAAGAAGCTTGGTTCAAATACAATCAAATATAATAGCTTAAGTTTGCTGAAATTAATCCAATCATGTATTCAATTCTTGGACAGGCATGCATAGTAGAAGCCACTAGTTTTGCTAAAATCTTACTCTTAATTATATGCCATGAATCCTAACCCAAAGAAGACTTTAGCGCTAATCCCGTCCTACGGGATAGTTATTAAGGATATTTTGTAAATGGATAGTGTTAAATAAATTTCTTGTCGTTCTAGGGTTTGAAATTATTCTGAAATTTGAAAATCCGCCCACGTTTTGTAACTGCCGCTGCGATTTGATAGTGAAAAACGGATTGTTGTTGGCTTGCTGCCCATGGGCGTATTACCCACCTTAGGGTGAAACATGTAAATCTATGTCTTCTGTGTTGTTGATTTTTTTGTATATATTTTCATTCTAATCTAGTTTTCGCAATGCTTATAGCATAACTAGTAGAAAAATCATATAACTTACAGCTCCAAATGCAACTCCGATGAAAGATGTGTGATATTCGAAGCTCGGAGTCGGGACCTCCGGGGTAGGATAGGCGAAAAATAGCAAGAAGGAGAGCCCCGCCCAGAAGGATGTAACTGCAAACAAAAGCCGTATCACAAACATGTTATAATCGATGAGAAAACTAATAAGAAAAACCAGCACAGATATTTCACTCAGATCTTCTCTGCATACCGTTCTGTCCAGAGGTGATGAAATTGTCGATTTTGCCATGAACCATAAGCCAGAAAGCAAGAACAAGTAGCCCCATAGTGATGCCAGCTACAACATCAATGAAGCTGTGCATGCCCAAATATATCCTCCCTATTAAAAAAAAAGTAAAATCAAAATATGAAAAGATTGAGATTTTCATACATAAGTGAACAGATGGAAGATAGATTTATATAAGAGTATGGAGAACAACAATCAATCAAAACTGAGAGACCAGATGGAAGATAGATTTACCCATGGAAACGAGAAAAACCAGAGAGAAAACTAGAGAGAATCCAATCAAAACTGAGAAACCATCCATTTCATGGCCATATGTTTTCAATACATAGTGCAACAAGTATCTGCAGAAATCATTTAAATGAAAAAAAAAATCAGGGTTTGATCGATCATCAATCCATGTTTCTGAATGGAGAACACAGCTATAGTTCAGGATTGAGAAGATACCCAGAAAGGCAAACTGTGTTGAGAGCATGCGAAGAAGGCAATCCGTACTCCATTGCATTATCTTCCTCATCTTCTGTAGCCGTTACTCTTCGAACAGGAGGGCAGCTGGGTCTTGGGGCTGATACAGCATCCTGGTCATTGTTTAAGCAACAAAACAACAACAATGAAATCTTGACTCCAGAACTAATAGAAGATGACAAATGAAAGTTAATTTTGCAGAAAGCAAACCTTAATAGAATTCCCAACATAATCACAAAAAGCCATGAGCAGAGTCATCTGTCTCCCTAATCTGCTATGCCCGCTCTGCAAAACCACCACAAATCTACATCAGAATCAATCACTCAGCATATAAGAAACAGTAACAAGGAAGAACAAGACATACCCAGAAGAGAAGAGGAAGAAATCCAGTATAGAATGGGACGGAAACCAAACAACAAAGGGCGGAGAAGAAGCTGTCCAAGTACCTATGATGCGATTTCTGCCCAAAACCAAAACTTTATACCATTAGATCCCAAAACTCAAGCAAGTTTGAACTTTAGAGAACAACACAATAAGGGGAAAAGCTCACCTGGATCTGCAGTATAAGCGGCGTGTTGGATTCAACTCGACGGATAACCCATGGCTGCACAGTCGATCGAATCATCTGCGTGAGACCCAAAAGGGAGGCCGCCACCACAAATCCAAGAAGGTTGAAGAGACACAGTGGCTGCCACATGGGAATGCTGCCGCTCTCCATCTCAGGACTCTCGCAAGTCTTCTTCGTTGGAGGATTCGCTGGAACGGGAAGAGTTCGATGGGATTGCCGATTGATTTCTTCCAATCCGGTCAAAATTTATATGAGAGTAAGGATATGTAGGAGTTTGATTATGTGAAGAAGATTAAATAAAGCAGTAAGAGGAGGAGGAGGAGGAGGAAGAACCATTCCTCCCGGGCAGGCGATGCCGCGGTGATGAATCATGAATGTGGACTCGGTATGCAGAGATGGGCGCTTCAAAGGCTGTCATAGATGGGCGCAATAACCCTGCCGTATGTTTACTTCAGTTGAAAAAACTCAAAAATGACATTTTTTATTATTATTAGTTAATGGAATGGGTCAACTATAGGGAGAGAGATAACTGAGGTTGGTTGAGGGTTCGGGGAGAGTAAAGTGCAGCGAATGTAATGCACAGTAAAGTGCGGGTAATCCGACGGCTGCGAGCTCATCTTAGCTCGTGCGGAGATGTGTGCACAACTCAGCGCACACATCTCAAAGCATGCACGCATCTCCACGTGCTTGCATCCGTCGGATCGGTAAAATGCAGCAGCACGCATCCGTCGGATCGCGCTGCACTTTACCCTCCCCTTCTCGGTTGGTTGATCTCAATTCTCGGTTGGTTGATCTCAGATTTAGAATCCTGTTGGCTAATAATTAGATAAAATCAAAAGTTATTTTACACGTTCAGTGCGCCCATTTTTAAATGCGTCAACTCAATCTTAGGTGTTGATACATATTTACATGGGTGGAAAGAAGTACTTTCTTCAATTCTTCTATAGGTATTCCTCGATGTACAGAGGTCTCATCTCACAAATTAAAATAATCACTGTTAAGAATAGTTGTTTTTGTTGGCTGGCCTTGCTTGGAGTGGCAAGTGTTGAAATTGTTGAAATGAAAGTGGTAGCCTGAGCGGTTTGTTCGGGCGGACTATGCGGACAGTCTCGACGGCCTCGATGGTCAGACCGTGCGGTCTGAGCGGACAGAGTTGGCGACTAGCTAGGTCGGCCAGTGTTTTACGGCTTGTTTCCCATGTTGTTTCAGGCGGATAGGATGGTTATCCGCTCAGTTGCCGGGTTGAGCTGCTGGCTTTGGAGTACGCTGGTTTTGCGCGGACTGGTTCTGTATCCACCGGTGCTGTGTTCGCACCAGGAATGTCTGGTGGTGTGGACTTCGTTTGAATTTTGACCAAGTCGAGGTTGGCTTACTCTGGGAGGTCGCGCGCCTGCGCGGGTTAGTTTCTATATCCGCCGAGCTCGGCAGCAGTCTGTATTGTGCGACTTGGCTGCGAGCTCGCTTGTTGCGGTCTAGAGCTGTCCGCAAGTGGGGCGAACTAGGTTGGTTCTCGCTGAGTCCGCTTGTTTAGTCTTGTCTGGCTAGGCTTGACGGCTTGTCTGGCTTGTCGCTGCGGTCTGGTGTGTATCCGCAGCCTTGCAGATACACTTGGTGCTTACACTGGATAGGGCAGTTATCATATCTTCTAGGACGGTGATCACATTCCTCTCCGTGCCTATAAATAGGACCCCACCGTCACATCAGATGATACCGAGTGAACAGTAAGTCAACTCGCGAAAAGTTGTTGTGGTTAGGGTTTTCTATCTACGCAGTTCGAAGAGGTTTGATCAGTTTGTGTTGTGCAGCTAGGTTGTGCAGATTGCGTTAGAAAGCCAGGAACTTGATTCTGACCACGGTCAAGGACAGTGCGGACTCTGCGGGTAACAATCAGCGGTTTACAGCAGGTCGCGGCTTGCGACTAAGCGGTTTCTCTTCTGCAACTTCTTCCAAGTTCAAATAAGATGCCCGCCTCTGGGCGACTTGTTCAGTTCGGTGGCAGCAGTCTGCATGTTCTGGCGGCTAGGCGACCTCGCGGACACGCGGCTTGTAGTTCATCAGCTAGAGTTCTTCAACAATACTGAAATAACGTGTAGTCCGCGTGGCTTGTTGCGGTCTTGCGACCAGGCGGCTTCAGCGGACTCCTTAGCGGTTAACAGCAGAGCCGACGGTTACTCCTTGAGGCCGCGCAGTTTGTTTTCAGCTTGTAATTTTCTTGCTTCATCGGATACATTAGCAATCATGTCTCGCCATGTCCCCGCGAATTCCACAAGTAGATAACGCAACCAGCAGTCTCTGCGAACTAGATAACACCATGGACTGGGCACATCACCGTGACCAAGTTCACATACACCAACGAACTCTGACACCAGTCGAGCAAGCAAAACACAACAAACTCTACACAAATCGTCTGCCTCTATGCAAGCCAAAACTTGCTGGCTCCAAGAAGAACACTGTCCTTCGAAGATAGTGTGGCTATTGTGAGCTATGCGCTCTTAAAGGCCAGTGAGCCGAAGGAACAAGGGGAAGCCGACCCGCAGCAGTCTAGACATTGAACTGATGATTTGAGCAACGAGCAAGAGCTGAACTGTATCCGCGTTATGATTGTCTAACTTGAGTGCCTAAGTTATTGGCTTCGTTAGGATCATATAATGAGAGTCTTGGGCTGTCTGCCATCAAGACTAAAGTCTCCGGCCATGGGCCGTGGAGCATGAATGCTCAATGTTTACCGTTGGGTCTGGGACCTGAGAACGGTGGTGAGACCCTGGTTTTCCGATACACCGATAATGTGCCCTGAGTGCACAGAGCGTCGGGCCGTGCGGTCGATGTTTGTGATATATTGAAGTGTGTGCAGGTGCACGTTTTGTGATATATCTGCTTCTGAAAATGCTATGCCTGTAAGGAAGGAATACCACTGCCCCAGGAAAGGGATAGGGTCGTTATAAATTGGTCAGCTGAATGTTGTCTGTTGCTTTGTTTGCCACCATCACGGTGGATTGTCCCCATGCAGGTGCTAGGGAGCCGAGCGAGAAATAGTGGGATGAGGCCCTTGCTGATGCTATACTGGCCCTCGAAGGCCGAATGAAGAAAAGTTGTACTGTTTTCATGTGTGGCCGTCCTGCGTGCTGCGTGCCGATATATGTAAACCACACTTGTCAAGAATAACTGTAAGGCCTTAAGGCCAAACGTCTTGTGTATTTTGTATACATTCCTGTGATATATATAAATGTGGTTGTTTATATATAGTGGACATTCATAGTCGATGAGTTCAGTATTAAACCCCTAATGCTTCCGCTAGAATGCTCTGAGTTAGAATGCGTGTACTGATCTTTGATATTAACTTGTAACCCCGTCATCTGTTTGTGGCATATAGTGTGGGGCCCCGACCAGACCTTCTATTATATGTCATATAATAGATGGAGGTATAACACGCCGACAGTTGGTTCCCAGAAGGTAATCGGGCAGATAGGATTGCTATCCGCGGAGCTCGCCAAGACTGGCGAGGTGCGGACTCGGTTGAAGTTCGCGGAGTCCGGGTTACAGACTGGAACAAAGCTCGAGAGATCGGCATGGAGTGTGCCTTGGTTTGGCTCTGGTGGCGCGGTTGATGGTAACCATGGAGTTCGCTGGTTAGAGTAGACTGGTGCCGGAGTTTGCCAGGTTATGCTGTTTGGCTCAGTCCGGGAGGTCGCGCGGTCTACGCAGGCTGATATTTCTGTCCGTAGAGTTGGCAGCAGTCAACCTTGTCTGTTTTGGCTGCGTGCTCGGGTTATGCGGACTGGAGTATTGTCCGCAAGCGCGTTCGGACTTGAGCTGTGTCCACAGGTAGGCGGACTGAGGCAATATTCGCCGAGTCCGCCTGTATGGCGATCAAGTCTGGCTGGGCCTTGACGACAATGCAGATTGACTTGGTATGCGGCCTTGGTGGTGCAACCTTGGCGGACTGGCTGTCTTGCCTAGTTGCGGCGGTCTGGTTGTGTATCTGCGGCTTGGAGGATACACTTGGTGCTCACTGCGAGATAGGATGGTTATCCTATCAACTAGGGCGGTGATCACACTCCTCTCCACGCCAATAAATAGGATCTCCTGTCACATCAATTGGTATCCAACTGAACAGTAAGTGACCTCGCAGATAATTGATGTGGTTAAGATTTTGTATCCGCGCGGTTTGAGGAGGTTGACCGGTTTGTGCGTTGCACAGTGTGCGGATAGCGCTGGAAATCCAGGAACTTAGTTCTGACTGCGGTTAGGGATAGTACGGACTCGGCGGATAGCAACCAACAGTTAACAGCAGGTCGTGATTTGCGACTAGGCTATCTCACTCTTCTGCAACTAGTTTCTCAGTTTAATAAGCTGTCCGCATCTGGTGGCTTGGTTCAGTTCGGCAACAGCTCGCGCGATCTGGCGGCTAGCAATTGTGCGGTTAGGCGGCTTGCAGATTGACAGTTAGAGTTCAGCATTGGAATAACTGGCACTCCGCGCGGCTAGCTTGTAGTCCGGCGATCTGTCGGTTTGAGCGGACTCCGTAGCGGTTAGCAGCAGAGCCGTCGGTTACTCTTTGAGACCGCGCAACTTGTTTTCTCTGCCTTGTAATTTGCTTCCATCGGATACATCGACGAATCATGTATCGTCATGTATATATCGTCTTGTAAAGATTGATTTGATAGTACAAGTTTCTTATTCTTCTATTTACATCTGGTTATTTGGACCCGGATAAGTTGAGTGTTTTTGCGCATGGTTTCCCGTTTTCCGCTATCACAAATTTTTACAGCCTGTTATTGAAATGTTGATGAACTGGAAAATAATCTACCCGTTGGTGAACCGGTCGAACTGCTTTAACTATCTGCAACCCCGAGGAAGAGACTTCAAGCCACCTAAATTGCGACATGCTGCATACCACAAACTGCTATCTGCGAACTGATTCACAATGAGCTTCCCAACTAGTTACCTAGTCTCCCGGTGTTAGCCGCACAGCTTGCACAGTGCAAGTCAACTTCATTTAGTCGAGCAATTAAGAAAGTCTAACTACAAGTTCAAAGCGCGAGCTAAGTTCTCACTGTTTCTGTTATATATGACGAGCTGACGACCCCAATTTATAGCCAACAAGGAGAGTGTGGTCACCGCCCATAGTGAGAGGATAACCGTCCGTCATCCTGCAACTACACCAGTCCGCACAAGAGTGCAGATACACGAGTCAGACCGCAAAGACATGCAAACAACATCCCCAGTCCACGTGGACTTGAGCAATCCATTCACGTGTCCTGAGCCAAGACCGCGCCTAAGGTGACATACCAGACTCTGCACCCAGACCATGTAATATAAGCGGTCTCCGCAAACTCAACAGACCGTGCAACTCGCGGTCCCCGCGAATTCCACAAGTAGACCACAACAACGAATTCTGACACCAACGAACTCTGTGCAAACCGTCTGCCTCTATGCAAGCCAAAACTTGCCGGCTCCAAGCGGACTCCTCGGTCTCACAAAGAGAACAAAAGCCAGAATCCGGCTATCCGCCAACACCACACCGGCAGTGATCTCCACTGTCTATGCGGTCTGCCCAATCAAACCGCTCACTTCCACTTCAACAATTTCAACAAAGTTTATGTACGTATGATACCAACTTTAATAGCTTAACAACTTTGCCCCCAGGCTTTTCTGGGCATGTTTGCCGGAGTGGGGGTGGTCATCTTGTCGGTAAAATGAAAGTGTTCAGAATTTGATGAAATTTTAGAAAAATTTCGTCACCTTTAGTTCACTAGTGGCCAAGGTATCTCGATTGGACGCATGGAGCTCTTCCAATTTCCAGCTGATGGGATACTTGGGTGAAATGGTCTCCCGGTCAAAACTACACTCAAATCTTATTGTATTTTCCGGGAGTATTCCGGCATCACTTTAAGATTGTAATTTCGTTGAGTAGTTAGAAAGATTCCAGCTTCCAAAAATTTTTTGGGAGGAAGAAGGAAAGAGAGGAAATCACACAAAGCTCCGATGTCGTCCCCCTTGCCGCTCCTCATGCTAAAGCATCGACCTAGCGTCAAAAAAGAGGAGACTGGTGCGGTCCGGTTATGTGCAAGCCAGTTTCCTCGTGAACTCTGGAGGCTGTTTGAGAGGGGCCCATAATCCGACAAAATTGAGTTCATTGGAATCGCCTCAAGTGGCTCTCAACGAGACGATTGTGGTCATCCTTTCTCGGGTCAAATCTGACCATATTGATTTTTGATGTACCCAACACCACCTAAGTTCAATTTGGGTGCGTACCAAGTTTGAGCTTGCGAGTCTCATTCAGTTGGACTCTCAGTGCATTGAATTTCAAGAATTCATCATGTCCCCTTTTGAATTTCAAGACTTTAGGCTCCATTTGGCAGGGTGGTGATGGTCATGAATATAGGGGTTAAATCTTCATTCATTAACGCTCAACTATGGAATCTAATCCACTTTTTTGTTCAATTGGATGATGTTTGTTAAGCGATTCTTAATAAATGATGTTTTAACTCATCACGACCGTCACCACCATGTCAAACAGAGCCTTTGCCTCAGTTTGTGACTGTGATTGTGGTTAAAAAAATTCTATTTGTACTTCAATTATTGTTTTGGAAGCGCATGTTTTCAGTTATTTCGGAAGAACATGTTTATAAAGAGTTTTGAGAGACCGGAAACTGAATTGTGTCACCGTTATGTGCCGTCAATACTGTGAAGTCTTGCACTGCTGACTTCTGACAGTTAGGAGTTTTAAGGTTCCGTTTGGGGGGACTTATTTTCACCGGTCAAACGGTTACGACCACATGAACCGGACTTAGGCTCCTCGCGACAACCGGGAGAGACGACGGAGGAGATCACGAGACTGCCCTAGCACCGCTGCTGCGATTTTTTTCTCCAAACACGATAAACTGGAGCTGCCGGGCCAGGTTTCCTCCCGCGATGTTTTGAGTCGGGAGAAACAGAGCGTGGTTGGAAACACAGACGAAAAAACAAATGAAAAAGGCACGGTGGCGTTTCGTTTTGGTCAAACGGTGAGGCCAAAACGCCAAACCAAATGAGGCCTTAATTGATATTTGCAGTCTTATAATTGATATTTGCAGTCCGTGGATATTTGAAACCCACAGATAGATATTTGCAGACCCGCTGGATATTTGCAGTGCTTTTTTTTTAAATTACATTTAATTTTTTAAAAAATCTTTTTTCCTCTACTAATTGATAAAATTAAATAAACCCAAAACTACACATATATCATTCAAACCAAAATATAAGTTCTATCATTCTAACAAAACCAAAATGACAAAAGCTATATTTTTTCATTCAGTTCCGCTATAACAATGAACAAGTATCGTTCAGCCCGAAAACATCTTCCCCAAAATGAACACTAGCCTGCATGAAATTGAAAAAAATATTTTAGACGGCGACGGAGTTCGGTCCGGGCGTGCAAAGGAGAATATCGCGAATTAGGGTTGGACGATGAGGGGGCGGCAATTAGAAGGTTTTATTAAAGATATAAATTGTTTCTTTTTTAAAAAAATGGGTCTGCAAATATCGATTATAGACATGCAAATATCAGCACCCTTAATAAATTTCGGGTCACAATTAAAGTTTTGAAAACTGGACCGAACATCGAACGAGGGCAAGATTCATGATTGAACCGGTCCAACCGGTTTAACCGGGGGTCAAACCGTTATATATATAATGTTTATATATATATATAAATATATAATTAAAGCTACATAAAAAAATTTGCATATAAATTATAAATTTATTATAATTATATTGTGATAGAAATAAAAACGATGATCCATAACCACTATATTCATATACTTGTAAAGCTCCGTCTGATGCGACGCTTTTGCTCTAGTGAGTTTAGACAAAAACGTCACTGTAATAAAATGAATGTTTGACATGACAACGATTAAGATCACAATCAAGAAAATAAAGCTAGTTTTGACTTTTGAATATAAAAGTGGATGAAGTTTCTTAGATAAAGTTGAACGATCAAGAGCGACAGTTCATAAGCAACGAGTTCATGACCGCCACCACCGTGCTGAATGGAGCCTAAATATTTTATAAACTTTAATTTTTAAAAGATAATTTAATTAGTTATTATAATAATATCTGAAAAATATTTAATTTATATTTATATAATTATGAATATTAATTATATATATATTTATTTAATTACATATGTTTTTTAATATATACATTAATATATATATATATATATATATATATATATATATATATCTATATATACTATCTTAAAAAGATATATGGTGCTCTGCCAATAGCGTGAGTTCGAAAATAGGGGAAAAAACAAGGGCCGTCGAATTCGAGTGTTTTGATCCAGAGCCGTTAGATCTTGGGCTGCGAATAACACATCTGGTTTGCAAATAACAGAATACCCAAAAAAACTTGAAATCTTCACTCTCCTTTTTCTCGATCCCACCTTCCGCGTCCCCCCCCCCATTCTCACGGCCACCCCCACCGCCGGCGGCGGAGCCGCCGCTGGCCTGACCGGCGGCCCTCAGCAGGTTCGCCGGGCGAAGGCGAGTCTGTCGGCCGTCGTCCGGTGGCGCTCCGGCGGGGCCACCGCCAGCGGTGGCCCTGACACTAGTTATATATGTATTAGGACTTGTATTAATTCCACGACACTAGTTAGGATCTGGGCCTCACGGTCAGGGCCACCGCCGGCGGTGGCCCCGCCGGAGCGCCACCGGACGACCGCCGGCAGGCTCGCCTGCTCCCGGCGAACCTGCTGGTGGCCGCTGGTCAGGCCGTCGGCGGTGGGGGTGGCCTTGAATTCGCGAGGGGGGGGGGGGGGGGTTGGAGCGGTTTATTTTTTATTTTTTTTAAAATATTAAATTATAAAATATATTAAAATTATAAAAAAGTTATTAATATATAAAATATTTTATAAAATAATTTTTTTTATAAAAGTTATTAATATATAAAATATATTTTATATTAATATATAAAATATTTTTTAAATATAAATAAAAATTAATATAAAAATTTAAATTATAAAAAAATTGTCACGTCGTCCCAGGGGACGGGCGGAGCCTACCGGGGGTGGTGGGGCGGGCAAAGCCCGCCGTCGGCGGCCAGATACTGTGGCGCGTAGCCATCGGGCCGGAAGCCTGTGCCTGCGACTCGTGTATATATATATATATATATATATATATATATATATATATATATATATATATATATATATATATATATAATATAATACAGCTTAAAACATCAAAAACACATGATCAACTCTTCCTTTATTGAGAAAAGGCGTGGGTTTGAATCTGCACGGTTTCAAATTTCTTGTATTTAAATTTTTGGGCTTCTCGGCCCGCCTGGTTACTCAAAACTATGCCCGGTTCCCGACCCGTCGGTCCGCCCGCCCGGTTCGGCGGCTCCCAGTTGATCCGCGACTGGAGGGGGTTTCTTGCCTGGACCGGTTGTGTGTCCGGTCCGTGGTTCGACCGGTCCAGTTTCTCGCTGCACGACGCCTTCAAAGATCTCCCTTCCCTTAGAATATCTCATTCGAACGTGACTTGAAGATCTTGCTCGGCCTTTGTAGATCTCTTTCCCCATCGAAGACAGCTTGAAGTTCTCATTTCCACATACATCAAACTCTCATTGTAACGAGCAATGACTTGTAACTGTGCCCGGTTTCAAATTTCTTGCATTTAAATTTTTGGGCTTCTTGGCCCGCCTGGTTACTCAAAACTGTGCCTGGATCCCGGCCCGCCGGTCCGTCAGCCCGGTTCGGCGGTTCCCAAGTGATCCGCAGCTGGAAGGAGTTTTTTACCTGGACCGCTTGTGTGTCAGGTCCGTTGTTCGACCAGTCGAACCGACCGGTCCGATTTCTCGCCGCACGACTGTGCACACGCTTGTGTCGCTTCATCCAAGACATATGCTCACGACATGCTCAGAACTCCTTCATGCTCACCGCGCGCTCATAACACTCTTGAATGCGCACTGCAATTCACTTTCTTCGCCTCACGTGTACACAAGAATTGTCGGGCTGTCTGCCTTCAACACCATCACCCGCCGCAACCGATCCTGCACGAACTGTCAAGGGGGCAAAATCATCATATTCGCAAAAATGACGATCCATGTGCTTGAGATCGTGAAATATGATTCGTTTGTTCAGTAGTTATGGTTGTTACAACGACCTAATTACCAAATCGTCTTTGTCAAAAGCGATAAAAAGAGCTCAGAGCCTCCATAAGAATGGACATTGCCTTCAGCACCAAGTAGAGCTCATTCAAAGATTCTTTATAGTTCTCTTTCATTGTTCGACATTCAGACAAAGATCTCCCCCAGCCTTCAAAGATCTCCCTTCCCTTCAAATATTTCATTCGAACGTGACTTGAAGATCTTGCTCGGCCTTTGTAGATCTCTTTCCCCATCGAAGACAGCTCAAAGTTCTCATTTCCACATTACATCAAACTCTCATTGTAACGAGCAATGACCTGTAACTGTGCCCGGTTTCAAATTTTTTGCCTTTAAATTTTTGGGCTTCTTGGCCCGCCTGGTTACTCAAAACTATGCACGGTTCCCGACCTGCTGGTCCGCCCGCCCGGTTCGGCGGTTCCCAGGTGATCTGCGGCTGGAGGGGGTTTCTTACCTAGACCAGTTGTGTGTCAGGTCCGCGGTTCGACCGGTTGGACCGACCGGTCCGATTTCTCGCCGCACGACTGTGCACACGCTTGTGACGCTTCATCCTAGACATATGCTCACGACATGCTCAGAACTCCTTCATGCTCACCGCGCGCTCATAACACTCTTGAATGCGCACTGCAATTCACTTTCTTCGCCTCATGTGTACACAAGAATTGTCGGGCTGTTTGCCTTCAACACCATCACCCGCCGTAGCCGATCCTCCCCGAACTGTCAAGGGTGCAAAATCATCATATTCACAAAAATGGCGATCCATGTGCTTGAGATCGTGGAAAATGATTCATCTGTTCAGTAATAATGGCAGTTATAACGACGTAATTGCCAAATCGTATTTGTCAAAATCTATAAAAAGTGCCCAGAGCCTTCATATTAATGGACATTGCCTTCAGCACCAGGGAGAGCTCATTCGAAGATTCTTTAGAGTTCTCTTTTGTTATGCAATCGGACTGAGTACCGCGGTAGCGCAACGGAATTAAATCGAGCAAAGACAATCGCGCCAAAATAAAAAAAACCACAGAACGAGATATCCAAGCACACAGACGACACAGAAATTTACGTGGTTCAGAGAGAAGCTCCTACATCCACGGGGAGAGCGCGCCGGAGAAGATCCACTATAAGGTATGGAGGTACAGATTACAATAGAGACCGTAAGATCAAGCAATGAAGAGAAAACCGAAAAGGTGAAACCGGACTATCGCCTTCGATAGTGATGTCGTCGGGCGATAGTGGTACTGTTCACCTCCTTTGTGAAATCGCCGCCTGGACTGCACGCCTGAAGCCGACCACGCCTGGATTCGGCCGCCTGATGTCGTCGCGCCGCCTGGGATCACCACCGCTGCCTGGAACCACCGCGGGAGACCGGCCTGATGTCGATCCGACTGGATTCGACCGGATGCCGCTCCGATAGCTCTGCCTGAAGTCGTCCGCCTGGAGTCGCCCCCTTGCGGACCTGCTGCCGCCGTCGCTGCCTGATGCCGCTGGAATGAGAACGGTGGGTGGCTAAGAACTCCTTCGGATCGCTGTTGGTGTTGGGATTATTTGAATCATAGTCTCCCCTCCATTTTATAGCACAAGAGAGGGCCGAACATTCCATGTTTGGCGAGCACAAAGGGGGAAAGGAGAATAATCTCCTTTGATGAACTTCCTAAAAAGGATTTGGCCTGGATTAGGAAAATGGGAATCCCACGGATTGGTGACATGGCGCAATCCTAACGGTCCGGGCGCGAATAGGTGTCACAATCTAACAATCTCCACCTTGACGCCTCACGCGACAGACTCCACCTGAAACTTGGATCTCCTCCCTCCAGCAAACTACCCCTCTCCCTGGGGTTACCACGATCAGCACGCACAGATATGAGCCAAGTCAAGGCAGTGCTTGAACTTGACTCCGGTCAACGGCTTGGTCAACATGTCTGCAATGTTATCCTCAGTGTGCACCTTTAGTAACTGAATATCTCCGCCAGCAACGAACTCTCTCAACTTATGGTACCGCACATCAATGTGTTTTGTCCTGGCATGATAGACCGGGTATTTGGCCAGACAAATCGCACTCTGACTGTCACAGTGCAGCTTCACCGCTTCTTGAGAAATCTTGAGTTCTTTGGCGAGACCTTTGAGCCAGATAGCTTCCTTCGCAGCTTCCACTGCGGCAATATATTCAGCCTCTGTCGTAGATAAAGCCACAATGTCCTGCAGAGTGGCTTTCCAACTGATGGGGCCCTCACCACAAAGGAATATGTACCCGGAAGTAGATCTTCTTCGGTCGAGGTCACCCGCATAGTCGGAATCAACGTAGCCCTCTAGGACTCTAGAGACTCCGCTCTTCTTAAACAGCAAACCGACGTTTTTCGTTCCGTTCAGATATCTTAGAATCCACTTGACTGCTTCCCAGTGTTGTCACCCCGGATTCCCCATATATCTGCTGACTACGCTCACAGCCTGAGCGATATCTGGTCTCGTACAGATCATGGCGTACATCAAGCATCCTACCGCACTAGCGTACGACACCCCGAGCATCTTTTGTCGTTCTCCCTTGTGTCTGGACACTGCTGTGACGATAATCTAAACTGTTGCCCGAGAGGGGTTGAAACGGGCTTAGATTCAGTCATATTGAACTTCTCCAGAACCTTCTGAATGTACCTTGTCTGAGAAAGCCAAAGTATGCCCCGCTTCCTATCTCGCTTGATTTCCATGCCAAGGATCTTCTGTGCTTGACCCAGATCCTTCATTTCAAACTCAGCTTGTAGTTTCTGCTTCAAAGACTGGATCTTCTGAGCTGACTTGCACGCAATCAGCATGTCGTCGACGTATAGCATCAGAATCAGAACATCGTCGTTTTCCAGAAACTTGTAGTAGGTGCAGCTGTCGTACTGGCTCCTACTGAATCCTTGTGAAACCATGAACGTATCAAATCTCTTGTTCCACATTCTTGGAGCCTGCTTCAGACCGTAGAGGGACCTTCTTAGTTTGCACACCTTCTTCTCGTCACCGGGTTGTACAAACCCTTCAGGCTGCAAGATGTAGATCGCCTCTTCCAAGTTGCCATGAAGAAACGCCGTTTTCACGTCCATCTGCTCTAGCTCCATGTCGTTCATTGCCACCATCGCAAGAAGCACCCGTATGTAGCAGTGTTTTACCACGGGTGAGAATATTTCATCAAAATCGACACCCTTCTTCTGCGCGAACCCCTTGGCAACGAATCTGGCCTTGTATCTCCACTGGTCTTTGCCGAATGTAGATTCCTTCTTCCTGAATATCCATTTGGAACTGATTGCCTTCGCCCCTTTGGGCAGACGAACCAAGTCCCAAGTCTGGTTTTTACGAAGGGACTCCATCTCTTCTTCCATAGCTGTTTCCAATGAGAACTCTCTCTACTCTCTATAGCTTCTTTATAAGATCCAGGATCTGTAGAGATCACCTGGAAAGCGTACGCTACCATGTCCTGTAGCCTAAGAGGCAGTCTGACCTCTCTCCTTGCCCTTTCTCTAGCAATAGAGTATGGCTCTGCTTCCGTAGGTTGCACAGCATCAGTATTTTCTGGGTCAGAGGAATCACCGTGGTCGTCAGCTTGGTCGCTCCCTTACAGCTCCACCTCTAGGGGTGTGACTGGAGTCTCCTCCACCTCTTTAAACTGAGCCTCAGATTTCTTGAGCATAGAGGCCTCATCGAAGATCACATCGCGCCTGACCTCCACCTTCTTTGTGTCCGGGTTCCACATTTTGAACCCCTTCGTGCCGGTCTTTCGTCCCAGATAGATGCACCGTTTGGACTTAGCATCCAGTTTCGTCTTCTCAGAGTCCTGTACAAGGGTGTACACAGGACAACCAAAGATGTGGATGTCAGAGTAGTCAACCGGCCTGCCTAACTAAACTTCCTGTGGCGATTTCAGATTCAGTGACATCGATGGAGATCGATTCACTAGATAGCATGCCGTATTAATGGCCTCGGCCCAGAAGGACCTTGGTAGGTCTACAAATAACTGCATGCACCGAGCTCTCTCGAGCAACGTTCGGTTCATCCTTTCTGCCACGCCGTTCTGCTGCGGTGTACCAGGAATAGTAAGGTGTCGAGTGATGCCCTCCTGATTGCAGTATTCCTGGAACTCCGCTGAGGTGTACTCGCCACCATTATCAAATCTCAGATATTTGACTCTTTTCCTGGTCTGTTTTTCCACTGTCGTCTTCCAGACTTTGAATTTCTCGAATACTTCGGACTTGTGCTTCAGAAAGTAGATCCAGACTTTTCTCGAAAAATCGTCGATGAAAGTCACGAAGTATCTGGCCCCACCAAGAGACGGCTCTGGGGCAGGCCCCCAAACATCTGAGTGTATATATTCCAGTGCCTGCTTACTCCGCTGCGTAGATGTCACGAAATTCACTCTGTGCTGCTTCCCGAGAATGCAGGTCTCGCAGAAGTCTAACTTGCATGTCTTGACTCCTTTCAGTAAGCCCTTCTTGTGGAGCTCCAGCAGTCCTCTCTCGCTCATGTGGCCAAGTCTAGCATGCCACAGCAGAGAGGAGTCCTCATCTGTCGTCTCAGAAACTGCCGCGTCGCCGGCGATGGTAGTGCCGATCAGTTTGTAGAGAGTACCAGAGCGCTCTCCTTTCATGACCACCAGAACGCCTTTCTTGACCTTCAGATATCCTCCCTTGCCGGTGTATGAGCACCCAGCCGCCTCTAGAGTGCCTAGGGAAATTAGACTCTTCCTCAGATCGGGCACGTATCTTACATCAGTAAGGGTCCTGATTGTTCCGTCGAACATCTTAATTCTGATACTGCCGATCCCGAGCGTCTTGCACTCTGAGTCGTTTCCCATCAGAACGCGACCGCCGTCACATTGCCTGAAGCTAGTGAACCATTCTATGTTCGGGCACATGTGATACGAGCATCCCGTATCCATGATCCACGTATCGGTGGTATCAAGGGTGGAGTGTACATGGAGTACGTCAGCATCGCTCTCGGGGTCAGATGCCACAGCCGCCTGTTCCTGATTCCTTTCTTTCGCCTTTTTCTTCGGACAGTTGTTTTTCCAGTGCCCTTCTTCCTTGCAGTAGTGACATTGATTCTTCTTGTCCCGAGACTTAGACCTAGCCCGATTGAATTTCTTCCCTCTGTCTCTCGATCTCCCTCTGACCGGTTCTTTGTTCTTCACGAACAAACCTTCGCTGGTGCTGGGGCTGGGTTTGCTCCGCGTTTCGTTCGATAGCAGCGTCGTCATCACCTCCTCCATTTTGAGCGTATCCTTTCCGTAGAGGATCGTGGTGACCAGATGGTCGTAGGACTTCGGTAGAGAAGACAGTAGTAGAAGCGCCTGGTCTTCCTCTTCGACTTTTACATTCATGCTCCCCAGCTGGGAGATCAACTTGTTGAACGCATTCATGTGTTCTAGCAGCTTGTTGCTCTCGGACATTCTTAAGCTGTATAACTGTCTCTTCACATAGAGCTTGTTTGTGAGAGATTTCGACATATACAGCTCCTCCAATTTCTTCCATAGGTCTACGGTGGTGTCAGCGTCGACCACGTTGTACATGACCTCGTCGGCGAGACTCAACTGGATTGTGCTGATGGCCTTCAGATCCAGTTCCTCCCATTCCTCGTCTTTCTTCACGCCAGACTTCTCCTTGCCGAGTAGCGCCTTGTGGAGTCCTTGCTGAACGAGAACCGCCTTGATCCGCTTCTGCCATAAGCCGAAATCGATCTTGCCGTCGTACTTGGAAATCTCGAATTTTGCCGCCATTGTTTTGCTCGCAGTGCTACTGAGTGATCAGAAAAATGTTCTCGGATCAGATCTTGAGAAGGTAGGGAGTGGACCTTGTCGTCACCTACCGTTGACCCAGATCTAGAACCAGAACGCCCAGACAATCACCCCCGCAGAACTTGCCTCTGATACTAATTGTTATGCAATCGGACCGAGTACCGCGGTAGCGCAACGGAATTAAATCGAGCAAAGACAATCGCGCCAAAATAAAAAAACCACAGAACGAGATATCCAAGCACACAGACGACACAGAAATTTACGTGGTTCGGAGACAAGCTCCTACATCCACGGGGAGAGCGCGCCGGAGAAGATCCACTATAAGGTATGGAGGTACAGATTACAATAGAGACCGTAAGGTCGAGCAATGAAGAGAAAACCGAAAAGGTGAAACCGGACTATCGCCTGCGATAGTGATGTCGCCGGGCGATAGTGGTACTGTTCACCTCCTTTGTGAAATCGCCGCCTGGACTGCACGCCTGAAGCCGACCACGCCTGGATTCGGCCGCCTGATGTCGCCGCGCCGCCTGGGATCACCACCGCTTCCTGGAACCACCGCGGGAGACCGGCATGATGTCGATCCGACTGGATTCGACCGGATGCCGCTCCGATAGCTCCGCCTGAAGTCGTCCGCCTGGAGTCGCCCCCTTGCGGACCTGCTGCCGCCGTCGCTGCCTGATGCCGCTGGAATGAGAACGGTGGGTGGCTAAGAACTCCTTCGGATCGCTGTTGGTGTTGGGATTATTTGAATCATAGCCTCCCCTCCATTTTATAGCACAAGAGAGGGCCGGACATTCCATGTTTGGCGAGCACAAAGGGGGAAAGTAGAATAATCTTCTTTGATGAACTTCCTAAAAAGGATTTGGCCTGGATTAGGAAAATGGGAATCCCACGGATTGGTGACATGGCGCAATCCTAACGGTTCGGGCGCGAATAGGTGTCACAATCTAACACTCTTTCACTGTTCGAAGATTCACACAATGATCTCCCTCAGCCTTCAAAGATCTCCCTTCCCTTCGAATATCTCCTTCGAACGTGACTTGAAGATCTTGCTCGGCCTTTGTAGATCTCTTTCCCCATCGAAGACAACCCGATGTTCTCATTTCCACATTACATCAGACTCTCATTGTAACGAGCGATGACCTGTAATTCTCGAGAATTCAACTCTCATTCGACCAGTTTACAAAAGCGTTGAGCAACCCACAACCATACCCAAACACAAATATGTAATTTGCTTGTAACAACTAAGTGATAAAAATGCGTTCCGAAACTGAACACATCAAGGAACTCAAAGATCCTACCTGCTCTCTTCTACTCCGTTTCGCATGGAGGTGGCGGTCGTAAACGCATGATTTAAACCGTCATTCGCTTAAGCATCACCAAATAAATTGCTGAAATTGTTGAAGTCGGAGTGAAATGAAGGTGGGCGGTCTGATTTGGGTAGACCAAACACACTGCAGAGACCGCGGCGGACTAGCGGATAGGATATGACTGTTAGCCGGTTTCGACTTCTATCCTTCCTTCTTGCGGTCTGGTTCAGCAAGCACCCAACCCTGAAGAAGTAACCGGGCGGTTAGCCTTGTCTAGCTGCTGTTTTGGCGGTCTGGATTGTGAAGCCGCACAGTCCGCTTAGAGCTTATTAAGATCTCGGGCTCACAAGAAGGTATGTGGTAAGAGTGATCTGTGGAAGCTTACCGCACTGTTCCTTGGACCTTCTCGGGCGGGGTGATAGCCAGAGTTCACTGGATGTGTTGACTTGATCACGGTGGTGACAAGTCCAGTTTGTTGCCTAGTTCGCTAAGACCGCCTGGTTGCGCGGTCTGCTTCTGGTATTCACAGAGATCGACTGTTAGACTAGGCTTGTATGTGGCCTTAGTCGCGGATAGCAGTATGTGCGGTTTGGATGCGGAGACCGCTGCTCGGTGCGGTCTTGTGGCTGAGTCCTGCAGTCCGTAGTTGGGGTGATTGGATCAGTGTCCGCTGAACTGCGCGGTCTGGTTGCGGAGACCGATAGTTCGATATTGGTACGTTGATGGTTCAGTATGCATGGCTGTATTTATTAAGTCCATGCGGATGAGTTTTGTTATCCGCTCGGCTTGGCGGACTGGTCCTTCTTTCCGCCTTTGTGGATAGTTGGTTTAATGGCGGATTGATGCATGTGTCCGAGTTTTGTGCGGATAGGTGATGCTATTCCCGGATTGACAGACGATTATCCTATCGCTGTGCGCGATAACAACACTCCTCCTCACACCTATAAATAGGAGTCCCCGACTCGTCATAAATAACAAGAACTGCGAGAACTTAACACACACTTTAATCTTGCGGTTAAGATTTTCTAACCGGCGCGACTAAGTGAAGTTGACTCTATGTAGACTATACGGCTAGTATCAGACGGCTAGACAACTAGTGGAAGCTTGATGTGGAACAGTTTGTGGTTAACAGTCAACAGTATACAGCAGGTTGCGGTCTCTGTGGCCTGAAGTCTCTTCCTCGGAGTTGCAGTTAAGTTGAGCAGTTTGCCCGGTCTATCAACGAGTACTGTTCAAGTTCCCCAACATTCAATAACAAGTAGTCCGTGCGGTTAATTATGGTTTGACCACTTGGATAGTTTCGACGGATAGAGCTTGTGGATAGCAGTTGTGCGACCTGAGCAGTTAGATTTTGCAGACCGCACGACTACTTTTGCCTGTATTTTTCTGCTTCCATCGTGTATATTGTGAAATCATGTTTCACAATGTATGTCTCGCTCTGTAATCAGATTTGTGAATTCCAGATTAAAACTCTTGTGCTTTTGTTGTGCTGAATTCTACTTGACTTTGATTGTCATTCTGTGTTCCTGCGACCTCTTTTTCAGCTTCCCATAAATTTTTACACAAATATCATTGATTTGAACATAAATATGAATGAAGTTTCTTAAATAGACGTTAACGAATGACAAATTAACCTTCATCTTCATGACCACCACTTTACCTTGCCAAACGGAGCCTTCGTCACTCCAATTTGACGGCTGCGGCACGGCGGCAGGCAGGCAGGCAGGCATCTTATCATTTTCAATGTAAATAGCTTCAAATAAAGTCCAAGCTCCAGCACAAGCGAACCCATTATTCTCTCTTTTTCCTGTTTGGACAACCTCAAATCTTGTGGCCGCAAAAAAAGCCTCATGATTCTAAAATGGTAAAAATTGCTTTAGAGGTCTACATCATTCACGGCCATTAAGAAACATAAACTAAGAAGAATGTCAAACTTAATTTCAATATAAAAATTATTTAGGTTCCCTCATTTCACAGATATTGATATTGAAGCATTGACTTTGAGAATATGAATGTTATTTTTCTTGTTCGGGCCAACAATTTTAAAGTGCAATTGGCTTTCTGATAGAAAGTCATCGATATTCACCATAACATAAAAAACTTATAGATGCAATATTTATCTCCAGTGACGGATACTGAGATCACCAACTCCGATTTTCCAAAAGGAGAGCATTATTTTCAGCCTGAACTTGTTTTTTTTTCGGCCGGACGTATTTTTTCGACGGGATGCTATTTTTTGCCCGGACGTGTTTTATTCGCCTGTGCATGATTTTTTCGGTTGGACACAATTTTTTTGACATGACGAGTTTTTTCGTCTGGACAATTTTTTTCGCCCGAATGCGATATTTCTACCCAAACGCGTTTCTTTTTTGCTCGGACGCGTTTTTTTGTCTGGGTCAAATTATTAGCCCAGACACAATTTTTTCGCCCAAACGTGATTTTTTCGCCCGAACACAATTTTTTCTCCCGAACGTAATTATTCTGGCAAGGCGTGATTTTTTCGTCTGGAACTTGTTTTTTTCCCCGGACGCGATTTGTTTCGCCCGGAACGATTTTTTAACCCTAACGAAATATTTTTTCCCCATAAGCGAATTTTTAGCTCGAAAGTGATTTTTTTCGCTCAGAAGCGATTTTTTACCCGTTCGCGATTTTTTCTCCTGCACGCGATTTTTTCTCCCGAACATTATTTTTTTCCCAGACGCGATTTTTTCTCCCGGACGCGATTTTTTCTCCCAGACACGATTTTTTTTTCGAACACGTTTTTTTCGCCGGACGTGATTTTTTCGTCCGGACATGGTTTTTTGGGCATGACGCATTTTTTCGGTCGGATGCATTTTTTTCACCCGGATGCAATTTTTTCACCCGGACGCGTTTTGTTTTAGTCATGAAACATTTTTTCGCTCTGACGCATTATTTTCGCCCGAACGTATTTTTTTCGACCGGACGTGATTTTTCGCCCGGTCGTCACTTTTTCGCCGGGATCGACTTTTTTGCCCGGGCGTGAATTTTTTGCCCGGACGCGATTTTTTCACCCGGACACGATTTGTTCCGGACGCAATTTTTCGCTCGGACGTGATTTTTCAGCCCAGAAGCGATTTTCCCTCCAGAATCCGATTTTTCCACATGGTCGTGATTTTTTTCGAACACGAATTTTCCATCCGGACGTGATTTTTACGCCAGGACGATTTTTTCGCCCGAACGTAATTTCTTTCCCGTCAGGGCAAAAATTTGCGTCCGGGTGAAAATATCGATGTTGAAGCCAGGAAAATTCCCGACCTCAGAAATAGGATCAACGCAGCCTAAGGTTACTGATTTTACGGTCGAACGTCACATTTCAAGTGGCTAGCGGGAAAGAAAGGAAAATATCTACAAGCACACCCCAAGTGCTCCAGCAGGGAGGTCCCACCACGTACCCGGAAGCTTATAAGAAGCTTCCCCTCCGCAACCAAAAGGCTGGGCGAAGTACTAGGCAGGCAAGGACTGAGCAAGTATCCACTTGGGGACCTCGACCTCTTCCAAAAGTGTCATTACCAGTACCCCTGGGGGGCTATTTATAGAGAAATTCGGGGGGGGGGGGGGGGGTTATAGGCGAGTATCTAGTTTCTGCCAGCGAGTTGCAAGAGATACTCACTCATACTCGTGAGTTGCTCGCCCAAGCTCGCCTCTGCTCGCCCAAGCTCGCCTCTGCTCGCCCAAGCTCGTCTCTGCTCGTCCAAGCTCGCCCAAGCTCGCCTCTGCTCGCCCAAGCTCGCCTCTGCTTGCCTCTGCTCACCACAGCTCGCCTCTCCTTGCCCAAGCACGCCTCTGCTCGCCTCTCCTCGCCCAAGCTCGCCTCTGCTCGCCACAACTCGCCTCTGCTCGCCCAAGCTCGCCTGTGCTCGCCACAACTCGCCTCTCTCGCCCAACTCGCCTCTGCTCGCCACAACTCGCCTCTGCTCGCCTCTGCTCGCCTTTGCTCTCCACAACTCGCCTCTCCTCGCCCAAGCTCGCCTCTGCTCGCCAGTCTGCCAAGCCCCACAATACCAGTCTGCCAAGCCGTGCGGACAACAATACCAGTCTGCGTGGACTTGGCAACCCAGCCACGCATCCTAATCCAATCACGCATGCGGCGGACTATCAGACTCAGCCACCAGACCGCAATGTGCAGTAGTCTCTGCATCTAGCCCACACATACTGCAGCTCGCGACTAGAGCAAAATCTGTGCCTAGTCGAACTGCCGAACTCCGCGAATACCAGAAGCAGAACGCGCAACCAGTCGGTCTCGGCGAACTAGGCATCAAACTGGACTTGTCATAACCAATGAACAAATCGACATCCCAGCGACCTCTGGCAATATCCCGCCGAGAGGGCTCCAGCGAGCTGTGTGGCTAGTTTCTGCAAACCGGGCTAAACGTTTGCCTTCTTGCGAGCCAGAGATCCTAATAGCATTAAGCGGACTGTGTGGTCTCACAGCCCACACCGCAACAGTTGTGGTTAGATAAAGCTAACCGTCTGTTACTTCCCAGTGTGCTTGCTGAACCAGACCGCAAGAGAGATCATCATATTTGAAACCCGACTATCCGCCAGCCGGCGGCGGTCTCTGCGGTCTGCCCAAATCAGGCCGCCCACTCTACTTTACTCTCACTTCAACAACTTCAACACGCAGTATATGTGTACATCTATACTAAATTAAAAGGAAAATAACATTCTTTGATTAAATATTAACTTACCGACTGATTTTACCCTCTTTATTAATAAAGGAGACCATTAGAGGCACCTGTTAGGCGTTGTGAGAATCTAGTCACCAGGCATGTTAAACGAGGGAGGGGTAGACCAATAAAGGCTTGGAATTAAACTGTAAGGAAATACATGATGTACTTAGGCATTAGTGAGATTATGACAAAAGATAGGGCATAATGGTGACAAAGAATCCATATAGCCGACCTCACTATAGTGGGATAAATGCTTGAATATTGTTGTTGTATTAATAAAATTTCATTTCTTAAAATAACTGCTTCTGCCGAACCCGGGTAAAGATTGGACATAAAATGATTGAAGATAAAAATAAATAATATTTCATAATTCAATGAAGAATTCACGGACATAATTAAAATCAAAAAAAGCGAGAAACAATAATGCTTGCATTTTATAAAAAAGACAACCAGTATATAAAATAATATCAAACAAACAGCAATATTTTTTAAAAAAACTGCGTCTGCCGGGAGTCGAACCCGGGTCTATTGCTTGGAAGGCAATTATCCTAACCGTTGGACTACAAACGCTGCTTGTTCAGCAATATTTTTGTATATATTTAATATAATAAATATATAGTTTGAGAACATTTTTTAATGTTTCATATGACTTGGCCTGCTTTTCTTTGAAAGCTGGACATAGGCTATATTATGTTAAATATAGCAAAAGAGAGATACAATAGAGCCAAATAATCTAATAAGATTAGATTCATAAGGTCTTGGTGTAGGGTATATCTCTTTCCCACACAAAACAACCTCAATATTGCAAGCTTCTTTGAAAAACAACTGCAAGTTTGTTGACACTTCGTTAGACAAAAGAGATGTGAACCTGAGGTGTCTTTGAGGAGATGAGCAATGGAGGTTTCAGTGTCCCACGAATACAAGTCTATAAGGATTCGGTGCAATCGAGCATAAGTCTCACTAGAGTTGCACTCAAGAAAAATGTCGGAGACCATGGAGAAGAAAGTCCTTGCGAGCCCAAGACCCAAACGAGACTTCTAAGCTCCTTCATGCACTGCTTTTTGTTTTTACCTAAGTGCATTGAGATTTCTTGGATCATGAGAAATGAAATATATAGATTAGAAAGAGGGAGGAATTTATTGCTTTAAAAAATTTAAGTTCAAAAAAATACCACTATATCATCAAAAATCATCAAAATGATTCAGATAAATTAAATTTCAACAATTATGATAGAGTTTTGTAAACATGGTTGTTTTTAAAATATTAGAAAGCACATCTTAATAAATCCAGAAACATTATTATGCAACATAGTTTTTTTTTGCATTAATAAAAAAAATACTTCCACAAAATTGTTGCTTCATTTTACTCTATTTTTTTTTTTAAAAAATAAGGGTTATTGGAAGATTAATTTGTTGAGTGCGCCACGTGGAATGGACGGTGGTGTGCGAGTGTGTGTCGTGACTCGTTAAAAGGGGAGTTTTAGTCCCACACCGCCCAGCGTGCTCCTTTGTCTTGGGTGTATAAGCGGGGTGGCCACTCCTCCCCTAACCGTGTGATTTTGGGGAGTGACGTCACAATGCTTTACATAATTTTGATAGTAATAAATATACAATTATGTCAAATTCCCTTATTATATTTAATATAAATATAGATATTAGTATCAAAATTTCAAGGTTTATATACAGCCCTCATTGGCATTTCCTATTTTCATGAAACTCTAATGTACTGTGTACATACCATAGCATATTTTGGCATCCCTTACAAACCGCATCCTTGTCGCTCGCACTTGCACGAATCGCTGTCATCTCCTCCATAATGACCTCATGATCGCCTCCACATTTCCTCCATGACCATTTTTGCTCAGTATTCAAGTGTCGTCTTATGTTGGAATATAAGTCTTTTACCTGTTGTTTTGATAAGTCAAATCAAGACCACCGAAATCTAAGCCTCATTCTAACAAAAAAATAAAGTGCAGTTGAGCGTGGGCATAACCACCAAAATCTAAATAGGAGATGGGCTGTTTTTGAAAACAATGAAAGACACTTCTTTTATTAACTTGTGCAATATTTTGTTTCTAGTAGTAGTTATTTCTTTCATCATTTGGTTGGAGTCTATATAAACCCCAACATTCATATCAATAAAGTGTGTGATTTGGCAGCAATGTAATCATTATTTCTTCCACCTCATCGTCAATTGCATGTACATGATAATCATTAATTCTTCGCCATGGCACCGTCTCCTTCTCCACAAACATCGAGCGTGAATGATCGAAGGAGGAGGGTGATGGCTCTAAATTAGGGAAAAAGAGTGATATTGTTCATAGCACATGATTCTGTGTTTTTTTTTGTCTTCTGGAAATTAAGGTTCTGTTTGGCGCAGCTTATCGCGACTTATATATTTGCTCCGGTGAGGTTCGACAAAAATGTCATTATCATACCAAAATCTTATGCCTCAAACTAATTTTTTTTTGTAACATTTGTGATACCAAACATACAGTTTATGACCAAAAAAAACATACATTCTATGACAATAACGTTTTTGTCCAATCTCATCGGAGCAAATAAGCTACAATAAGTCACGCCAAACGCAGCCTAAGTTTGCTTGTTTGAGACTTTCTCTACTGGGTTTTTTCAAAAAACGCAAACACTATTTATGTAATCTTCGTTAATCAAGAACACTAATATATCTTCATCTCTAATTGCTCCATCCCTAAACATAATCACCCACCCAAACAGCCCCTGAGCATAAATATTCATAGTAAAACAAAATTGCAAAGATAAGGAACCATGCCAATATTACAAATTGCACATGAGGGCTGGGCTTCTCTACAAAATACTACTGCAATTTGTTGCAAAGGTTAAACTTTTGGTGCTATGAGATGCTCTGCAAGGTTCTAGGTGGGATGAAGAACTCAGCACTCAGCCCGGGGACATTGAACACGACGTCATCAATGGTCCATTTCTCCTCCATAATCGTCGATAAACTCGAATTCTTATCGCCGGCAGCCCCAAACTGCTCCAGGTTTACGACCGACCGACCGGAACGGGCGACCATCACGCCGTCCGCGGGCGAATAATCCTTCATCCACGAGCTGATAGTAGTTTTCCAGAACACGGCTTGGGACCCAGGGGACTGCATTCTCATCAACTGAGAGTCCTCCATGTGAAGAAGGAGGCCGCTCCGCTCGCCGAAATAGCCGAGCATCGCGTGTTGGATGATTTCGACGGCGGCGTCGCTCTGATCTGAGAGTCTTGAATGATCAGCTTCTAATCTGAGAACGAAACATTCTTCTTCATCAATCTGTTTGTGGCCAACGTGCCTGGCAGAAGAGAAAACTGCTGCTATGGTGGTGGAATCCAGCCCCTGCATAAAGAAATGCATACATGTATTTGACCAGTTCAAAGTGATTTTTAGTTTATCTGGAGTTTGGATTACTCAGGGCCACCGTCGGTCGGGCGGTGGGGATCCGCCACCGCTAAATAAGTGCGGATCCGCACGAATTTCATCTGAGTCGCGGGAACCGCAGCCGCCGTTGCGCAGGCTATGGTTTGCAACATGCTCTATCTGAGGGTGGCATATGGCTGCATAGTGCTGATTCATAAGCACGTGTTCAAAACCGCTACCGCCGTGCCAAACGGAGGCCAAGAGAGTAGTTGGAGTTAAAACTTTTGTTATAGACCGCACAAGGTTTCATTTTTTGAACAAACCTGCAGGTTGTATCCCCAAACCCATCTCTGCACAGAGAGCATGGTCCATATGAAGCGGATTGTAATGGGCCGCATGGCCCATGCCTGACAAGAGCGGCCCATGAGATGGTCCAAAAAACCTAAAATGGTAATAAAAGGCTAGAAAAGAGTAGTAATTGAACGATCCCACTTGCCTGCAGCAATCGCCGGAGCGGCCGTACACCGCCTTTTGCGGCGTGGGCGCCGAGCCAAGGCGTGCGCCGCCAAGCCACATGGCCGTCGCTTCCGGCGGCTACTTGGAATCCGGCGATCTTCAGGTCGAAAAGCCATCTGGCCGGCGACATCTGCCACAGCACAAAGGAGCCATCTTGGGCAGAAGAGGAGCCGTCATTCGGATCAAGCTTTCCGGCCATGGCGACGCGGCCGGCTGCATACATGGTCTTGACCATCGCCTTGCTCTCCATCTTGCCGCAGCCAGAGGTTGCCCAAAACTGTTGTATTATGTAATCTGCCGTTGAGGCCACCTGCAAAATGGGAAAAATTCATTTATTCACATAATAATAATATATATACTATATAGGCTTCATTTTTTATCTCTAATTATTTTTGATCTTCTAGGAGATTGAATTTCCCTCTCTCTGGCCCCACACCTAAAAAAATGCATGCCCAACGTCCCCTCTCCACTGCTATGAATTGGGAATTACACCAAATGGATGTGCACAATGTTTTCCTGCACAGGAATTTAATTGAAAAGGTCTATATGAAGTTGCCCCTAAATTCTCAAGTTCCAGCCCGAGTAAGGTGTGTCGTCTTTGTTGGAAGCGTTTACAGTGGGCACAACACAAAATAAAGCGGAGCAAATAACTTTTTTATTAAAACAAACAAAAGATAACAAGGCTACAACTCCTTGAGTTACAACTCAACACCTCAACACTACCCACACCTGAGTATTACAACTCCACACTAGCACTTCTTATCCGCAGAAGTCGTCAGACACCTGTCTTGCGGGTGTTCACACCCGAACCTTTGATATTCACCAAAGCTTTAGTTCCCGGAACTTTGTATGCGGTTACTGTTCAGCTTTTCAACATGATCCCCACCTCTGCATGTGATTACTATTCACCTGCACCCTCAACAAAACAGCCTGCAGCGCGCCTACTGCTGGAGGTGTCCGCAAGAAGCTGTTCAGAAGAAGCAATCCGCCATTTATAGGAGACCGCAACCCTTCTTATTTGCTTCATCGTGTTCTACCATACAAGGCTTCAGCATTATTTATAGGCAGCTCCATTCAAAGAGAAATGGACACGTGCCCCACCAATTAATGAAGGCTTCTGCCCCATCATACACGCCTCCGCCATACACCGTTTCACACACACACATGTATAAACTCCCCATTGACTTCGATCAAACCAAACTCTTCCGCCAACAATCTCCCCCTCAAACACGGCAACACATGCCGAGTTTGCTCTTGCACTTCATGAATGTATCGATCTTTAGCGCCTTCGTAAAAATATTCGTCATCTGCTCACCTGTGGAGCAATAAACCAACTCTACCACCTTTTGTTGCACTTGCTCACGAAGAAAGTGCTACTTTGTCTCGATATGCTTGTTGCGCTCATGCAGCACTGAGTTCTTTGCTAGCTGAATCGCAGACATGTTATCAACATACACCGTCACGGGAACATCTTGTGGATGATGCAACTCCTGCAAGAGATTTCTCAACCAAATCGCCTGACAAGTACAAGCTGCCGCTGCGATGTATTCAGCTTCACAGGTAGACAAAGCAATCGTTGCCTGCTTCTTCGAACTTCATGAGAACACAACTGTTCCAACATGAAAAGCGTATCTGGAAGTGCTCTTCTGATCATTCACATCACCACCATAGTCACTGTCGGAGTATCTGACCACTTCAAATCTTCTGCATATGAGTACTTAAGACCATGATCTCTCGTGTCGTTAACATACCTTAAGATCCTCTTCGCTGCTGTGAAGTGATCTTGATTCGGCTCCTCCATATATCTACTGACCACTCCAACCACATACATGATATTGGGTCTAGTGAAAGTCAGGTAACGTAGACTTCCAACTAGACTCTTGAACATCGTAGAGTCAACTGCTTCCTCCTTCGAATCTTTCTTCAGCTTAACTCCCGGATCTGAAGGAGTAGAGATAGCCTTGCTATTCTCCATCTGGAACTACTTAAGAATCTGCTCCGTAAACTTTTTCTGAGAGATGAAGATCTCTTCTTCACTATGTTATACCTCAATGCCCAAGAAGTAAGTGAGTTCTCCTAGATCACTCATCTCGAACTCCTTCATCGTCTTCTTGAACTCTTCAAACATAAGAGGGTTGTTGCCGGTGAATATCATGTCGTCAACATACAAGCACACGACCACGATATCTCCATTATTCTCCACCTTCGTGTAGAGTGCATACTCATACGGGCTCTTCATGTATCCGTTCTTCTGAAAATATGCATCTATTCTTTCATTCCACACACGAGGCGCTTGCTTCAACCTGTACAACGCCTTCTTTAGTTTGTAGACCTTCCTCTCTCTGCCTTTCACTTCATATCCAGGAGGATGCTGGACATACACATCTTCCTCCAGGTATCCATTCAGAAAAGCAGACTTTACATCCATGTGACACATCTTCTTTACTGAGCTGCTAGTGCGATGATCATCCTGATGTCATTAATCCGAGCTACTGGAGGAAAGACCTCGTCGTAGTCCACACCTTGGACTTTTCGGTAGCCTTTCGCAATGAGTCTTGCTTTGTGCGTCTTCACTTCTCCATCCTTGTTTTTCTTCACTCTGTACACCCATTTCACACCAATGAGTTTGTGACCTGCCAGAAGAGTGACTAACTCTCAAGCATCATTCCTTTTGATGGATTTCATTTCTTCATTCATCGCCTTCCTGCAAGTCTTTTCCTGAGCAGCTTCTTCATACGAGTATGGTTTACAATCTACTAAAATACAATATAAAGAAAAGTTAGTATGAATCGTCTTTGTCTTCTCATAGATCTCATCCAACCTTCTCGTCCTTGGTTGAGGACATTTAGAGCTGCTCCTACTAGTGCTTGCTCCACTTGAGTAAGGAGTGGAAGCTCCCCCTGAGTCTCTGCTCGGTGGTGACGGTGGTTCAGCTCCACCATCCTCAGCTTCAGCTTCGTGGCCACCTTCTTCTTAATCATCGTCATAGAACATTCCTTTGACGCTTCTTTCCTTCTCATCCCAGCTCCAGTAACTATCTTCTTCAAACAACATATCTCTAGAGATGATTGCCTTCTTCGTCACTGATTTGCATAACTTGTAAGATTTACTCATCGGAGCGTAGCCTACAAATATACACATCTCACTCTTATCATTCAGTTTCTTTCTCTTCTGCTCAGGGATGTGAGCATAAGCTATACACCCAAACACCCTCAAATGTTGCACACTAGGCTTACGTCCACTTCATGCCTCATATGGAGTCTTGAACTTTACACTCTTTGTCGGACATCTGTTTAGCGAGTACACAGCACATTGTACTGCTTCTGCCCAGAACATCTTCGGCAACTTCTTGCCCTTTATCATACTCATTGTCATGTTCTGTATCATCAAGTTCTTTCTCTCAGCAACTCTGTTCTGCTGAGGTGAGTAAGCTGCAGTCAACTGATGAGCAATCTCATGCTCTTTGCAGAATGAATCAAATAACTTTGAGGTGTACTCCTCACCTCGATCAGTTATAAGTACCTTCAGGTACTGCCCACTCTCCTTCTCTGTTATTGCCTTGAACTCTTTGAACTTGTCAAAGGCCTCAGACTTCTCCTTCAAGAAGTAAACCCAACACTTCCGACTAAAGTCATCAGTGAAGGTGATGTAGTATTTGCTTCCGCCAACTGAGACAATATCGCTCCTGTCAGCCTTTGACAGACCAGTGTAGGGGCATTTTAGTAATTTTAGGCCAACAGAAGTACGTTTTTTGCAGACCTGATATTGAAAATCTATAAATAGACCCACATGATACCTCGGAAGGCAGTCTCTCTCATACTCTCATTATGCCTTATAGAGCTTTCTGAGGTACTCCTAGCCCAGCAATTGGCTTTGGAGGGGAAGCGCTCAGAGAACTTTTGAGTTAGTGGAGGGACCTCCCAGCTGAGGCTTAGGGTCAGTATCCAGTTCTTTGTGGCTAGTCTTGGGTCAAGGTTTGGGAGAAGTAGGTGTCGACCACACCCCAAGGTCTGAACTCTCGTTGAAGCCAGTCTTTGGCTTCAACACAAGCATCTGCAAATATAGGCCGTTGGATGCTCATTAACGTCCGATTCATGCGGCTGTAACCGCTTGACCGATGACAATAAGTCACACCAAACAGAGCCTTAATCTATCATAATATGTTAAGAAAGAAGTAATTTTAATGTAGGTAATAATCGAGTACATACAGTCCAGGTATTATCCATGCCGCATTCTGCTGCCCATGGGAAATTAAACACCATTAATTCTTCATGAGATAGCTCTTAAAAAAACACCATTTTTATTTTTGGACAGTAAAATAGAAAACCGAGCAGCAAAACAAGTGTATGCCTGAAGCTCGCAAGATCCCTTGTTTATTATGCCTGTGATGTGAATGAGAGAAGGAGAGAAGGAGAGGAGAGAATGAAAGAACTCACTGCTCGTGGGTGTTTACGCGGGACGGAGACAGGGGACAGAGGGCAGGCCATGACGCTGAGCAGAGCCTTCATGTTGGATTTCCGGCGAAACAGCTTCTTCTTCAGCCACCTAATTCCAAATGGTTGCCCTCTTTTCGAGATCCCTTCTTCTTCACTTATGGGCTCTTCTGCAAGTGGCGCGAGTGTCCCCATCCCTCTCTCTCTCTCTCTCTCTCTCTCTCTCTGAGAGCTTCACCGGTGATCAGCCGTGGCCTCTGGGTTTGTTTGCTTGCAGCGCTTATATGGAAAGTGGAAACAGAGATGGGGGCATAAGAAAACAGGGGTTTGTTATTGGGAATTTTGGGAGGGGTGGTGGGGCCTGCAGAAGGGAGTAGTGCTTTTAAGGGAGGCAAAGGAGAAGGGTCGGGCGGCAGGTCGAGGTCTTGTTAATGGATGATGATGGTGCTTGTTTGGTATATAATGGTGACCCGGAGAAGGCGGGAGAGCACCGGCCCAGCAGACTGTAGGGTTTTTTGGGGGATAACAAGTGAAGCACGTTTGTATGATATTTGAAGCAAAACATATTTAATGCCTATTGTTTTTTTTTTAAAATCTTTCCCGCACCCTATGCTAGTCGTGGGCAAAAAGATTGGGTCTGGAAAACCCGCCTGGGCCCGGCCTGGCAAAAGCCCGGCGAGACCCGGCCCGGGCCAAGGGCGTGCTTGAGGGTCTTACCGGGCCCCCATTTTAGCCGGCTGCCCGACCTGGTGCCCAGGACAGGCAAAGCCCGGGCGCCGGTCTAGCCCGAGCCCAGCATCCTGGTTGGCAGAAATCCCATCAAGGTAGGATTTTAATCCCGCCTAAATACGGGGGATTAAAATCCCGCCTAATCATAGGGAGGATTAATTCTTCCTTTGTTATCAGGCTGACCCGGGCCGGCCTGAAGGGCCTTATCGGGCTCCCTCTTTGAGAGGGAACCCGAGCCCGGATCAAACTGAGCCCGAGCCGAGCCCGTTTGGCAAAAAGCCCGGACCCAACCAGCCTTGTCGGATTTTTCGGAGACCACTACCCTGTGCCCAAATCACAAACGGTTAAAGCTTTGAATTACTCGAGCATTGATTTTGAGGAGTTCTGGCTTCAAATTAGTTTTAAATTCTAGCTCAATCGCACTTCAGATGGGCATTTCAGTATTGGTGGAATTAAGAAAAGTCTACTTCACAAAGTTCAGAGTAGAGGGTAACTCGAGTTTATTGATTTTGTGGTCCAACATCATGAATCTGATGGCAAGAGTCAGAGAAAGAGAAGAGTGTTTACAAACAAGACTCGAGTGCTACAATGAAGAGATCTCGTCACGTATCCAAAAGTCTAAAAAACTTTCTCTCCAAAGCTAGCTGAGTTGGCGCTTTAGAAGTCTTTGAATACAAGTGTTGCTTATCTCTTGTTTCATTCTAAATAGAATTCCCACAAATTATAATGTGGTATGTGACCTATGAAATTATCTTTATATGATATTCTTCTAACAGTAATACGAATATATTTCCCATTACTAACCCCCAAATAAATTAAATAGACATCTAATAATAATATCTTAGTTATATAAATTTAAAACTAATCACAACATTCTTGTAGCATTATCTAGTCTTTTTCTTATGAAGACTAGTTAGAAATTGACGAACCTAAAAAAAAAAAACTTGTTTGCATCGAAAAGATTTTCGGAGAGGATTATTTTGCCAACATTGTCAACAAAAACAACAAAGGTGACAAAATGGGGCTTGAACTTTAAACCAAGAGTGTTTCACCAATACTTTTCATCAAATATACTAATTATTTTTTGTGAGCTAGCAAGGGGCATGATAGAGAGAGAGGATACTACTAATGTCAAACACTATGCAATGAGAATATCAAGAAAAATAATAGTATTGTCTTTCGCCTCTGGGACGTAAGAGAAAATTTTTGGGTCAGGATTCCTGATCATGAGCATGGTCAGGATAACCAATGAGAAGCCTGAAATGATGAGGGCTCCGCGCAAAAGTGTATGACACAAGCCACAATTACATGAGCCCCTCCTCCTTTGCAGGCTCCTCATTGATGTAGGACCATGAGCATTATCAGGCTCCTGACCTAAGAGAAGAGAATCCCCCAGATGCTGTCACACAATTTGAAGTAATTGAAATACTATGGGCTTATTTTTAATGTGCTAATGGGCTTTCTGGGCTGCGAATTGCAGAGCACAATTGTTTTTCATTATTGGCTGGCCCTTTTTTAAATTCCCAATTCCTAAGCACATTATTTTTAACGTCCGTGCTCCAATATATCTGGATTCCCTTTTTAATGTTAAAGCCCGAACAATTGGTATTAGCACATCAAATTTCTCTCATCATCTTCCTCCCCACAGCAGCTCCACCATCTGCGGTGGCCATGCTGGCATAAGTTTGTTTGGCGCGGCGTTTAGGTAGTGGGGTGCCGCTGTTTTTGAAAACGCCGCGCCAAGCAAAAATTTTGGGACAGCGACTTCGCTCCAAAATCGCGGAAAAACCAATATCTTGAGTCGTGATTTTTTTTCACGACTCAGGATCGCGGTTAGCGTGATTCGCTCCTTCCCTTTCCCCTCCAGTGGTTCCGAGCTCCACCTCCTCCTCCTCCGCCCTCTTCTCCTCCAACGGCTCCGAGCTCCACCTCCTCCTCCGCCCTCTTCTCCATCTCTTCTCCTCCGGTAGCTCCGAGCTCCACCTCCTCCTCCGCCCTCATCTCCTCCGACGGCTCCGAGCTCCACCTCCTCCTCCGTCCTCTTTATTTTCCTCCAGTTCACTGCTCCGAGCTCTACCTCCTCCTCGGGTGGTTATATGAATGTTATATAAATTATATATTTATAAAGCTTTATTTATATAATATTTATAAAATAATATATAATTAATAAATATAGTATTATTTAAATAATATTTATAAAATATAATAAACAGCACTGCAAATGCTATTCTTTCAAACAGATTCATAGATTCTGCCACCATTCTGCAAAACAACTGATTATTCAACCACTGATTCTTCAGTCACTGTAGCTATAGACACGCAAGCGAAGCGATATTCCGACATCTTTACCGACGAAGTTATGTCGCGTCACCGACAACCGACAATATGATTCTTTGGAACTAAGATGAATCCATCTCAGTAGTTTGGCGGTCATCCGAGTTCGCTTAATATATGCTCCCTCCCCAACAACCTCAAGCGCGTCAATTTTTGCAACTTCATTCTGTTAGAAGGGGCATGCAGCGGTGGTGTTGAAACCGAAAACCGGTCTCTGTGGAGTTCACCCTTGGGGAAGGGGTGATCGCACACCTACTTCTTTCCCACAAGCAAAATGACAAAGGAAGCAAAGAGGACCAAACTCAAGGGCTCGGCGAGGAGGACCCACCACATGCCCGGAATATCTTAGAGCGCTTCCCCTCCTTAGGCAAAGGCCGAGCTAAGACTACCTCAGAAAGCGCTAAAAGACTAAGGAGCAAGTGAGTATGAAAGTGTGCCTTCTGAGGTGCCCCTTGGGTCTTATTTATAAATTTCTGGAAACGGCCTGCAAATAGCCAACCTCCGCTGTTTTGGACAGCAATGTGCAGCCCAACTTGTTCTGCCAACAGTGCAACTCCGCTGTTCTATCAAGCTATTCACACCCATGGGAGGGACATCCAGGTAATTTTACCTCTGGGCCCCATTGGGTAGATCCTATGGACTTGGAGGTCAGCTCGCCACTGCTCTTCGCGCCCAGGGGGCGGGTGCGACCTGGCTCCCGCAGCTCGCCATCTCCTCTTGGGCGAGTGCGAGCCAGGCCGCCGCGACCTGCCAGTGCCTCTGTTGAGGCGGGCTGGCGGCCAGGTCGCTTGTAGAAGAGTGGGCTGGCCCGATCTCAAACTACCGCTGCGGGAGCTTCGGAAGGGGGCTCGCTGATCTGGACCCGTCGAACCCAACCTCGAAGATTAGTTCGACGAATGTTGAGCCCGAACTCCGCTCGACGAATGCCGACCCAAATTCTGCTCGACGAATGCCGGCCCAAACTCTGTTCGACGAATGGCAACCCAAACTCTGCTCGACGAATGCCGACCCAAACTCTGTTCGACGAATTCCCGACGTGCGAGAGAGAGAGGGGAAGGGCCATCTCGCGCGGCTCGCCCGCTGACTTGGGCGAGAGCGAGCTGGCCACCCGCTGCCTGCCAACGTGTTGTTCTGGTGCGGGCAGGGTGACCTGGTACGCTTGCATGGCCTGGCGGGCCCACTCGACGAACACGGGGTTATACATGTGGGCAGCCCGGATACCTTGCGAGGTGGGTTGAACCGCCGCACGTCACTTCTAACACATTCGATGGCTAAATGTCTGCGTGAATTGATTAATTCCCTCAGATTGTCGTTTCTTCACCGATATCGATTTTGATTCCAATGTTACAACGCACGAATTTGAGGTCTTCAGTGCAATATCAAGCTGTTTTTGAAGATGCATAGTTGGAGAAGAGGTGCAGGGGAAGTCTTTCAATTTCACATATCAAGTGTCCCTAAACATTTACATAAGATTTGATATCAATCTTATTGAGCGTCACCCGATTTTTCTCCGGCTCAGAGAATAGGACCGTCTTAGCTCGGAGTCGGACCGGGGGCGCAAATAGTCAATGAAAATCCACTATTCAAAATTGATTACAAGTATTGGGAGATCCTCAGAGGGTGAAAAACTGACAGGTCACCCCTACGTTACAAGCATTGAATACAGAAATAATGAAAAATAAACTAAGTACACGAAGTTTGGATGAGAGCGTCATCATAGAGAAAAATGCTAAATCTTTGAAGCCTTGTAGCGTCTTTGCACAAACATTCGAGGGAGCGATATCCATTTTCTTCACCCGAGCTCACAAAAGCGTCCAAGTGAGCCGGGCATTGTGCACGCTAGAGAGCAAGCAGAGCGAGTACCAAGAGGAAAACAATCTAAGTCTCGCATTCTTGCCGGAAAACTTCAAAACTCTCTCTAGTCTCTGAAGTTGTTTCCCTTCAAATGAAGGTCTGAGGGCATTTTTATAGTTTTCTAGAGGGACGTGATGGTAATTTCATCGGGTTGGATTTCTTAAGTGGCGAATGACGTCGCTCCGTTCCAGTTACCTGGATCACCAATTTTCATGAAATGACGGACTTGCCTCACGGGCAGTTCGGGCAGCCCAGGTAAGTAGCTCATGGGTGGCGACGACCAAAGGTGGCAAGAGGCGGCGGTCGGCTCACACGCGCGCGCGCAAGCGGAGCGCTCTCGCTGTGTGCGTGAGCTATGTATGTGTGTTGTGTGTCTGGCTCCGCCCTCGACTTTGGTGCATTTTTGGTCTGAGCGAGCGTGACTCGTGTGTGCGGCTCCTTCGGCCGGGTTGGGCTGGTTTGCATGTAAAAATTTATGGAAAGCCAAAAGAGGTCATAGGAACTCTCAACCACAACTAAAGCCAAGTAGAAATCAACAGTAATAGAAGCACAAGAGTCTCAACTAGAATTCACAACTTTGATTTACAAGACAATGCATAAATTGCGAGACATGATTTTGCAATGTACCCGATAGAATCAAAAAATACAAGCAGAGGAAAACCGTGTGAACAACAAGCTGTAACGCACAAGCCACCAAACCGCAAGCTCTGTCTGCCGAAATCGCTAAAGTTATCAAACCGCAACTAGCCGCACAGACTGCTAGTTATTGAATGTTGATGAACTTGAACAGAACCCGCTGATAGATCGGGCAAACTGCTCGGCTTAACTGCAACCCTGAGGAATAGACTTCAGGTCGCCTAGCCGCGACCTGTTATATACCGTTGACTGTAAACCGCGAACTATTCCACACCAAGCTTCCCACTGGTTGTCTAGCCGCCTGATGCTAGCCGCACAACCTGTATAGATAGTCAACTTCACTTAATCGTGTCAGTTAGAAAATCTTAACCCCGTGATCAAAACGCAAGCTGAGTTCTCACTGTTCTTGTTATTTATGACGAGTAGGGGACTCCAATTTATAGGTGCGAGGAGGAGTACCGTCACCGCCCATAGTGATAGGATAATCGCTCGTCAATCCGCGACTAGCATCACCTATCCGCACAAATGCGCACACCACAGAAAGACCACACGAACAACACGCATAGCAAATACGGACATCTCAATCAGTCTGCGAGTGATAAACAAATTAGTCGTAAACGCGGAAAGAATCACCAATCCACATAGCCGAGCGGACAGAAACCTCAGTCTGTGTGGAATTGATCAATATAGTCACATGTTCTGAACAACCATCGCGCCAATGCCGAACTGTCGGTCTCCTCATCCAGAACCCACGGTTTAGAGGACTCTAAACCCAGACCGCACAACCAGTGGTCTCCGCGAATTAAGCCACACATATCATTCCCTCTGCCCAGAAAGCCGTAGGAATGCCTTTGGCGTGAAGCCGACAATTGCAAGTCTCCGTCAAATGATAGATCTTACACTCTATAACTCTGCTCTGTTGTGGAGTATGCACGTAAGTAAGCTGTAACATCCTGACTTTTATTGTGTTACTAGAAACCTAGTGAGCCCAATAAAAGTGACCTGAACCTACCTAAGGCCCATAACGTGGTAGAAGGTAACCCTAATCGGGGGGTTTGAGCAAAAAAACTCTGATTTGAGTACTGTTAGTTTCTGTGGTCTCGCATAGTTAATATGAGTACATTGGAACTCATTTCGTTGAATTTTAAGGTCATATGGTGAATATGATTGTTTCTCGTAGAACGTCAAGAATATGAGTTTTTTGTATATCGAGATAGAGAACTCCGATTTGAGTTTTGTCAGTTCTTATGGCTTCGTATAATTGATACGAGCGCATAAAAACTTATTGTGTTATAATCCAGAGTCAAACGACGAATTTGACCGTTTTAGTACGTCGCGATGTATAAATTTTGGATATTTATCAAACGAACTATAATTCGACCCCTGGTCAGTGGCGTTGGATTTGTATGGTCAATACGAAGTCAACAGAGTTCGTTCCGGTCAATTTTCATGACGAGCGGTCAATCTATGGTCAAACCGAGCATTATCGTGCACCGAAAAGCGTGGCAGACCAATTATGACACGATTCATCAACTTTGTCTAACCCCCAATGATTTGAACCTACTTTGACTTTGGTCAAACCCTTGTTTTTTCTCTGTTTTGGATTTTTTTTGGAAAGAAGGGGTGCACATTTTCTTCATAAAGAGGCATGAGCTTCACCCCCCCGCTTAGGCCCTTGCAACCAACAAAGGCATGGTGAGTGGAACCTTGGGAATAACCCACAACCCCCCTACCCTCCTCTTTTCTATTCTATAAGACCAAGCCTACCAAGGCCCTTTAGGCTTGCCCCCCCCCCCTTCATTTCTCATATGGCAAAAAGGGATCAACCTCCAGCTATCCATGAACAGTTGGAGGGTGGGGATTAATCCCTCTCTAAGGAGGGATTAATCCAACACTGCCGGGAGAGGGGAGGAAACCCCCTCCCCCGGCTATTTATAGCATCACACCCCTCCCAACCTTGCAAACAGCTCTGGTGAGCCCCCACCCCTCGTCGGGGCTACCCCCACCGAAAAACGCCCAAAGTATTTTCTGCCACCTTCCATGGCAGCTCAGCTAGGACCCTACCGAGCCCCCCAACTCCAGGTAGATACTTCTCCCATCCCCATTCCTCATCTCCCTGATGTGCTGCAAACACCTCCTGGCGGCCTGAGCGCCGCCGGCGCCACCCAATCCAAGCTCCGGCTCGGGTGGTGGTCGTGTGGTGTAAGCCTTGCCCAGTTGTTGTGGTGGCCCTGGGAGGGTGTTAAACCATCAGGGGTGTTAATCCCTGCCGGCGGAAGGCTGTGGTGCCGCCGGAATTCGCCGCTCTGACGGCACCCGAGAAATTGATTTCTCTGTTTAAATTTTCTGCGGCGGCATCCGGCGGCACCAGGCCGCCAAAGCACCGCCGGAGGGAAGCCTGAACCCCGGCGCGCCAGCCAGGAGTCGTTCCGAAGCCAGAGAGCCAACAAAGAGGCAGGGTGGCGCGACATCGCTGAGAGCAGAGCAGTCGTGCCACCCCGCTCTCGGGATGGAGAAATCCGGCGGTGGCCGGTGGCGCTAGGCTGCCAGACCACCGCCCAAAGGTTTGTCGGCCCCTGGAAAATTGACCAGGAGCGGAGCTGGAGGCTGGTAGTTCCTGGCCGGCAGTGGTAGAGGTCGCCGCCTTCTCAACCGCCGGGGAGCGGCAGTTGTCGTTCGATCTCTACGATGAGATCGGACGACCAGGATTACCTGGATTCCTGCCCCGCCTCAGCATCAACGCCCCCACAGCGGATCAGTTCCAGATCTGTTGTAGGGACAAAAGGGCAATTCCTACTATTCGGCTTCATCTCATATATTTGATCAAAATTGTTATTAACACATCAATTATGATATCAAAAACCCTGGAATTTTGGAGAAAAATCTATGTTACTAGAAAAAAGTTTTGAACATAAAAGTTATTCCCCTTAATGAGGGCAATCGCCACAAAAATTTTGGAAATTTTATTATTTGATTTGCTATCTTAAAAAGTTTAAATAAAATTTATTTGGCCAATTTATAGGCTCAAAAATGCTCAAAAAATTTTGGAAAAATTTCTAGGCTCATTTTAGGCCATCTTTAATGTTGTATTAAAATTTGGGAACTTTGTGATAAAAATTGAAGATTTTTCAAATTATCAAAGCCTAAAGTCGCACTTTAGAATCAAAGCGTTTAAATCTTTTGGAAAAAGAGAATCGACGCGCGTGATCGTGTTTTTAATTGAATATTGAGTTCAAAATAAATGATCGACGAGATTTGTCGTGGCGGGATGTCAAGCTCATAGTATTTTGTGGATTTTGTAAATCTAGTGTGCACCTCGTTTTTGAAATAACCCTCAGATATTTTTGGTGATCTTAAAAGGTGAAATGTCCAACCTTGTCTCGGGTGAAGAATTTTCCCAAGTTTGGAAATGATTTTCGAGGTTGAATTTTGAGAAAAAACGTGCTCTCTAAAAAGATACTCGGATTGTATCTGATGCGAGCAAATAAGTTGATAATTATTCTCAAGTGAATAATAAATGTGAAACTCATAATAAACTTCCCCAATCCGATTAAGCCATGATTAAAAGATGCAACTAAACTATTTTCGGATCCTAATCATAGGTGCAACTCAAAAGAAACTTCCTAAAAATAAAAAAGAATTGAACTTACCTCGTATGAACGAAGATGGAACTGAACTTGCCTCCTGAGAACGGATATAGAACTGAAGCCTCCTGACCGGAGTGATTAGACTACAAACCTTTTTCTTATTTATTTATTCTAGTACGGCATTGTTTCAGTTCCTTCATTTATTTCAGTTTAACGCTTCCTTTCCAGTACTCCAGTCTCAAACTTGTCATATTTATTTCTTTTATTTCAGTTCATTTCTTTTAAGTACTAATTCAGTCATGTACTGGTCGAGTTCCTCTCAGCACTTACTTTCAGTTCTTTCTATTCAACACATTTCAGTTTCGTACTGGTCATATTTCAATTCAGTATTTCAATTCTGCAACTTATATTCTCAGCAGCTTTTATTACCGAACTTATATTTCCTACAATTTACAATTTTAGCATTTTAAGCATGAGTCCTGCTTTGACGAGCTGTTGATTATTTAGGGTTGAGACTTAGCTGGAGATAATAGGAGTTTAGTCATTCCCCCAGAGTTAGCCCCAATTAAAGTACTTTCATGCTACTTGTTGAGAGTTGAGCCAAAGGTCGCATGCCTGGATGATTTTTTAGCATAGTAGGGCAGGCCACCGCAAACCTGATGTGTGCTAGCTTTATATTATTCTAATTAAATAGTGGTAAATTATTTGTGGTAAATCGTGACAGGTCAGTCACTTCCGCAGACCGTTCATACCGGCACGGGAAAGTCGACGACTCATGGCGACAGGGAGATGCGTACCATAGGTGACTGGCAGTTATTTCTCTCCTCGTTGGATTTCCTCCGCTGGTCAGCCTAAATTTAGAATCGTTGAATGTCGCTCACATCCAAGAGGGAGAGGCGGCGAGTTGGCTGGGTCAGATCCTTGTCCTTCACCTCTAGTCATTGAACTCACTTGGATTTTTTGTGCTAGTCACACTCCACGTTCACCGCACCAAAATGTTGAACACTTGGTGAAGGGGGTGACCGCACACTTACTTCTCTTGGTGAGCTTGACTGATTGAAGGCTTAGAACTCAAAACTGACCCAAGGCTCCAGCACGGAGGTCCCACCACACACCCGAATGATCTTAGAGTGCTTCCCCTTCTTAAGCAGTGCTGAGCTAAGGGCACCTCAGAAAGTGCAAGAAGATCTGGGAAAGAGAACTGGAAAGCTTGCCTTCTGAGGTACCCCCTTTGGTCTATTTATAGTTTTCTAAAAATGGTCTACCAACAGCGCAACTCCGCTGTTCTAAACGGATATATGAAGCTCAAATCGGTCTGCCAACAGCGCAACTCCGCTGTTTGGGAGGGATACTGGCAGACCAACGGGGGTGGAATGGTAAAAATATCACTGGGCGAGGGGTCCATGAAAACTCCCACTCGCCTGGGGCGGCGAGTGCCAGCCCTGACTAGCACTCGTCGCCTCCCTATGGCCCGAGGCGCGTGCGGGCCTGGCCTGCCCCACTTGCCTACTACTACTGAGAGTCAGGGGCGAGTGCGAGCCCGCTTGCTCCACTCACCCTGCACCCGCTTTACCACCAAACAAGGCCACCCGAGCAACCCTTCAGCACTTGCCACCCCACCCCCAACCCTGGCTGACTTACCTGATTCAAACTGCACCAAATGGCTGGGCTGGCTCCTCTCGATCCCGTTTGCCGGATATGAGGTTGTACAATTAGGATCATGATGTAATGCTGGTTGGAGTCCTAAGATATTTACCAAGAGGTGATGTGAGTTAGTGTGCATGGGCCTTAAGGAGAGTAGTTAAGCTTGGAGATTGACGAAAGATCGTCGCTCCCCTATAAGAGGTATAACCCACCTTATGGTAGATCAAAGTAACAATGAGACAGGGTTTGATAAAGGGTAGTCACTGAAAATAATAAATATCTTGAGAAAGGAAGATTTGGGATTCGGCCCATCATATTTCCTAGTACCGCTGCTAGCCCTTAATCGGGTAGACCTCGGGAAGTCCAAAATTCACCTTAAATCTTAAGTATAATTAACAATAGACAAGAGTACTCTAAGTAGGAGAGAAAAGGTACAATGAACCTCGTCCTTTGTTATGGGATGGAGTGGGCCAAGACTCATTAGTCCTGCGAGCTTGAGGATCAGGAAGGTTATGATACAAGGACTGATTAGTCCTGCGATCTAGAGGCTTGGAAGAATGTGAGTGATACTTTGCATGTGCATTTGATGTGGTAGGTCCTCGCTACTAGCCTAGTCATCACACCGACAGTAGTACGTGGACTTGGCAAGTCGATAAGTTCTAGAGGGCCAGCTTAGTCTAGAGTCTGACACTTTCCTAAAGGCTTATCACTTAGCCGTAAAGACTGGTATATTCCAGCAATGGGTACGCAAAGACTCTAGAGTACATCAGAGATGGGTACAGAGGCGTACATAGGGCTTAGGCCTGGTAGGTGTATCCTGCCTAGGAGTGGGGAGGTGCCTGATCCTCAGCCACTGTTTGACCACAACGGAGGTGCCCGAGAGGTTAGGTACCTCCAAAGAGTGGCAACAAAAGGTTTGTAAGCACAATGTCGACTTGTGTTGGTGAGTTGCACTTGCATGAATCATAAGCATTGCATTGCATATCTAAACATTCATGTCTAGCAGATACTCATCATATAAACTAGTAAGTGTTCTTTTATATGATGAGTTATTTTAATTGAAAATCTTAACTTATAAGTTTGTATGAGCATTCATATAAGTTAAGGTAAGCTTTTGTGATGTTAGTATAGTTACTCTTGCTTATTTTACTTACTACTTACTGTTTACTTATTTACTACTTCCACTGTTATTATTTTTATTGTTTATTGCATAATATATAAACTGTTAGATAGTGCAATGTCACCTGCTTTTCCATTCTGCCTTATTGTCCTCCACTTTCTTCCTCCCGCACAGTGCTTAGCAGTCGCATGGGTAAGGCGATGATGATAATGGATTAGTTTTTGACTAACGGTCAGTGGACCATATCATTTTAGGAGCGCTTGGTGATGCAGCAGTAGCACGACTCGATGGACTAGCAACACGAGCAGGTTTGATTTGATGAGCCGTTATCGCGCACTACTACTACTATACGACAGGTTGATTTGTGATCCTTTGATTAGCTTTCGCTAAATGTACTAGTGAGAGTGTATGCTTTTACATTTAGACATGCATCAAACTTAAGTCTTTATTACTCTTTTAGCTGTTTTCTCATTATGAACTATTATTTTGCCATGTGGTTGTGGACTTGATGTTCTTTTACTTCTTTTCTCATTGGCAATATGATATGATCGTACTAGCCGGCAGAATCGACGTCTTGTGGTGGCGACTAACACGTGTGTTGGTGTCACCGCAAGGCGGCGATTCTGGGCATAAAATCTTCCCTCAGACTTGCTCAATTATCGAGAGGGAGGATTTTACATCATCATCTCCCCCTGCAATCGAAACTCTAGTCATCTGCCTTGTCATGCTCTCATGTGAAGCCAACAGGTTCTCCAGCTCGAGCAAAGATGGCTGATTTGCCCAACCCTGCACAGAAATTATAAAGACAATGTACTCCTTCTGCAGCCTGCGGATAATGCGCATCTTCACCATTGCCTCTAATATAGGCTCTTCCGGGTCCAATGTTAATATCTCAGTGCAGAGGTTATTCATCTTCAATAAGAAAGATGAAATAGAAAAATCTTCTCAAGTGGCTTTAGCCAACTCAATCTCAAAGATGGTTGATTGGTCAAATAGCTCCGATGAGATTGTCTGCTTAAGAGTAAACTTTGCTTTCACATTAGTCTTCCTCCAAGCTCTTACCGCCTCAGCATTTCCAGACCGCAAACCAGTGGTATCCACGAACTAGGCAACAAAACTTGACATGTCATAGATCCGTGATCAAGTCCACAACACCAACGAACTCTGGTTAATTATCAACGCGCCCGAGAAGGCTCCATCAAACTGTGTGGTTATCCTCTACAGACCTCGCTAACTGTCTGTCTTCTGGCGAGTCAGAGATCCTGAAAGCTTCAAGCGGACTGTGCGGTCTCACAACCCAGACCGCAACAGGCGCAGTTAGTCAAGGCCAACTGCCCGGTTACTTCCCAGGGTGTTTGCTGAACCAGGCCACAAGAGAGAACAATCTAGCCGAAACTCGGCTATCCTCCAAAGGCTAACCGCCAGACCGACAACGGGCTCTACGATCTATGTGGTCTGCCCAATCAGACCGCCCCTACTTCACTTCACTCTCATTTCAACAATTTCAACATTGCCTTCGTGCTTTTCATCGAAGTCTTCCTTATTTGACTCGAAAATTCTAAGAGGTGAACCCATCAAATCTTAATATTTTTTTTGTTTGCATTCAGTCCCCAAACTTTTTAACGAAAAAGCTGACACTGGTGATTTCATCCCGACCGATTTACGAATTTGCTTGCCATGGGATCTAGTTGAGCTCGACTCCGCCTGTTAGGTTTGGCCTAACTCAACCTGAAAAACCGGCTCAACAGGTGAGGGTTGCCTTGCCATATAAACAGATCAGACCAGAGCGGATTGACGGTGTGGGACTATTATTAACATCCCCCCTCGCCCATAGCATGGATTGACCGGACGGAACCGGGATACAGAGCTCATGGGCGGACCGGACGGAATCGGACAGAAACTGGATGGAACCTCCCTCTGATACCATGTTAGGTTTGGCCTAACTCAACCTGAAAAACCGGCTCAACAGGTGAGGGTTGCCTTGCCATATAAACAGATCAGACCAGAGCGGATTGACGGTGTGGGACTATTATTAACATCCCCCCTCGCCCATAGCATGGATTGACCGGACGGAACCGGGATACAGAGCTCATGGGCGGACCGGACGGAACCGGACAGAAACTGGAAACCTGCCTCTGATACCATGTTAGGTTTGGCCTAACTCAACCTGAAAAACCGGCTCAACAGGTGAGGGTTGCCTTGCCATATAAACAGATCAGATACCAGAGCGGATTGACGGTGTGGGACTTTTATTAACATCCCCCCTCGCCCATAGCATGGATTGACCGGACGAAAACCGGGATACAGAGCTCATGGGCGGACCGGACGGAACCGGACAGAAACTGGATGGAACCTCCCTCTGATACCATGTTAGGTTTGGCCTAACTCAACCTGAAAAACCGGCTCAACAGGTGAGGGTTGCCTTGCCATATAAACAGATCAGACCAGAGCGAATTGGCGGTGTGGGACTATTATTAACATCCCCCCTCGCCCATAGCATGGATTGACCGGACGGAACCGGGATACAGAGCTCATGGGCGGACCGGACGGAACTGGACAGAAACTGAATGGAACCTGCCTCTGATACCATGTTAGGTTTGGCCTAACTCAACCTGAAAAACCGGCTCAACATGTGAGGGTTGCCTTGCCATATAAACAGATCAGACCAGAGCGGATTGGCGGTGTGGGACTATTATTAACATCCCCCCTCGCCCATAGCATGGATTGACCGGACGGAACCGGGATACAAAGCTCATGGGCGGACCGGACGGAACCGGGATACAGAGCTCATGGGCGGACCGGACAGAACCGGACAGAAACTGAATGGAACCTGCCTCTGATACCATGTTAGGTTGGCCTAACTCAACCTAAAAAAACCGGCTCAACAGTTGTGAGGGTTGCCTTGCCATATAAACAGATCAGACCAGAGCAGATTGGCGGTGTGGGACTATTATTGTAAGACCCCCCTTTTTTTTTTCTTTTTGACCACGGGTCTTAGGCCCAGATCCGCCGTTTTGCGGTGACTCCTTCACGCCCTGAAGGGTCATCACCACAAAGCGCCGATTCTGCCGGCCAATTCGATCACATAAAAGTAGCGTAATGAAGTAAAATGAAAACTGTCTGTCCACAGAGAATCACATGACATATATAAATATAACTCCACGAAGGGAGTGTCCACAGAAGATAACATCAGAGTAGCAAAAATACGGGCTTATGCCCGGTACAACATATCCTCACTACAAAGTCACTCATGCGGAAGCAAAAGCTGAAAAACTACTCAGGGTCGAGACTCACTCCAGTCCCGGCTGTATGAACTCCGGAGCTAGACTGCCCCATCTCCAAGCGCACCGGTCTCTGGGGCTGCTCCTCCATGCTGGTCTCCACGATCCCCTAAATGATGCGGTTCGAAAACCGTTAGTCTAAAAGACTAAGTCCTATCATCCCCCACCCCTTCCCCCACGGCTCCTAGGCACCGAGCGGAGAGGAAGAAAGGGGAGGACTTGAAGGTGGAGAATATCAAAGCAGATGGCAGCGGTCCTATTCTAGCAAGTTCTATAGCATATAAAGACAATAAAATGTAAGCTGAAATGTAACCTTCACTTATGTGGAAAAACACATAAGCCAAGGGGTCTTTTGCAAGGCTCCCATCGTATAAAAAGTCTCATACCGATTTATACGTTGGGGTGTCGGTGGTCAAACAGCAGTAACTAAATATATCAAAGTTAACCTTAATTTATAAACTTGCCCACACAAGCTTATAGACTAAGGGGTCGTTTTGCAGGTCCTAATGTATAAGCGTCCCATTCCACTTATCCATCAGGTGTCAGGGGTTAAATGAATCGATTATGCTATGACATGCAAGTGGGTATGATGGACATGCAAGTGCAACGCACACACCCGACTCTGTGCACACAGACCTTTAGTTCCCCCTTTCTGGAGCCGTAACCTCCCAGGATACCTCCGTAGTGGCAGACGGAAGCGGTGGGTTGGGCCTCGCCCACCTCTAAACCAGTAAGGCACTACCGGTCAGACCTATCGTATGCCTCAACGCTTGGTGCACGAAGCGGACTCCTGCGTACTCTTGCCGGCTGGCGCACCGGACTTCTGTTGGCGAAGTGCTAACCACACTTGCCGAGTCAACGTATTGGCGTCGGTGCATCGACCCTCCAATACCGAAAACCCACCACCTTAATTTATTTTCCTTTTATGCACATGCAGAAGATTTAGCGTAAACAAAACCCGAGCCGAAGCTCCCCGGACCAAGAGTCCGTCTTTTAACCATCCGAGCCGAAGCTCCCAGCTGACTTTTGGTGCTAACAGTGCCTGTGAAATGTGCAACCCTAATTACTAAGTTACTCTTTTCAGCTTGTTAAACAGTTTACGTTAACCCAGGACTGCCCCCGGTATTCCCTGTGAAGGGCTCTCAAGGGGCACTAGGAACTGTGTTGGGATTACGCCCAGCGTTCCCTTTCGCAAGGTACTTAATTTATTATTGGTTGATCCCCTTACCCATTATTTTCTCATGTTTCGATACGCTAATCCTAGGGTGATTTGACTCCAACTCTCCTTGGGTAGGACGATCTTTCGTCGGGCCCGAACGCCTTTAAACCCTAGACAAATCCACACCCTACTCACTCATCTTCCAAAGATGCAGCCCTTTCCACTTGTCCTTACAGCAAACCATCAAGACCCATCATACGTGCCCTAATTCAATCCAAATGAAATCCTGCAGTTTTGCTATATGCAGACCACTTAAGCTACGTGACCCGTAAAAGGGGAAGTACATGAAATACTCATCCAGTACCCTCATGATAATTATCAGAGGTCTATTATGATAAATATAGACTAAATTCAGAAAATCATATTTTTCCCAATTAATCTACTATTTATTGAATTTTCCTCAAAAACTAGGCCATAGTCAATTTGAACATGAACCATAAGATTTTCTCAGGTAATGGCCTCCTAAAATTTGTATTCACTAAATAACAGAGAAATATCATTGGATGCTAATTTTCATAATTTTCCAGATAATTCTTGACCTCTAAAGGATTTATTAAAATAATTCCAAAAATCAAAATAATGAAGGAAGTGCCACATATATGTCTCCAATAATTATGTAAAAATTACTAGGGCTTCATAGGGAACTAAAAGCATCATGATGAAGAAATTAGAATTTTTCAGACAATCTAAAAGTCATTATTAAATTTTCCAAGGTTCCATGGAATTAAATAATTAAAGAAGCAACAACTAAATATCATTCTTCAAAAATTCCATAAAAATTTACAGAGATGGGTAACATGATTATAAGCCCCTTGGCTAAGTTTTATCAAGTTTAAGCAAGTATAGTGCTCTGCAAAAACTCTTAAGTGGAAATTATAAAATATAACTCTGTGAATAAAGTACCAAAAATATTCATCCAAAATTTATTATAAAATTTCCAGAGACATGTATGCCCTAAGCAACTACCCATTCAAAATCTCAGCCCTTTTCAGATAGTTTTGGTATTAGTTCTTATGGTTTCAAAGCTAGTGCCCTAAACTAGGGTTATGGATTTAAGGGTCTTTAATCTTCCAAATGCCCTAAAATTTTAACCATAGGACCATAGTGACCCTATGGTCATCATTCCCAAGTTTCAAGCCCATCCAAGGTCTTTTGACCCCAATTTCTTCAAACCCTAGAGAATTACCCTAAAGGGCCTACCCTACACTTCTAGGGCTACCCTAGCCCAATCCACTCCAAACTTCATGAGTGAGTGTAAAAAGTTAAATCATATCAGTGGCCAAAGTTTCAGCCTCTGTTGAGGTGATTTGGTCACTTAAAACCAAAAGTGCCACTTTTGACCAAAATGCCCTTCATAGGGTAGAACTAGGGTTGGGTCAAAACCTATTCAACACTCACCCAAACCAACTGAAATTTTATACAGGTACCTAATTGGAGCCCAGGGACCACTCACCAAAATTTGGGAGGGTTTGGGTGTGTTTAGGGCACCTATTTAATTTATCTAATGATTATTAAATTTTTACCAAAACTATAGAAATATTTTCTCCAAAAATTCCCATTTTTGGGCAGGCCCTAGGTATGCCTAGGATAGACCCTCTGCCAAAATTTCAGCCCATTTGGGCTTGGGGTGAAGAGTGGGCACTCATTTTAGTGACTGCCTAGCCCTAAGGACATGTCCCACCAAAATGGGTGCCCTGGTCTAACCAGTGACCCAAAAGGGTCCCAACAATTTTTGCTGCAAACTAGACACCCTAAGCTACAATGTTCATGTTGGGCAAATTTCCATCCAGGGTCCCTAGGTATTTTTAAACATTAATTACATTAAATACATCCAGTGTGACAAAAATGAAATAAATTTTATTTAACCCTATAGTATCTGATCTGATGCCGCACGAATCTTGGCGCAGATCGACGGCATCTGGTCATCGTCCCCACTGAGCCAACGGCTGGGATTGGTTCTGCCTGGAGCGATTTCCAAGCTCTGCCGCCGGCGATCCAGCCCCTTCCCCGGCCGGCCACCGCCACCAACACCTCCGTTGAGGTGGTGGCTGTCGTCAGGCGGCGGCTCCGCCGCCGGAGAGGTGTTTTCCGGCGGATTGAGCAAGACTTTTCCTTGCCGAAACCAGGAGAAATCCTGGATTCGATCGGGCTCAATTGAGCCCGAAACTCTAGCCTAAGGATTCCTAGGATCTACCCGCGAGTTAAGGAGAGGAGGAGGACCTTCCTGGCGGCCTGGATGCGAGAGGAGCGGCGGGATGCCATTGGCGACGGCGGCGGCGCTCGGCTTCTGCAACTGCACGGTGGAAGGGCTCGTCTCCTCCAGGTAAGTGCTCCAAAATGATCCCCTCGGCTCCCTGATGGTGTTTAAAAGGCAATTGGGGGAGGGGAGAGGCTGGTTCTTCAATGGCCATTATCTCCATTAATGGAGTGGCTCGGGTTGTGTGGAGGGGGCTGAACCCACCCCTTGGTGGCCGGGAAACGGCTGGAATCAACTCCTCTCTCCTAGAGGAGTTGATTGCAGCCATAAAGGGTGGCTGTTAGTCTCCCTTGGCCGGCCTCTTACTTCCCCCTTCTCCTTCCTCATTTCTCTCTCCTCCATTATCATGGAGAGGAGCTTTTTCTCTCTCCTAGTCACCTCTGGTTGACTAGTCAACCCCACAAGCTAAAGGCAGCCCACTGGATTATGATGATCATGGGAATGAGGCTTAGCCTAAGGGAGAAGTGACTTGAGCTTGGGTTAGCCCTTTTTGGGCTAAGTTGACTTGACCCTCAATGAGGGTTGACTTGGCCAATTTGACCATCTAGGTTGACCCCATTGGGTCCTGGGTGGTTCATTGGCCTCCCCTAAGGTCTATGTAGGGCTGGGTAGGGTTGACTTGGCACCTTAAAGGTCACTTGACCCTTGGTAAGGTCACTTTGACCATTTAGAGCTAGAGTTGACTTGGGTCAACATGACCATTAGGGTCCACCCCTATGGATCCTTGGTGACCCATTGACTTCCCTTAGGGTCTAGGTAGGGTTATATGGGGTTGCCCTGCACTTTGGAGGTCACATACCCTTAGTAGGGGTACTTTGACCAGATTAGGGCTTGAGTTGACCTGGGTCAACCTGGCCTCTAGGGCTGACCCCAATGTGTCCTTAGTGACCCATTGTCCTCACTTTAGGGTTAGGAGGGCATAGGTGGGGTCCTCTAGACTAGGAGTGGGTCTATTGGCCCTAAGTGGGCTAGGTTGACCTATTTAGGGCTAGGGTTGACCTTGGTCAACTGGGCCTCTTGGGTTGGCCCTAATGGGTCCTTTTGGCTCTAATGGGTCTCCCAAAATGTTTGGGAGTGTTGTGATAGGGTCTTGGGGTCATGGTGAAGCCCCATTGTCATCCTAAACTATTGTTCAGAATTCTACTATCTGCAGACCATGGTGATCCCTACCTTGGCCTCCTATCTCTTGGCCCATTTCTGGCTTCCCAGGGTTTTGTCATGACCTAGTCATGGCCAAAACCACTCTTAGGGGTCTAGTTGGAAATGGGATGTTACAAATCCCAATAAACAAAACAAAGATTTCGTCCCCGAAATCAAGGTTGGACCTACGGGTCTTATTACCGAAGGAAAGAGTCTTGTAACATCCCATTATGACGTCTTGTTTGTTAAATTTGATTTAAGGGAAAACTTAGATCTAAGACCCCTTTCGCCCAAACGGCGAACCAAAATCCCAATAAACAAAGTTAAGCCCCCAATAAACAAAGATAAGCCCCTATCTACCTAGAGCAGCCCTTAGTATACTTAAAGCAGAAAAATAAATTAACATCTTGAGGGGTCTGAGAGGTATACCTGACTGAATAGCTCGGGTATCTTTGTCGCATCAGGTCCTGTGGCTCCCAGGTATGCTCCTCCTGGCCGTGGTTCCTCCACAGGACCTTGACTAGAGGGACCCTCTTGCGTCGTAAGACCCGCACTCCTCGGTCGTCGATCCTCACAGGCTCCAAATGAACAGACCGGTCTGAAGCTACCGGCCCTTCGGTGGTCAGAATCTGCTGCTCCGGGCGTAGTAGAGCCCTCCTCAAAGAAGAAATGTGGAAGACGTCGTGCAGCGCTTCTAGCTCTGGTGGTAACTCCAGCCGGTAGGCTAGGGGTCCGATCCGCTCCAGGATCCTGTAAGGGCCCATGTACCTAGGGCTGAGCTTCTTCCTCCGACCACGCACCCGTGAAACTCCATGCATGGGCCGGATTTTCAGAAACACCCGGTCCCCCACCTGGAACTCCACCTGCCGATGTCGGGCGTCATAGTACTTGGCCTGTCTACTCTGCGCCTCGAGCATCCTGTCTCTGATCAGCCTCACTTGTGCCTCGGTGTCTTCAACGAACTCTGACCCCAATACCTTCGGATCTTCGTTCTGCACCCATGCGAGCGGGGTCCGGCATCTCCTCCCGTACAAGGCTTCGTAAGGCGCCATCCTGATGCTGGACTGGTGGCTGTTGTTATAGGAGAACTCGACAAGGGGTAAGAGTTTCTCCCACGGTTCCCCGCGATCTAAGATGCATAGCCTCAAAAGGTCCTCTAGCGTCCGGTTGGTGCGTTCTGTCTGCCCGTCTGTCTGGGGGTGGAATGCAGTGCTGAAAGTCAATCGCGTGCCTAAGTAAGCTTGCACGGACCTCCACTCCCTGGAGGTGAACCTGCCATCCCGATCCGACACTATCGTCCTGGGCACTCCATGATAACGAATGAACTGCTCCACAAACTTCCGCACCAGTACTCCTACTGAATCATCCTTCCTGATCGGTATAAATCGAGCCACCTTGGTCAACCGATCGACGATTACCCAGATCGAGTCATTCCCTGTCCGAGACCGGGGAAGCCCATGTATGAAGTCCATGGCTATGTCATCAAACTTCCACTCCGGCACCGGGAGTGGCTGCAATAATCCTGCGGGGTTCCTGCACTCCGCCTTCACTAGCTGACATGCCTCACAATGGGTCACGAAGTGTGAGACATCCTTCTTCATGCCCGGCCAGTACATCGTCCTCTTCAAATCAGCCGTCATCTTTGTGATCCCGGGTGTACAGAATACCGGCTGCAGTGCGCCTCCATCATAATATCCTCCCGGATCTGGCCTCCCTCCGGTATATACACCCGTCCTCTGAAGCACACCAGATCGTCCCTCAGTGTGTAATCTCCTGCAGTGCCCGCCTTCAGAGCTTGGAAGATGGGTTCCAACTTGGCATCCTGCCTCTGTCCCTCTCTGACCCGGTCTCTGATGTCATCGGTAACGCCTATCGCGGCCAAGTACTCCTCATAGAGCTCAGGATCATCAGACGATACCAGAGTAATGTGCATGTCCTCTAGTCTCTGCAGCAGCTCCATAGACATCAACTGAGGCTCTGCTCCTGTTGTGGCGGCTCTCCGACTCAGTGCATCTGCCACCACGTTTGCCTTCCCCGGGTGATAGTGCATCTCATACTGATAGTCAGATAGAAACTCCACCCACCGCCTTTGCCTGATGTTCAGTTCCTTCTGCGTGTCCACGTACTTAAGGTTCTTATGGTCGGAATATATGTCACAGTGGACTCCATAAAGGTAGTGCCGCCATATCTTCAGTGCGAATACAACTGCCCCCATCTCAAGGTCATGTACTGGGTAGTTCTTCTCATGGGTCTTCAGCTGGCGGGAGGCATAAGCTATGACGTGTCCGTTCTGCATCAGTACCGCTCCCATCCCCTGATATGATGCGTCGGTGTAGACCTGGAATCCCTCCCTCCCCGAGGGAAGAGTAAGAATGGGAGCCGAGGTCAGCCGATCCTTCAGCTCCTGGAAAGCTGTCTGGCACTGCGGGGTCCACACGAACGGTGCCTCCTTCTTTGTCAAGGATGTGAGCGGGAGGGCGATTCGAGAGAATCCCTCTACGAACTTCCGGTAATAACCGGCAAGTCCTAGAAAACTCCGTACGTCAGTGGCTGTTTTCAGCTGCGGCCACTCTGAAATAGCTCGAATCTTTGCCGGGTCCACTGCCAGCCCGGCTCCGCTGATAATGTGACCTAAGAACGCCACCTCCTTCAGCCAGAACTGACACTTACTGAATTTCGCATAAAGGTGATGCTCCCGCAGTCTCTCCAGGGTCAATGCTAGATGTCGTGTATGCTCCTCCTCCGTCTTAGAATAGATAAGGATGTCGTCTATGAACACTATGACAAACACATCCAAGTAAGCCTCGAAGACCCGGTTCATGAGGCTCATAAATGCTGACGGAGCATTCGTGAGCCCGAAGGGCATCACGATGAACTCATACAATCCATACCGGCTACTAAAGGCCGTTTTCGGGATATCCTCCTCCTGGATCCGCAGCTGGTAATAGCCTGATCTCAAGTCCAGCTTCGAAAAGTAATGGGCTCCCTCCAGCTGATCGAACAACTCGTCTATCCTGGGGAGCGGATAGGTATTTCGGACGGTCAGCCTATTTAGTGCTCGATAGTCGATGCACAGGCGTAAGGTGCCGTCCTTCTTCTTTACGAATAGGACAGGAGCTCCCCATGATGAGGAACTCGGCCTAACAAATCCTGCTTCCACCAGCTCCTGCAACTGTGTCCGAAACTCCGCCAACTCCTTCGGGGCCATCCGATAAGGGGCCTTGGATACCGGCTTAGCCCCTGGTACCAGCTGAATCTGGAAGTCCTTCTCCCTATGCGGAGGTAGTCCCGGCAGCTTATCCGGAAAAATATCGGCGTAGTCACGAACCACCGGAATGTCTGCGATCAAGTCCTTCTCCTCAGTCATCTCGAACAATACTTGGTATACCTCGTCCCCTTGCATATGGGCCTTAATGGCCTGAATAGATGAAAGCAAGCGACGGGAGACCGGTGTAGTACCTTCGAACGTTGCATAAGTATCGCCGTGGCTGAGCACGACCCTCCCTGCCGGGCAATCAATCTGGGCATGGTTCCAGACAAGCCATGTCATGCCCAAGACGAGATCGAAGTCCGGCATCCTCAAGATCGTCGCCGGGGCCTCGAGTGTCAACCCCTCTATGGTAACCTCCAGGAGGCACTTTTCTGTGGACTGAATCTCCATCCCATTGGGGAGGCGCACCCTCCTGGGTAGTCCTGTATAGCAACGAATCTGATCCAGGTCCTTGACGAAATCCTCCGATACAAAGTTATGTGATGCCCCCGTGTCGAACAGGGTGTGGGCAGGCTTGCCGCACACCATCACCATTCCTAAATCAGTTTGAAAGAAATTCTAGCGTAAGGTTTTCTAACCTAGGTTGTATAGTAGTTCTATCAATGCTTAATACGAGCAAAGAATAATTCTAACATTAAGATTACTCTCATACCTGCAATAACCCTGTCCGGGTTCCGGGGCTGTGCTAAGTCCAGAGCGTAAATCTGCTCCCCATTCTGCCTGCGGTCGCCTCCCTGGTAACCACGTCCTCGGCCGCGTCCTCGGCCTCCGAAATGCTGGGCCGGTGGGCCACCCCGTGGTGCTGGAGGTGGTGCCCCCCTCATAGGGCAATCTCTCCGGAGGTGTCCCACCTGGTGACAGTGGAAGCACTCCGGCGGGGGATACGCCATACCCCGGGGTCTCTGCATCTCCTGGATCCGGAGAGGTTGAGGGGCCAAGACCACCTGCTCTCTCGGCTCCTGCCTCAACTCCTGACGAGGCTGCTCCTCTGCCCTTCTTCCATCTGGTACGATGCCTCGCCGCTGATCATTTCGGGCCCTCCGGCCCTGGTCCTCCGTTTGCCGTTTCCGGCCCCGAGTGGTGTGCCAGTCGGCCTCAATCCTCTTCGCCATCTCTAAAATCCGGGAGATGGGCCCGTCAGAGACAAAAAGCAAAGGCTCTCTCAACTCCTCTTTTAGGCCCTTATAAAACCTCTTGACGTACCCCGCTTCATCCAGCTGATAAGAGCCCGCATATCGGGCCAAATGATCGAACTCTCGGTGGTACTCCACCACTGTCCTGGTGCCCTGCCTCAGCTGCAAGAAACGCTCCTCCAACTCGTCCCTGGCCGACTGAGGAACAAAGTGCTCCAGCAGCGTGGCCCTGAATTCTTCCCATGTGATTTCTGCAATCTCTCTATCCGCAAAAGTCGTGTCCAACAGCGTCTTCCACCACCGCTTGGCATGTGACTCCAAGCAAGATACCACTAGGGCCACCCTCTCCTCCCAGGGGCATCGTATCCCCGTCAACATCTCGTACATCACATCCAGCCACTCCTCTGTCCGTACTGCCGACTCCGTCCCCAAGTAAGATGGGGAGAGAGTCCTCGGAAGGTGCTCATCCAGTTGGCCCCTGGGTTTGGCTGCTGGGCTGGGGCTTGCTGAGCCCGGAAGGCCTCAAGGATGGCTGTAAGGGTCTGCCCCATGTCTGACTGGAGGAAAGGTGTGGGGACCATGGGAGGTGGTGCAATGTCTGGAATCTGCTGAGCTCCACCTTGTGGGGTGGGCTGAGCTGAGGGCTGCAAAATGAACTACATCAGTAGGTAATCGACTCAATGCCTAATGATAGTGGACAATTTATATGTGATTCCCCCCATATGGGCACACCACCGCTTCCGCTGCTTAGTTTGTCCCCAAACTAAACCCGCGCGGGGGTGACCCAGGGTTGTGGACGGCTACTTTTCGATCGAGGTTTGCTCTGATACCACTTGTAAGACCCCCTTTTTTTTTTCTTTTTGACCACGGGGTCTTAGGCCCAGATCCGCCGTTTTGCGGTGACTCCTTCACGCCCTGAAGGGTCATCACCACAAAGCGCCGATTCTGCCGGCCAATTCGATCACATAAAAGTAGCGTAATGAAGTAAAATGAAAACTGTCTGTCCACAGAGAATCACATGACATATATAAATATAACTCCACGAAGGGAGTGTCCACAGAAGATAACATCAGAGTAGCAAAAATACGGGCTTATGCCCGGTACAACATATCCTCACTACAAAGTCACTCATGCGGAAGCAAAAGCTGAAAAACTACTCAGGGTCGAGACTCACAGTCCCGGCTGTATGAACTCCGGAGCTAGACTGCCCCATCTCCAAGCGCACCGGTCTCTGGGGCTGCTCCTCCATGCTGGTCTCCACGATCCCCTAAATGATGCGGTTCGAAAACCGTTAGTCTAAAAGACTAAGTCCTATCATCCCCCACCCCTTCCCCCACGGCTCCTAGGCACCGAGCGGAGAGGAAGAAAGGGGAGGACTTGAAGGTGGAGAATATCAAAGCAGATGGCAGCGGTCCTATTCTAGCAAGTTCTATAGCATATAAAGACAATAAAATGTAAGCTGAAATGTAACCTTCACTTATGTGGAAAAACACATAAGCCAAGGGGTCTTTTGCAAGGCTCCCATCGTATAAAAAGTCCCATACCGATTTATACGTTGGGGTGTCGGTGGTCAAACAGCAGTAACTAAATATATCAAAATTAACCTTAATTTATAAACTTGCCCACACAAGCTTATAGACTAAGGGGTCGTTTTGCAGGTCCTAATGTATAAGCGTCCCATTCCACTTATACATCAGGTGTCAGGGGTTAAATGAATCGATTATGCTATGACATGCAAGTGGGTATGATGGACATGCAAGTGCAACGCACACACCCGACTCTGTGCACACAGACCTTTAGTTCCCCTTTCTGGAGCCGTAACCTCCCAGGATACCTCCGTAGTGGCAGACGGAAGCGGTGGGTTGGGCCTCGCCCACCTCTAAACCAGTAAGGCACTACCGGTCAGACCTATCGTACGCCTCAACGCTTGGTGCACGAAGCGGACTCCTGCGTACTCTTGCCGGCTGGCGCACCGGACTTCTGTTGGCGAAGTGCTAACCACACTTGCCGAGTCAACGTATTGGCGTCGGTGCATCGACCCTCCAATACCGAAAACCCACCACCTTAATTTATTTTCCTTTTATGCACATGCAGATTTAGCGTAAACAAAACCCGAGCCGAAGCTCCCCGGACCAAGAGTCCGTCTTTTAACCATCCGAGCCGAAGCTCCCAGCTGACTTTTGGTGCTAACAGTGCCTGTGAAATGTGCAACCCTAATTACTAAGTTACTCTTTTCAGCTTGTTAAACAGTTTACGTTAACCCAGGACTGCCCCCGGTATTCCCTGTGAAGGGCTCTCAAGGGGCACTAGGAACTGTGTTGGGATTACGCCCCCAGCGTTCCCTTTCGCAAGGTACTTATTTTATTATTGGTTGATCCCCTTACCCATTATTTTCTCATGTTTCGATACGCTAATCCTAGGGTGATTTGACTCCAACTCTCCTTGGGTAGGACGATCTTTCGTCGGGCCCGAACGCCTTTAAACCCTAGACAAATCCACACCCTACTCACTCATCTTCCAAAGATGCAGCCCTTTCCACTTGTCCTTACAGCAAACCATCAAGACCCATCATACGTGCCCTAATTCAATCCAAATGAAATCCTGCAGTTTTGCTATATGCAGACCACTTAAGCTACGTGACCCGTAAAAGGGGAAGTACATGAAATACTCATCCAGTACCCTCATGATAATTATCAGAGGTCTATTATGATAAATATAGACTAAATTCAGAAAATCATATTTTTCCCAATTAATCTACTATTTATTGAATTTTCCTCAAAAACTAGGCCATAGTCAATTTGAACATGAACCATAAGATTTTCTCAGGTAATGGCCTCCTAAAATTTGTATTCACTAAATAACAGAGAAATATCATTGGATGCTAATTTTCATAATTTTCCAGATAATTCTTGACCTCTAAAGGATTTATTAAAATAATTCCAAAAATCAAAAATAATGAAGGAAGTGCCACATATATGTCTCCAATAATTATGTAAAAATTACTAGGGCTTCATAGGGAACTAAAAACATCATGATGAAGAAATTAGAATTTTTCAGACAATCTAAAAGTCATTATTAAATTTTCCAAGGTTCCATGGAATTAAATAATTAAAGAAGCAACAACTAAATATCATTCTTCAAAAATTCCATAAAAATTTACAGAGATGGGTAACATGATTATAAGCCCCTTGGCTAAGTTTTATCAAGTTTAAGCAAGTATAGTGCTCTGCAAAAACTCTTAAGTGGAAATTATAAAATATAACTCTGTGAATAAAGTACCAAAAATATTCATCCAAAATTTATTATAAAATTTCCAGAGACATGTATGCCCTAAGAAACTACCCATTCAAAATCTCAGCCCTTTTCAGATAGTTTTGGTATTAGTTCTTATGGTTTCAAAGCTAGTGCCCTAAACTAGGGTTATGGATTTAAGGGGTCTTTAGTCTTCCAAATGCCCTAAAATTTTAACCATAGGACCATAGTGACCCTATGGTCATCATTCCCAAGTTTCAAGCCCATCCAAGGTCTTTTGACCCCAATTTCTTCAAACCCTAGAGAATTACCCTAAAGGGCCTACCCTACACTTCTAGGGCTACCCTAGCCCAATCCACTCCAAACTTCATGAGTGAGTGTAAAAAGTTAAATCATATCAGTGGCCAAAGTTTCAGCCTCTGTTGAGGTGATTTGGTCACTTAAAACCAAAAGTGCCACTTTTGACCAAAATGCCCTTCATAGGGTAGAACTAGGGTTGGGTCAAAACCTATTCAACACTCACCCAAACCAACTGAATTTTATACAGGTACCTAATTGGAGCCCAGGGACCACTCACCAAAATTTGGGAGGGTTTGGGTGTGTTTAGGGCACCTATTTAATTTATCTAATGATTATTAAATTTTTACCAAAACTATAGAAATATTTTCTCCAAAAATTCCCATTTTTGGGCAGGCTCTAGGTATGCCTAGGATAGACCCTCTGCCAAAATTTCAGCCCATTTGGGCTTGGGGTGAAGAGTGGGCACTCATTTTAGTGACTGCCTAGCCCTAAGGACATGTCCCACCAAAATGGGTGCCCTGGTCTAACCAGTGACCAAAAGGGTCCCAACAATTTTTGCTGCAAACTAGACACCCTAAGCTACAATGTTCATGTTGGGCAAATTTCCATCCAGGGTCCCTAGGTATTTTTAAACATTAATTACATTAAATACATCCAGTGTGACAAAAATGAAATAAATTTTATTTAACCCTATAGTATCTGATCTGATGCCGCACGAATCTTGGCGCAGATCGACGGCATCTGGTCATCGTCCCCACTGAGCCAACGGCTGGGATTGGTTCTGCCTGGAGCGATTTCCAAGCTCTGCCGCCGGCGATCCAGCCCCTTCCCCGGCCGGCCACCGCCACCAACACCTCCGTTGAGGTGGTGGCTGTCGTCAGGCGGCGGCTCCGCCGCCGGAGAGGTGTTTTTCCGGCGGATTGAGCAAGACTTTTCCTTGTCGAAACCAGGAGAAATCCTGGATTCGATCGGGCTCAATTGAGCCCGAAACTCTAGCCTAAGGATTCCTAGGATCTACCCGCGAGTTAAGGAGAGGAGGAGGACCTTCCTGGCGGCCTGGATGCGAGAGGAGCGGCGGGATGCCATTGGCGACGGCGGCGGCGCTCGGCTTCTGCAACTGCACGGTGGAAGGGCTCGTCTCCTCCAGGTAAGTGCTCCAAAATGATCCCCTCGGCTCCCTGATGGTGTTTAAAAGGCAATTGGGGGAGGGGAGAGGCTGGTTCTTCAATGGCCATTATCTCCATTAATGGAGTGGCTCGGGTTGTGTGGAGGGGGCTGAACCCACCCCTTGGTGGCCGGGAAACGGCTGGAATCAACTCCTCTCTCCTAGAGGAGTTGATTGCAGCCATAAAGGGTGGCTGTTAGTCTCCCTTGGCCGGCTCTTACTTCCCCCTTCTCCTTCCTCATTTCTCTCTCCTCCATTATCATGGAGAGGAGCTTTTTCTCTCTCCTAGTCACCTCTGGTTGACTAGTCAACCCCACAAGCTAAAGGCAGCCCACTGGATTATGATGATCATGGGAATGGGCTTAGCCTAAGGGAGAAGTGGCTTGAGCTTGGGTTAGCCCTTTTTGGGCTAAGTTGACTTGACCCTCAATGAGGGTTGACTTGGCCAATTTGACCATCTAGGTTGACCCCATTGGGTCCTGGGTGGTTCATTGGCCTCCCCTAAGGTCTATGTAGGGCTGGGTAGGGTTGACTTGGCACCTTAAAGGTCACTTGACCCTTGGTAAGGTCACTTTGACCATTTAGAGCTAGAGTTGACTTGGGTCAACATGACCATTAGGGTCCACCCTATGGATCCTTGGTGACCCATTGACTTCCCTTAGGGTCTAGGTAGGGTTATATGGGGTTGCCCTGCACTTTGGAGGTCACATACCCTTAGTAGGGGTACTTTGACCAGATTAGGGCTTGAGTTGACCTGGGTCAACCTGGCCTCTAGGGCTGACCCCAATGTGTCCTTAGTGACCCATTGTCCTCACTTTAGGGTTAGGAGGGCATAGGTGGGGTCCTCTAGACTAGGAGTGGGTCTATTGGCCCTAAGTGGGCTAGGTTGACCTATTTAGGGCTAGGGTTGACCTTGGTCAACTGGGCCTCTTGGGTTGGCCCTAATGGGTCCTTTTGGCTCTAATGGGTCTCCCAAAATGTTTGGGAGTGTTGTGATAGGGTCTTGGGGTCATGGTGAAGCCCCATTGTCATCCTAAACTATTGTTCAGAATTCTACTATCTGCAGACCATGGTGATCCCTACCTTGGCCTCCTATCTCTTGGCCCATTTCTGGCTTCCCAGGGTTTTGTCATGACCTAGTCATGGCCAAAACCACTCTTAGGGGTCTAGTTGGAAATGGGATGTTACAATTATTAACATCCCCCCTCGCTCATAGCATGGATTGACCGGACGGAACCGGGATACAAAGCTCATGGGCGGACCGGACGGAACCGGGATACAGAGCTCATGGGCGGACCGGACAGAACCGGACAGAAACTGAATGGAACCTGCCTTTGATACCATGTTAGGTTTGGCCTAACTCAACCTGAAAAACCGGCTCAACAGGTGAGGGTTGCCTTGCCATATAAATAGATCAGACCAGAGCGAATTGGCGGAGGAGTAGGGGGGAACGGAGGAGGAGAAACGTGACTCCTGGGACGGGTGGGTACATGAGGAAGCAGAGGAAGGGTGAGTGGTGGGGCAGTAGGGGGTGGTGTGGGTAGGGTGGGTGACTGGGACGGGGAGTTGGCGGAAGAGAAGAACATGTCATGTTCAAGGAAAGAAACATGACGAGAGATGCGGATGCGGCGAGTCACTGGGTCATAACAGCGATAGCCTTTGTGGTGGGGACTAAGGCCCAAGTGGACGCAACGAGCCGAGCGGGCAGAGAGTTTGGTGCGCTCGTGGCCAGGAAGGAGAACAAAGCAGGTGCACCCAAAAGTGCGGAGAGGGGCGTAGGTTGGGGGCGAGAGTGCATGCGTTCATATGGAGTGACCGCGAAGAGTACGGAGGAGGGAGTGATGTTGATAAGGTGAACCGCGGTAAGAACAGCTTTGGCCCAGAGGGAATGAGGAGCAGAGGCAGAGATGAGAAGGGCACGGGCAGTTTCGATGATGTGTCGATGTTTGCGTTCGGCGACCCCATTTTGTTCGTGGGTGTGCGGACAAGACTGCTGATGGAGGGTGCCGTGAGAACGAAGGAGGTCGCGCATGGTGGAGGAGAGGAACTCCTGAGCACAGTCGGAGCGAAAAATTTTAATGCGATGGCCAAACTGAGTATAAAGCATGACGGTGAATGTGTGATACACAGCAGGTATTTCAGAGCGATTCCGTAAGAGATAAACCCAAACACATCGAGAGAAGTCGTCAATGAAACTGATATAATAAAGATAGCGAGAATGAGAGGTGATGGGAGTCGGGCCCCAAATGTCAGAATGCACTAAATCGAAGGGGGCTGTGGTTTGAGAAGCACTGCTAGAAAATGGTAGAGCAAGGTGTTTGCCAAACGACAACCCGTACAGACAGAGAGGGGGGAGGAGAGACACGACTCAAAGCTCCAGAACGGATAACACTTCGGAGTCGGTCACCGGATAAATGACCTAAACGTCTGTGCCACAAGTCGGCATCAGAGGTAACAGAAAGAACAGAAGGGGATGAAGACACGGCAGATGGAACGTGAAGATACTCCAGCTGATACAGACCCCCAGTCCTACACCCCGTCCAATCCTCTGAGCCGTCCGTGAATCCTGCACAACACAATCAAAGGAGGAAAAGAGAACAGCTAGGCCAAGATCACAAAGAGCGCGAACAGAAATAAGGTTCATGTGGAGGCGAGGGGCATGATGGATGTTGGAGAGGGTAAGGTGTCCAGAGGGAGCAGATTGTGGGGTAATCGAGCCGGCCCGCTGAATGGGGACAGTGCCCCCGTCAGCAGTGGTGACTTGAAGGTGAGTGGGTGGGGAGGTACAGTGGATGAGAGGGGTGGAATCGTTGGTGAGCTGGCAGGAGGCCCCAGAATCAAAATACCAAGACGCAGTTGGGGGAGCCCGAACAACAGGAGTACCAGGAGCAACAGACATGCTGTGAGCTGTAGGTGTGGCCCCCTGAAGCAGGGGTGACTGAAGAAGTAACTCCTCAAGACGTTGGAGACCATCTGTAGCAGCTGCAGCGGTGGGAGTGGAACTGGGGCCACGGCCACGCCCCCGACCACGGTTGTTGCGACGGTGGTCATCATAACGTGGGGGACGGGTGGGGCACTCAAACTTCATGTGACCCACCTTTTTACAGTAGTGGCAGGTAATAGAACTATCGCGCGGTCGAACTGCAAGAACGGTGTCAACCCCAGGAGGGGCGAAGGATCCAAAGGAGGACGAAGGCGAGTCTCTTCATCAAGAAGAGCAATCAGAGCTTCATCCAAAGTGGGAAGAGGAACTCGATGAAGAAGCTGAGCAGCAAGAAGAGCAAACTCGGGTCGCAGAGCAGCGAGGAACTGATGGAGATGACCTTCAGAAAGATGACGCTGAAACTCCAAGGAGCGAGCACAGCCGCAGGGTAAGGGAATCATAGAGTCCAATTCATGCCAGAAGGCGCTCATTCTTGTAAAGAAATCCTGAATGGATCGGCCTTCCTGTCTTGCGGACTGAGAATCACATATGAGACGATGACGACGGGCTCCACCGCGGGGAACAAACCGATCCCGAATATACTCCCACATAACGCGGGCTGAGGAGAGGCGGCCAATGGAGGTGAGGAGTGGCCGAGCAACAGACTCCAGTAGGTAGGCCCGAATGGCCTGGTCGCGACGACGCCAAAGACTCGCGGCATCAGGAGTGGCGGCGACAGCGGTGGTGCTGGCAGAGTTAGGGGCAGGAGAACTCGCAGAGCTGAGAGCAGTAGAGCTGGCAGAGGCGGGAGGATCACCAATGATGTGATCCCAGAGATCACGGGTGGAGAGAGTGGCTTCAACGGTTAGAGCCCAGTCTGGCCAGTCGCTGGCCGTGGTCAATTGGAAGGAAGTGGCTTTCAGAGGAGGTGAGATCAGGGGGTGGTCATGACGCCGAAATGGAGAACAGGAGCCGAACAGAGAGGCGTGCAGCGGAGGCGACCGGAGAATGGACAACGGGCTGACACTCGGACAAGCAGGAGTGCGGACAGCGGGCTGGCGACCCGCTGAAGAGCGGACAGCGGGAATTAAAAGAGGCGGACTGGCGAGCTGCTGGCTGCGGGCCGGCGAGCTGCGGACTGCCGGGATGCGGACGGTGCGGAAGGGCGAGCTGCGGGCTGCGGACTGCGGACAGGCGAGCTGCGGACTGCCGGGATGCGGAGCTGCGGGCTGAAGGCCGGAAGGCGGGCTGCGGGCTGCGGACAGGCGAGCTGCGGACTGCCGGGATGCGGACGGTGCGGAAGGGCGAGCTGCGGATGCGGACTGCGGACAGGCGAGCTGCGGACTGCCGGAGATGCGGACGGTGCGGACTGGCGAGCGGCGAACTGCGGACAGTGAGAGCTGCGAAATACCGGGATGCGGACGGTCGGGATGCCGGGATGCGGACTGCGGAAGGCCGGCGGCTTGAGGATGCCGGGATGCGGACTGCGGAAGTCCGGGCTGCGGGCGGCGGGCTGCGGACTGCGGAAGTCCGGGAGGCAGGCGGCGGACAGGCGGACTGAGGGCCGGAAGGCGGACTGCGGACAGGCGGGCTGCGGGAGCAAGGAGGGCAGAGCAGGCGGAACAGAGGCGCAAGCAAGTGTGCGAGCGCGAAAAATTACAAGAAACCTGCCTCTGATACAATGTTAGGTTTGGCCTAACTCAACCTGAAAAACCGGCTCAACAGGTGAGGGTTGCCTTGCCATATAAACAGATCAGATCAGAGCGGATTGGCGGTGTGGGACTATTATTAACATCCCCCCTCGCCCATAGCATGGATTAACCGGACGGAACCGGGATACAGAGCTCATGGGCGGACCGGACGGAACCGGACAGAAACTGGATGGACCAGGCTCTAATACCATGTTAGGTTTGGCCTAACTCAACCTGAAAAACCGGATCAACAGGTGAGGGTTGTCTTGCCATATAAACAGATCAGACCAGAGCGAATTGGCGGTGTGAGACTATTATTAACACCGCCATTCCCACAACAAAGCTCAAATGGGCGTCCAACGTTGTACTTAACTCCAGGCTATGAGATATTCTGATTGGCAGGGAATTGAAACCACCCATGAGGGGGGAGGTGGAATGGATTGAGTAGCGTCAGGAAGAAGGATGGGAGGGGTGCAGGATTCAGAGCAGGGCAAAAACAGGTGTTTTGATGAGGAGTTTGAGGAGAAATTGATGAGGAAAATTTTAATGAAATCCCATTATTTTAAAAACAATTTTCGTCATTTATTTTCTTCTGCTTTCTTTCGCCTTCTGCTGCGTGAAGTTTTTCCGGATGCAAACCATCGCTTCTCTGCGACCTTTGTTAATCTCTGACAGACTTGAGCTGACACTCATCATTCTCCCGCGCATTCTCGTTGTGAACCTCCGGAAGTTTCTCTTGGCTCTCCTTCAAACATCATCCAAATGGTAAGTTTCTCACATTGATTTAGGGCTTCATTGCTTACTTTCATCAATGCATGAATGTGGAAGACGATCTCGCAGGTCTGTATAATGATCTCCTGGGAGATCATTTTTGATCTACCTAAAAATCATTTTTGATCTAACCGGAGATCATTTATGATCTACCCGGAGATCATTTTTGATCTCCATTACTTTTATCTTGTAGGGATTGTTCAACTATATGTTTTCTTGAAGATTCTCAAGAACAATCATTCGACTCCAACGTTCTTCAAATTTTATAGTGGTATCACATTTGCTATGATAAGTGTAAAATATAAAACGTGTATTACTATATGTATTTAATGAGTGTATTTTGGAAGGAGCTTTCTTAGCATGCAATATGCTATTGACATAAATGATGTCGGGTTTGGCTCAACACTCTCTTAAATGCAACATTCATTGCTTGATTCCGATCTATATATATTGTTAAAGGTCGATTGCTGGAAATAAATTTTTAAAAAAATTTAAATAGTCATGTGAATGTTTCTATAGTTTTCTCAGATACAAACGCTATGACAATAACTATATTTTGTCAAAGATGATTTAATGCTACAAACGGAACTCATGCAAGATTATAGTTGTTCATTCTATATGTAATGTCTAATGTAATTATATCGCCAAAGCAATCATAATCTGTTGAAGCCGGGAAAATCTCTGCTCCAAAATAGTCGGATCAATGTAGCCTAAAGTTACTGATTATGCGGTCCGGCGCCACAATTCAGATGGCTAACGTGGGAGAGAAAAAATTGTCTATAAGCACACCCCAAGTGCTCAAGCAGGAAGGTCCCATCACATACCCAAATGTTTGAGAAAAACTTACCTTCCGCAACCAAAACTTGGGTGAGGTACGAGAAAGGCATGGCTTTGGCGAGTATCCAACTTGGGGGGGGGGGGGGGGGGGGGGGGGGGATCCTCTTCCAAAATGTCATTTCTAGTACTCCTGATGGTCTATTTATAAAAAAATTCTAGAGGGGATTGACGAGTATCCAGCCTCTGCTAGAGAGTTACAAGGGCTACTTGCCCATACTCGCCTAAGCTAGCATCTGCTTGCCTCTACTCGTCCAACCTCGCATCTGCTCGCTCAAGCTCGTCTTTGTTCCATCAAGCTCGTCTCTGCTCGCCGAAGATTGTCTCGCGGTCTGCGAATAAACGTCTCCTTAGACATTTCTAATCTCGACGAATTACGAATTATATAGATGGATTCCAACTAACAACCCCCCTGTAAATTTCGGGATGGGCTTGTCCTGGACAGTTGCATTTTCATTCTCAAGTTTCTCAGATCTTTTTTTTCTTTTATATGTGGGTTGTTGGGTTTGGTGAGGTTGTTTCCTTTCCTTTTATAGTGGGGTGTTAGGTGGAGAAAAACAAAACAACTCAACAATTCTCAGGCACAACTAAACATTGAGTCGTAAAAAACATGTACATCCCACAATTTTATCCGATCTATAAAATTATAGTACTAAAATTAAGAGATACATGTTCGAAAAATACACGGAAGAAAATCGAACTCGTACTACAAAAATTTGTTTAAGAGAAATATAAATTTAACGACAATCCGTAAAACGGACGCACAAGATTCGTACCAAAACAAATTTTTATTGTTGCCAGACGACCAACCATCACCGTCGCCGCCGGATAATTCATCATGGAACAACGCCTAGGTTGTGTGTAAGCCTGATGCTCACTGTGTTGCTAGCTTGCCCCACTACAAGCCCGCCGCACTCACTGCAACCCGCCGCATCCTCACCACATTCTTCTCAGGGGATGCACCTCCAAGAGCTTCTTTCTCCAAGACGAAAAAACCGGTAATGTGATTCCAAATCACGATACATCTCTTTATATATTCATTTTGCATGACTCTTTGTCTAGAAGCATGCCTTGCATTTGTATAGTCAAAGCACATAGCGGCTTGGAAGAAAGTCATTATGGGCGGTCCGTAGATGTGAAAGGTGATTTGTTTGACAATCAAACCAACTCAAGAGTAAAGAGGGATGGAATACTGAGAAGTTTGAGGGGTGATAAAATAAGGCGATTGTTAACCGCAACATAATTGGTTAGTCGTACCCCAAAAACTCTCATTTTTTTACGTCTTTTCGAAATACGCCTTGTACATGCATTTTCAGGAAAAGTGTTTAACACGAAAGTTGTAGATATCGATGAGATCTACAACTTTCGTGTAAACACTTTTCTTGAAATTGCATATACAAGACGTATTTCGAAAAGGCGCAAAATCTGAGCGTATTTTCAAAGTACGTCTTGTACATGCATTTTTAGGAAAAGTGATTAACACGAAAGTTGTATATCTCGTCGATATCTACAACTTTCGTGGTGAACACTTTTCCTGATATTGGATGTATAAGTCGTATTTCGAAAAGACGCGAAAAATTGGGAGATTTTAGGGTGCTACTACCCAATAACTGGTTGCGGTTAACAATCACCTAAAATAAAGTTAGTCCATAGTCATAATAGGTCTGCTCATAACATTCATCTAGCTAAGATTACTTCTAAAAATTGGTTGTTGGTCATTTTTGGCTATGTGCAACCCAAGTAAAGTGTAAACCAAACTAAAAAACCATAAATACTTATGAACCCGTAAGAGCCGGTCTCCACATAGCTGTTTTGATAATTTTTTTTGAATGCGGGATTTGCATATAAATGAAACTGATTTGCACATAAAATTTACTTATTTTTTTTCAGCCGGCTAGTCGCTTGCTTCCGTCACACAAAAGTTTTTATTTATTATGAGAATAAATATTCTAAAAATGAACATAAAAAGAAATCAATTTAAATAATTTGAGCGTGAAAAATAAGGAGCGGTAAGATTTAGGTTCCGTTTGGGGGGGACTTATTTTCACCGGTCAAGCGGTTATGACCGCATGAACGACCTTAATTAAGGTCTGGTTTATGCGGTCGTAGGCGCTTGACCTGTGAAAATAAGTCCCTCCAAATAAAGCCTTAGGCTCTATTTGTTTGGGCGTTTCGGTACTCCGTTTTGGGCAAACGCCGCCAGAAGGCGGGTAAACAAATGAACCTCCGGCGGCGTTTACTCCGTTTCCACCCACCCGCCTTGAGAAACGCCCCAAAAAGCTAAGTTTGGAGCAGCCACCTTCCCCCTCCATTTCGAACACTCCGTTTCCACCCGCCAGATCGACCCGCCACCGCCGAAACAAATGAAGCCTTAAGCTATGACGAAGCTTGAGATCTGGATTGTTCCTGACTTTTAATATAATAATAATAAGGTAATAATATAAAGTCAATGACTAATCTTGTTGGAGTTTCGGGAATCCGGATCCCTGGAGTTCGTGCGGGAACTCCAGGGTGGAGTTCGCCAATCAACGGTATTGATTTATAGATCAAACAGTCATCAACAATCGCAAAATATCCTCATGCAAAACTCCACCCCGGCCCTCTCTTATTTAGCACGAACTTCACCGAGTTCCCGCGTGAACTCCAGAGGATACGGGTTAGAGTTTTTGACAGAGGGATGACGTTCAATTGCTCATTTTGGTCGTTTTTTATTAATTTATTAATCTTATTTAATTTAAAAATAAATAAATCTTGATGATGAACATAATATAGAATTCACGTCACTTTCTGAATACTTTATCCACCCGCGTCATACAAATGAACAAATTCGATATTTCTAATTAGGCACAAATATCAATTATAAAACAATGCAATATATTAAGGATAGATATATGTATTATATTTGTTGCGGGTTGCTCGACGCTTTTATAGATCAGTCAAATTGAATCGTCCAAACAGTCGCAGAGAAGTTTAGTGGCTGACACAAAGAAGCTTTTTTACGTAGAAAAATCCCGAAAAGGGTTAAAACACAAGGATGACCATGTTTCACTATTCTTTGAAAGGTTGCAAAAGTTATTTCATGAGAGTGACAGGTCACTGCTCGTTATAATAATTCTTCTGTACCGCGGAGGTTGTTTGGAGTGGTGTTGAGGAGCGTGCTTGGAAGCAATCTCAAAAGATGAATATGGCAACGGGGCTCTGGGCTCTGGTCCATGCACACAGCTCACTTGATCGGGTTGGCTTGCTTGAGCGTTTTGGGCGAAGCCCAGCCGATTTGACTCAAAAATTCTGAGAAAAAAAAATCATCAATATTGTACATAGTTTTGCTCAATAAATAAATAATATTATTGATCTACATTGAATAAACTTGGAAATTTCAAAACTGACATAATTTTGCAGGGTATTTATATGTGTAACCCTAAAATTCTGATGTCTTCAGCACACCAAAACCATTAAGAAACAGTTATATAAATATACATTAACAATTTTCTTCTATATTGTATATAAATGATATTACCCTACACGAGTTAATAAGGACAAAGATGAGTTTTTCAGAAATATAAATATGAGTTTTAAAGTAAGAGAAAAATCTAACAAGTCCTACAGAATTAAAAACTTAAAGTGATAATTGATCTGTCCACAACCAAATTAACTTTTTCTTCTTCACTTTTGATTTGCTTACAATAAAAATGAGAGTGAATTCAAGATAAAGTGATTAATTTTACTAATATTCTTACACAAATCAACATTTCAATCTAATTTATAAAAAATAGAATATTTGATTTTATAAAATCTATGGTCAGAGATATAGTTGATATTATATCTCAAGTTTGGAATGATATTATTAATAATTTTAATATCAGGACACATACAGCAACTCATTTTTTTTGATTCTCCAGTCCTAAGTTTGTAAAGATCATACATAGAGGGGGTGAATAGGCTCATTTTAGACTTTTGAAATATTTCAGCAAACTCAAAGAATAAAAATAAAACATTAAAATCCTTTATAGTGGTTCCCTAGAGTATGGGTACATGCATTGTCCCTCACACTCAGGCCCTTTATACAGCACTACACTCAAGTTGCAAGTCCCTACCTCAGACTTCAACAAGTCCTACCTTAAGCTGTCCACAACCCTACCTGAGAGTGCACACTCTTATCCTCCTACAACTCTCCTAAATCTACACTCAGACTCACAGAGATACAACACTCAAGTTGAGAACACAGCCCTACAACTCAAATCTCAGAGAGATCTTACACAATAAATGAGTTTAAAGTTGTTGAAACTGAGAACCGGCTTTTGTGGAGTTCAAACCCTCAGAAAAGAGGTGATCGCACACTTACTTCTCCTAGTCAGCTTGACTAACTGAAAACTTAGAACTCAAAAACTGACCCAAGGCTCTAGCACAGAGGTCCCACCACACACCCGAAAAATCTTAGAGTGTTTCTCATCCTTAGCCAGTTCTGAGCTAAGGATACCTCAAAAAGCGCTAAAAGACTAGAGAATAAGAAAGCATGCCTTCTGAGGTACCCCTTGAGCCTATTTATAGATTTTTAGGCCTAGCCTGCAAATAACGCAACTCTGCTATTCAAACGGCCATATGCAGCCCAATTGGGTCTGCCAACAGCCAAACTCTGCTGTCCTGGAAGGCTATTTGCATCCCTTTGGGGGAATCCAGGTAATTCTTCCTCTAGGTCCCACTAGGTGAATGGTCCATGAAGGCACCACTCGCCTCGCCTAAATGAGCGAGTGCTGGGGGAGTCGTGCACTCGCCTCCTAGGCTCTCTCTGAAGGGCGAGTGCTAGCTTGGGTAACCACTCGCCTGGCTCGGCGAGATGTCCTCCTTCATGCGTGTTGAGGCGTGAGTATGGCGCGAGTGCATAAGGAAGACCACACTCGCCTAAAGGGCCTGATTTTCCCATGATTCGTGTGAATGCCCTTTTGGGCACTGGGCGAGTACAGGCCAGCATACCTCACTCGCCAATCTGGTATTTATGGGCCTGAATGTCCTACAATATCCTGAACCTGTTGGAGGGGCCCCACTCAGTGAATATGGGGTTTTACAAAAGTAGATTATAATAAATGAATCAAGAAAAATATTACTTGCATGGAAAGTTATCTGATTTGTGAGGACCTTTGGGAAGTCGTCGGTGAAGACGACAGACAAGAAGTGGTTGCTGCCACCGGGAATGTTGTGGTGGTAGAGCTTAAAGGAAGGTTCATGCTTAGGCAGAGTTCAATCTCAAGTGAGCAATCTCACCTGAGCTATTTGATCACATCATCGGGTGTCGATCAGCAACTGAAATTTGGATGGCCTTGGAAGGTCTATTCAACAAGAAGGACGTAGCTCGGCTAAAGTTCTTGGAGAATGAGTTGGCTTAGGCCGCTCAGGGAGACATGTCAGTGTCGTCATTCTTCTTGAAGATGAAGAACATTTGAGCTGAGATTTCGGCATTAGACCCAGAGGAGCCTATCTCAGAGGCAAAGCTGAAGAGACACATCATCTGAGGTCTGTGAAAGGATTATGTTGTCATTGTTACTTCAGTATAGGTTTGGGCCACTCAGCCATCCTTGCTCGAGCTGGAAAATCTGTTGGCTTTGCAGGAGAGCTTGACAAGACAGATGGCCGGGGTGTCGATCTCATGAGGAGAAATCGAGATTCTCTTCTCGGATAAGAAGAAAAGATGGTAGAGGAAGAAGAAGATACTTGTTAGCAATGGTCCGTCTTCTTCATCACGGTAGGAAAGGAGCAAGGCTCCTAAGCATGATGACGACAGGAAGCGAGACGAGCCTCAGTGTTATAGGTGTAACAAGCTTGACCACATCCATAAGGACTGCATAGAAAATTTTCAGTCATGGCATGCTGCAAGGAAGGAGGAGGCTGAGTCCAAAGCTGAGGAAGGAGGATGGGGGAGTGCCTTCATGACGGGCACTTGTGTTCATGCACTTTCCTCCATCAATTACCAGGAGGGCTGGATCGTGTACTCGGGGTGTGGTCATCACCTCACCGGGGACGAGTCTAAATTCTCTTATGTGCAGGACTACAAAGGTAACGATGTCATTATTACTGCTGATGATATTGTACTTATAGTAGATAAGGAGGGAATGGTTTCTTTAGGCAGTGATCGGGGGCCACTCACTTTGAGGAGTGTGTATCACATGCTGGGAATGAAGAAAAATCTCTTCTCGGTGACCAACAATGTTGATGTTGGGTATCACGTTCTGTTTGGTCCAACAAAACTGAAGTTTCTCAGGAACGTGCCAGATGTGAAAGCTGACGTCACTCATTTCGGAAGGAGAGTGAAGAGCTTGTTCGTGTTGGCGACAAGCTCCTATGTTGATAAGATGAGGGTGAATGACATTGCTGCTATCTGGCACGAAAGACTTGGTCATGTTAGGATGGATAAGCTGAAGTTTATGACGGTAAGAGGTCTGGTTCATAGCATGCCTATCCTTTTATCTTTTGGCGACCGTCACGTCTATGCGAGATGTCGGTGTACAACCCGTATTCGTCGAGGATGGACCCTACCACAGCTAGGTCAACAAAAGTCAAGGTCAACAAGTCAAGATAGGAGTCAAAGACAGCATATAAGATCGCGGAAGGCCTGGGCGAGTATAGGCGAGCTCCCCTCGCATACTCGTTGGGTAGGTGACTAGGCGAGATACTCGCCCAGCTCGTGCGAGTTTTCCTGAAAGTCGCCTAGTCGCCAGGGGGTGGGGTATAAATATGACCCCCCCTCTCCTTGGTTTTGCCTATAAATAGGACTGCAGGGGTACGAGGCGAGGCACTTGAAATCCTCGGCAGGATACTCGCGCGCTTCATCTTCGAGATACTAGCTGAGCCTTTGGATTCCTTTTCCTTAGAGAGTAACTCGCGACCGCGCGACTTTGCCAGCTAGTTTCTCTCGTACCCAGTTTGACCATCTTTGGTTGAGAAGGGTTTGCTCCTTTCGAGCATCCGGGTACGTGGTGGGACCTTCCTACCGCAACATCTGGGGTCCTGTTTGACCTAATTCTTCATCCTAGCCACCCTAGCCGTCTGATCTAGCTTCTGAGTCGGTAACCTTAGGCGGCTTTGGTCTGAATTCTGAGGTTAGGATTTTTCCTGGCTTCAACAGTCAGTATGGTAAGGCTCATCGCCTTCTATTTGACATATCACAGACTAGGTGTAGAGCACCGTTGGAATACATCCATGGTGATCTAACGGGACCTACCGCACTTCCAATCTCGGCGGTAGCAGGTACATGTTGGTTCTGTTGATGACTTTTCCAGGTATACTTAAGTATATTTCTTGAAAGATAAGTCAGAGGCGTTCGGAATATTCGTGGAGTTCAAGGAGCTCGTGGAGGGTCGGGTCGGTTTGCGGATCAAGAAGTTGAGAACAAATAATGACAGAGAGTTCACTTCACATGATTTCTCTAACTTTTGCAGAAAGTTTGGCATTCAGAGGGAGCTTACTTATGCGCATACTCCACAATAGAACAGAGTTGTGGAGCGGAAGATCCGTCATTTGACGGAGACCTGCAAGTGTTGGATTCACGACAAATGTATTCCTAGGGCCTTCTATGCAGAAGGAATGGCATGTGCGGCATATGTCATCAACAGGATGCCTCTCAGTCCAAACAACATAAAGTCTCCTCATGAGTTGATGTTAAAAGAGAAACCCATTGTTGAACATCTTTGAGTATTCGGGTCGACCTGCTATGTGTATATTCCAAACGCTCTCAGGACAAAGCTAGATGCGATAATAAGGAAGTTATCTTTGTTGGATATGATGAGAGGAAGAAGAGTTGAAAGTGCATGGATCTTGCAACGAAAAAGTTTGTCGTCTCAAGAGATGTTGTCTTCGCCGAACTTATATCATACCAGGGTAGCTCATCTGTGAAGATACAAGAGAGCAGGTTAGACGGAGGCCAAGAGGAAGCCACTCGGGATCTTCTGGTAGAGTTGTTTATGTCACCAGGTGTTTCGGTTTCGTCTAGTTCTGGGGCGGAGGCTTCTGGATCTAGAAGCAGGGGGAGCGATACTCTTGGTATGCATGGGGTCAAAGCTAGTATAGAAGAAGCAGTGGGAGTGGTTGATCAGGTCAAGCCCTATGAAGGTCTAATAGGACTATTATTCCACCATCTCGGTATAAGGACGGGAACATGATGAGTTTTATTTTATGTTTCTTCACAGGTACCTTGGATGAACGGGAGCTGATGAGCATTGAGAATGCCACTACATAAAGGAGTGGGAAGATGTCATGAATGAGAAGAGGACCGCCCTCGGGCAGAACGAGACTTGTGATCTTGTGCCCAAGATCGATGACATCACTCATGTTATATATAAGTGGGTTTATAAGCTGAAGAAGGCTGACGACATTATCGAGCAGTGCAAGTCTCGCTTTGTAGCTCGGGGGTTCTTATAGCAGTATGGGGTGGACTATGAAGAGACGTTCAGTCTGGTGGCTAAGGTGACTTCTGTTCGGGTTGTGATCTCCTTGACGACTTGCCAAGGATGGAAGATTTGACAACTCGACGTAAAAAATATTTTCCTTTACAACGAAATTGACTAGGATATCTTCATGGTGCAGCCACTTGGACAAGTTTTTGAAGAACATCCAAGATGTGTCTGCAAGCTGAATGACCTCTATGGTCTGAAGTAGGTGTCTCGGGCATGATATGGGAAGATTGCAGAACACCTTCAATTCTACGGATACTTCGCTTCAGACTCAGATTTAAGTCTTTTTATTAAGAATAGGGGAGCTTCAAGTCTCAGTGTTGTTATATGTTAACGATATGATTGTCATAAGGAACTCAAATAAGGAGGTAGATAGGCTCAGGGCCGAGCTGGCTATTCAATTTGAGATGAAAGATCTGGGTGAGCTCCACCGTTTCCTTAGACTCGAGGTAGAGAGGAAGAAGAGGCGGTGTGCTCTTTTCCCAAAAAGGCTATGCGGAGCGGATCGTTAAGCGATTTGGCATGCGTGAGGGAAAGAGCAGCTCTACTCTACTGGAGGTCGGTCTGAAACTTTGGCGGGATGAGGGAAGAATTCTTGCAAATCCTTTGGTATTCTGGGCTCTCGTAGGGAGTCTCATATATCTGACAATCACTAGGCCGAATATTGCTTATGTTGTGAGACAGGTTAGACGATATATAACGGAGTCGCGAAAGCCTCATCTTGCGGTTGTTAAAGGTATCCAGAAATATGTCAAGTCAACCTCAGATATGAGTCTCTTTTATAAGAGGGACACGAGCTTCAGTCTATACGGCTACATGAATGCTCATTATGGAGGAGATACAGATGATCGAAATTCGACGACTAGTTACGTATTCTTCACGGGATCAACAACTATCTCATTGTGTAGTAAGAAGCAGGTTTTGGTGTCTATATCCACTACAGAAGTGGAATACAAGACTTCGGCTTTGGTAGCTCAGGAATCCATCTGGCTTAGGAGATTAGTGGATGTCATTCATGAGGAGGTGCTGTGTCCTACTCTGCTTCGTGGTGACAATGAGAGTGCTCTTAAACTGTTCAACAATCCAGTTTGCCAAGCGCGAATGAAGCACATCAAGATGGAGCATCACTTCGTTCGGGAGAATGTGCTGGAAGGATCCTTAATGGTTGATTACGTGCAAAATCAGGATAATGTGTCAGATATCTTTGCAAAGTCGTTGCCTAATGGGCCGTTTATTCGGTTACAGGGGTTGCTCGGGCTGGTCTCTGATTCCTACTTGAAGGGGGAGTATTGAAATTGTTGAAGTGGTTGTGGAGGCGGGCAGTCTGAAGTGGCAGACCGCATAATTTGCCAAGACCACTGCGACCTAGCGGATTAAAGTCGGCGAATAGCCTGGTTGTCCTCTTCTTTCCTCTGGCGGTCTGGATCAGCAAGCACCCTTGGTGAAGTAACTGGACGGTTAGGGTTGTCTAACCGCGGTTGTGGCAGACTTATCTAGAGTTCGCCAAGTCCAGCATGTTTGTTCTTACGGACTCATCTGAAGATCGCCGAGTCTGGTTGTCTTCTGTGCTAGCGGTGTGGTTTTGAGATAGTGGAGACTGGCGCGATTTCTTGATCTGTTGATTACATGGAGACCGTGTTGTCTGGATAGGTACAGTCAGTAATTGTGCGGACTTGTGTTGGTATTCGGCATTGGCGTGGTCTTGTCCTCAGGTGATGCGGTTGTTTGGAGACCGCGAAGTTTGCTTGTTGTGGACTTGTTCACGGGAGTGTGACAAGTCTGGTTGTTGCATAGTTCGCGGAGATCGCCTGGTGCGCTGTGTGGTTGCTGGATCCGACGAACTGCACGGATTGGATGTGGAGTTCGGTAGTTCGTCAATAGCGCGGGGTGGATTAGGACGCGCGGCTGAGGCGTTCAAGTCCTCATGGACTGATGGTTTTATTCGTTCGGCTATGCAGACTGTCGGAGTTGTCTGCATTGTCTTGTGATTTGGTTCGTAGTCAGAGTTGTCTGCCCGCACTTCTTTGCAGACAACTCTTTCGTCAGTGGCGGACTGATGCTTGCATCCACACTTGTGCGGATACGTAATGCTAGCTGCAGGATTGATTGACGGTTTTCCTATCACTATGGGCGGTAACGACACTCCTCCTCACGTCTATAAATAGGAGTCCTCGGCTCGTCATATATAATTGAGAACAGTGAGAACTCATCTCACACTTAAAACTTGCGGTTATGTTTTTCTAACTGGCGCGACTAAGTGAGGTTGGCTATCTATGCAGGCTGTGCGGCTAGCATCTGGCGGGTAGGCAACTAGTGGAAGCTTGGTGTGGAACAGTTCACGATTAACAGTCAGCGGATAACACCAGATCGCGGTTTCTGCAACTTGAAGTCGCCTTACTCGGGATTACGGATAGAGTTTGGAGTTCGCCCGTCTTATCAGCGGGTTTTGTTTCTTGTTCGTCAGCATTTAATAACAGGTAGTTCACATTGCTAGTTGCGGACAGGCGACTTGGCCGATCTTTGCGGACAGGGCTTGCGGTTGAGCAATTTGTGCTGTTACAGTTTCTGTCCGCGAAGTTTCTTCTTTGCCTACAGTTGTATTTTTTTATTTCCCTTGAGTACATTGGCGAACTCATGTCTCACAATGTATGTCTTCCTTTGTAAATCAGATTGAATTCTAGTTTATGAATCTTGGGCTTCTGTTGTGTTGATTACTACTTGGCTTCTGGTGTGGTTGAGTGTTCATGTGACCTCTTTCGACTTCCAATCATAATTTTTTTCAAATAGTGGAGGTTTGGTCGGCACAGCTCCGGCCACGTGATTTTTCACCAAGTTGATTGATTTCCCACGTTAAAAAATCGTCCTATATCGTTTTCTTTTTCTGTGATTGTTTTCACCCAGTTGATTGTTTGCACGCTCATATAGTGGAGGTTTGGTGCGGCCAAGGGGTCGGCCGCCCGGGCCGCTCCCTTCCTCGGCCGCCGGCACGGCTAAGGGGGCGGCCGCCCGAGCCGCCCCCTTCCTCGGCCCTCGGCGCGGCCAAGGTGACTGCCGCCCGGGTCGTCCCCCTCCTCGGCCGCCCACGAGGCCAAGGGCGAGGCCGCCCGACCATCCCCTCCTTTAGCCACCAGCGCACGGCAAAGGAGAGCGACCGCTCCGTCCCGGCCGCCGTCGGCGGTCCTCCCCTCGCCAACAAACTCCGCAGCAAGTTCGTCGACCGCCCGCGGAGCCCCGCTCCCGTCGTCCGATCGTCGGGAAACATCCCCAGCCGTCTGATTTACGTGTAACCACTCACTAACCGCCAGGTTAGTGGGGGGATTTAATTAATATTTTATATAGTTTATTTAAGTGGTGTTCAGGTAGCGGAATACACGCATTAAAACTATACCAAGTGCAATTATGATGGTGGTTATGGTGTGAGGATAGCAGCGTAACCACCATAACCATCTCCCGGAGCCTATAAAAGAAGCTACATGCCTCCTCATTTCTCACTTTTCTCTGCCGAGTCTTCTTCTTCCTCAGGTTGAAGCTCTGTCGAATTTCTCCTACGTACGAGCAGCCTTCGAGCAACACCCGGGCCGCATCCGAGCCACAAGCGGGTCAAGTCAAAGCCATCCGACGAAACCAAACCGTTCAAGTTCCAAGCGGCCCCTGCAACTGCAAGTCCAGGTGCTCCGCCCCCATCCAGAATCAGCAAGTCGTTATCCGAAGACCACCAGCGCGAAACGCAATTTGTAACAACTCCCGGCGCGACGGCCTGTCGTCCGCCGAGTGCCAAGTGTTCTCTCACCCCAATATTGTAACGAGAGGTGGCATGTCACCCTTGACTTCACAAACAAGTTGTAACCGCCAGGAAATAGTGGACTTTGACCGGCACAGATCCGGTCACGTGGTTTTTTACCCAGTTGAGGGGTTTTTCCACGTTAAAACTGCTTGTGTACAATCAACCTACTCTTTTGACTGTGTGCGTGCTCGACCATTCCGAGAGCTAAGATGGTCAAGGGTATTCCGGTCCGACACAGACGTCGAGTTAGTCCGCAACAATAAGTATTGGAGAGCTCAAGGACCCTAATGCAAAAAGAGAGAAGTAGAGCTAATAATATCTCACTTTTACTGAATTATGTTGTTTGAAATTATGCCTCCACACATGTATGAAAGAGAGCTACAACGTACAGTTCTTAGTATTCTATACTAATTCTACGTTCATATTGTAAATTTAGCCAATTTCTAAAATCTAAAGATCTTAGTCGTTCATTGATTGTCAACTTTTTTTCAGCGAGAATTCTTTAGACCAAAATTGAAAGAGAAATATGCCCAAAAATAAAGTAAGAACACATTATACATTTAGGCTATGTTTTGAGGGACTTATTTTCACCGATCAAGCAGCAGTTACGACCGCATGAACCAGATCATAATTAGATAATTTTGATGTCTTAAGAGTGTCAACCACAATTTGTACGTTTTTATTCGTTCTTTTTGACGCGTCTCACGAATTAGAATGTTAAGCGATTGATGAATTTTCAAAACCATGTTGGGCTCATAACCATCAACTAGATGTGCCTTATCCATGGGATTATGGATATGCAAAGTTCAAAAAATTACAGAAAAAGTTCATCATAAAATATAAAACACTCTTACTAATTTAAATATTATTTTATTAAAAGGATTGGATAAGATTACAATATTTTTGTTTCACTAGTGAGAACATTTCTTTCTTGAACTGTCCTAATATTCTATGCTGATGATATGAAAATAAATTTTATTTTTGATGAATAAAATATAAATATATATATATATATACACACACACGCATACGCATACGTATACACCAGCAGTTGGGCACGAGAATTGCATTTGATTGCAAATGTGCTTCACCCGTTCATGAGTTGCAAGTTAGATATTTAATATAATATGTCTGCATGTGTTGAGACTGACTCGGAGCGTCATATGGACTCGTGTCATTCTAAAGTTACGCTCTATGCAGGAGGTAGTATAAATAATCATTCTAAATTTGATGAACTATTGTAGAATACCTTGAGTTGAGCCACCCCTAACATTGCATTGGGTGCATATAAACAATACTAAAATTTGTTATTAAAACCGATAAATTATTATAATATGGCTGCTCAAAATAAACCTTCCCTGAGTTCCCTCCTATAGTGCATGAGCATTACTTTCTCGATCTCCTCTTTTTTATGTGAATAATGAATGGTTGAATCTTTTATTTACATATATATACATACAAGCATCTTAGCACGGGCTATGCCCGTGCTCGATGCTCTCGGGCGGCCTTCGGCCGCATCCAGGCGGGCTTCGCCCGCCTTTGCACGTGCTTTGCCTACTTCTGAGTGGTCGTTGCCCGTGTTTGATGCGTCAGTTGCTTGAGAGCACCGAGGACGGGCTTAGCCCGTGTGAAGATGTTCGTGTGCAACTTATGTACCAATTTTTTGCAGATAATGTACAAATATCCTGGGTATACAGCTCAAGATTATGAAAATGTTCATACTATTATTAGCTTATGTTCAGTACAACATACAACACAGATAAAAGCAGGAACTTGTACATATCAACAACAGATCGCAAAATGATTATTAAAGACACTGTCATATATATGTAAACAACAAAGCAAGAGCATTGTGATTGGAGAGCAAACTATCTAAACTGTGAATTCCTGTTGCATATCTCACGTAACTAAGGAGCGTCCAAGCGGAAGTGCAAGTGTAGTTTGAAGCTATCAAAAGTAAAAGTAGTGTCTGATGACATATCTTATTCAGCGGTCTTGGGAGATTATGCTTTGATGAAAGATGTAAAGTTATATTAGTGATTAACAACTGTTTATTGAGGTACAGTAGTAGTATTTGTCATGTAATGCGGATTATTTGGTAGGTGTTACCTTCTAATCATTGTAAATACATAGTTTCACTCTTCCTGTGCTGTTAGACCTGGTGGCACAGCTGGGATACGTAATCTAAACCCCGAAGTCTCAGTTCGTGGCCCATCTGACCACCTGCTTGTGGTTAGCTTGCAAATCTCATCATAGTAATCGTAATTAGAGTCAGCAGCAGTGTTGTTGTTGACAGGGTTAGCTGTGAAACAAATTGTACAGTTTAATTTTTAAATTGTTATGATAATAAAAAAGTAGATATGCACTGTATCAATGACTTACTGGGTTGAGCGGTGGATTGATTATGTAATTGTATTGGCTGATATGATGATTGCTCGTTCGTCATCTGCACATTGTTGAAATTTATAAAGAAATAATCAATGTAGGCCAAATCAGGGAGTATTTTATAGCAGATATGTATTATTATCATAATACTTTTACGCTATATAACAAAATCACATTATACAGAGAGGTATGCAAAGTTGACGGGTTATTTTAAAATTTTGAAAGTTGTTCTTACCTGTCGAGCGAAATATGAGGCGTTGCAGTAGAGTTGTATGAGATGAAACATAATATTCTTCAGTGATGATAGATGTATGTAGATGTAGAAGTTAAGGTAACAGTCATATAAATATAGAAGTCAAGTAAAACTCAAGAACATTGTATATCACTTTTTACAGACATATTTAGAACGATAACATTTGAATATTAATGAAACAGTGAAGAAGACAGTACGATGATGAACAAAGATAACAAAGGAAAATGTCAAATGTAAGAGTAATGAAACACGAACAGAACGTTATATACATTTGTGAGAAAGTATGGCAACAACAAATTCAGTTAGTTAAGAACCCACCCGAAAGAACTTTGATTTAACGTCAAAGAGTGTCATCTGACGAACTGAAATCTTATTCCCGTCAATGAAGTGGTTGTTCAATTTTTTTGCGGCTACGCTCATTGTCGTCTCATCAGTGAAAATGATTTCTCCCGTGCCAACTGGATATCCCATTGTGTCCAAGTTAGTCTTTATGAGTAAATGTGGAGTATAATTGCATTATCAAAGTCAAAATGGTTCAACAATCTACTGATGATCAATATTTTGGATGCGTACAATGGCGTGAATGACTCCCGCAAGGGATCAAAAGACAGATTTTGAAACCTAAGTACTCGTACGAAGTTGTAGGTTGCCAATTAATAGGCAGAAGTAGTGCGTCTCTCGCAACCCTGGTGGAACATTGATGTTGTACTCGAGTTCACTGTTCGTGAAATGGAGGCTTTTTTACGCGGTGTGCTTGATAAAGACGTTGTCTCGGACATTGCAAATTTTTATATTGAAATACAATCATTTTTTTTCATGTTGCAAATGCACGACAAACGAAGTTCCACTGTTTTATGGCACTTACGATCCTTGGCACCTTGGGTATTAAAATTTTGAGCCCATTATATCTGTAGACATTAGGCATATTATGTCATGCTGTTTTGCAGTCAACTCTATTATGATCTTAATATATTTTTTCGACCCAAGATGGATATATACAATCATGTGAATGAAACGGTTGTCATAAATGTTTAGTCATAACTGTAAGCTGTAAAAGATAAGTGTCAAAATAATCATAGATCAGTAGGTGAAATATTTAATATAATAAAGATCACTATATCAATGAAAAAAACAAAAAGTATAATAAACTATAACAGTAATATATTATTGTCATATAAAACAGGTGAGCACTGTGAACATATGGACTTATTGAATTTCTTGTATTTGTTTTTACATGTATGTTGACAGTGCAATATAGTTGAATATATCTGCAACCACATACAGTATTATTATCGAAGATTAATATACGTATAAGGTAAGTAGTAAAGAATGTTTGTATTATATTTTTATATTTATATGATTTATTATAGAGGATTAATATAGTTATAAAATACATAATACAGAATTTTTTTATTTTGTATTTGCATTCATATGATTTTCATAGAAATAAAATGAGCGCGTAAGTGTGAGTAATTGTACAGAATTTAAAGTTATATTGCGTACCAATGTCAGATCACATGTGTTTGTATAAATAGAATTTTCTTGCAAGTGATTGCAGCTGACTACGGTTGATGAGACTGTGTAGCAAATAAAATATATTAATTGATGACAATGTTTGTACATTACACAAAGGAATAAAAACTTGAAGATGAAGGAAAAAAAAGCACGTGTACACTGACTTTGGACAGTAGTTCATTGAAAATAACATTTTTTGTATAAGTACCCGGATGTCCTAGTATAAAACCATCTTTAACTAAAACTTTGGTACTTATTGCATTGACTCCTCGTGATAAAGCCACATAAAGTTGACTGTGAGTGAAAACAGGAGAGGGCAAGTAAAGACCAATCTGCTTAATTGTTTATCCTTGAGATTTGTTTATCATAATTGCAAAACTTAAACGAACTGGAAATTATTTTCGGGTTAACTCAAATGGCATATTGAAATCTCCAGCATGTTTGAGTGGTATGCGGGGAAGAAAGACTGACTTTCCTTTATGTTGTCCACTTAGTATTTCGGCTTCAATAATATTTCTTGAGAATTGACGGCAAAGTAGACGTGAACCATTGCATAGGCCCATTCAAGGATTTAAATTGCGCAAGAGCATGATGGGGGCACCTGTTTTCAAAGATAATTTATGTGGTGGGAGAGTGCCCGGTAATATGCTATTCAAGAACTCTTGTGGGTATAAATTACATCTGTCATCATCAACAGAGTCAAAAGAATAGTATGTAATTTCATGTTCATTGAGTAATTTGAGACACTTCTCATTTAGCATAGAAACATCCTTATTTAATGGAGTCAGCAATGCTCTGTTTTCCCAATAAGCAGACTCGATAGTAGTGGACATAATATCGGAGAAGACATTGTTAGTAAGTACATTGACTGAATGTTCTCCTTCCCAGGGAATGATCATTGACTTGGGAATTTGAATCATATCATTATCATATGTTTACTCTTCACCATTTCCTATTCGAAGCATAAATTCTGAGAAATGTGGATCATCAAAAGCACGCATATTTTCAGATAATGAAATAAGCGTACAATTGACCACAAAGGTGAGTTCACTATGCTGGCATTGATAGTTTGGAACTTTGTGTCATTAACCACAACTGGTGAAATTTGACGAAAATCACTACCCATAATTACAACCTTACCACTAAAAGGTTGTACGATGTTTAGAACATCTCGAAATGATCGATCAACGGCTTCAAATACATGTTTGTGCGACATTGGAGCCTCATCCCACAAAATAGCAGAGCAATATTGTATAAGTTGATGCATCTCAGATTTTTTGCCAAATTTACAAAATAAACCAGCTTCTACAGGAATTGGAATTTTAAATCTTAAATGTGTTGTAGTGCCACCTGGAAGAAGAGTTGCAGCAATTCCTGATGATGTAGTCGTAAGGACGATATGACCATCTTGTCGTAAATGGGCAAGTAACACATTATATAAGAAAGTTTTTCCAGTGCCTCCAAGGTCATCTATAAAGAAAATACCTCCATCATGTTGTCTAATAGCTTCCATAATAGTATGAAAAGCATAACATTGAGCAGAATTTAACAAAGAAACAGAGGTCAAATCCGTATATGAGATTGGTATCGACATTTCATCTTCAATTAAACTCGATACGTTGTTAAGAATTCGGAAGAGTGACGACATTTGAGGAATATCAAACTGTATAATATTCTTGCTGTGTTGTCGGAGAGTATAATCTATTTCATGAAGAAGTTTGTTCATGGCATATACATCATTCATCACAGTAGAGGAGACATAATCTTCAGTAATTGCAGTGTAGTTATCATTCCATAATTATCTAACCTCAGTTGAGTTGCAATATAGTAAAATTGTTGTGAATAAATTTCGTAGTGCTTGCGGTAGTTGAAATTCTCTCGCTTCATGCATACAGTTATGTAGATTGTTGTCTCATTCGAGCAGACCATGATGTTCAGCAGCTTCTTTAAATGTGGAGTACATAATATTATCGACTGTCAGCAGATGTTCAAAGGATCTCGGAGCTCGAATATGATTCAACAGAATGCGTAAATAAAATCTTTCACCTTCAGAAGGATGTACTGAGTACATTCGACCAATAACTTATGGCATCGTCTTCGTATAATCCAAGTTTTGGATGTCAGATTCCATGTGTAATGTTTTGGAAACTCCGTATATAGATACTTGTGACGTTCTTGTTGTGTGGCGTAAACACGGAAAAATTCAGTCAACATTGTGCGAGAATTTCGTTCGTTTGCTAGAAGATCATCAACTAAATCAGTCGTGCGAAAATGCACCTGATGTTTATTGGGTAAATGAATTTGTAAACGGATAACTGATGGATATGTTTGGTACATCGAGAACTTGAATATCTTCCAAAATGCTTCTTGTGGACATATCCATCGACCATTTACATATTGAGCAACCTCATTATGATCTGAAAAAGGTTGAACTTGAAATGCAACTGAATCAGGGCCTTTATGAATGTATTTATATAAATATTTTATGCTTTTGATATTACTGCATATCTCAACATTAATATGACAATCGTATTTCAGCAGAATCCATGAGTTATATGCAACAACCCATCGATTGTCAATAACAAAGTCTTCTGCACGATGAAGCATAAATGATCTTCCGTTATTAGGGCATCTATAGATTGGGTAGGAGTCTGCTCCTTGCAAAGTTGTCTCAGAAAAGTTTTTTGGATACCCTTTTTTACAAACACCATGTTTCATGCATGGTGCATGAGAGTTTACAGGTGCGCATGGTTCATGAATCATATGGCGCACAACTGCATTGTATAATTCGAGTTTATGCTCAATATGAGGAAGTTTTGCTCTAACAATTGTATCATAGTCATCTAGAGTATTCACTTTGTCACGTGCATCAAAAATAACCAGCATATGAACGTGTGACAACCCTCTTTTTTGGAATTGTATTACGTGAACATGGTTAACTGTTCTGCCCAAAACATTTTTATGGAATATATCTTTTTTTAACTTTTCATATTTAGCATGGAATATTCGAGAGACTACATCTGGACGGTCTTACGGTGTTTGTCCAGCATAGAGCGCATCTGTGATTTCTTGCCACGAAGTGTTGCATGTCATTGTTAGGAATATATCTGGTCTACCATAATGCTGAACGACGGTCATTGCATCTTGGTAACGCTGGTACATGTCGCGAGGACTTCCAACAAAAGATGATGGCAAGATGACGCGCTGACCAATATTTGTTGTAATATAAACACATTGTATAAATTTAGCAGATTAAATAGCATCAACATGAGAATCATATCAGAGTGAAATAAAATATTTATCAACCTCCACTATGTTCTCCGGCATTGAGACAGTCTTGTAGGCTGTTGTACAGTTCAGATCGGATTGTTTTTTGGTTATTTTTTATCCAACGAAGTTTTTGAGTTTCAATTTTAATATAATTGTCAACTATGTATTGCTGCAGTAGACGACATCAATGTAACGACAATGATAAAGGTGTTTGACGATCCTACAGTACAATAAATATGATGTCAAATACCATATCAGTAAAAGCAGCATATGTGGATATAGTGTAATGTATTTACATATAACCTGAAGTATGTATGAATAGTAGTCACAACAGCTAACATGCAGATTATTCAAGTCTTTGTATTCAGCTAACCAACCGTATGTACCATATGGGAGAAGCAACAGATATTGAAGTGGGTCGTAGTAACCAGCGTATTCTTGTACATTAACCAACTGACCTTCAAAGTATTCTTCTGAACCAACAACTATAACAGCGACCTGTGATTCAAAGTATTCTTGGGCAACAATTATATGTTGTTCATTTGATTCAAAGTATTCTTCTGAACCAACAACTATAGTAGCGACCTGTGATGCAGATGTTAATGTATATTGTTGCCCAAAAGTAGGTTTCTCCTTTATAATAAGTTTGCATATGTTTATATCAGCATGCTGAGAAATATGTCGGAACATGAATACAAATGGGTTATATGTATCCAAAATTGATCTTATTTTCTCCAGTAATGCATGATCTAACTCTGCATTTTCTTGCAAACGATAATCTATCTCATGTTCTGTATCGTATATATATAGTTGAAGGTACCTAGGATGTGAGTTTGTAGCAGGCAAAAGAGAACCAATTTGGTGATATATTGATTCATGAGCGCAAAATGTGTATACTGCATGTTGATCACCTGCCAAAGCAGCATCTAAAATCACACCCATTGAAGTAAAAGAGAAAACGTGATTATATGAACGAATATATCTTCTGAAGTGGCAGCTCTCAGCAGAGTCAGTAATGAATAAATTATAGAGCTCTGGTGGAACAGGTATAGCTGGAATCTAAACTTTTCCATTGTTGCAACACATCACAGGTGTTTCACCATCAAACAACTTAGCATTGCAATTATTACAAAAGTTAGGACGTTGCAGTTGTAAGTATACAATTTGTTGCGGTGTATTACAGGTGTGTGCGACATTGTGGTTTCGAAGACGTCGGTGTCTCACACGAACAGTAACATCAGATGAACTTTCACTTGTGTCCTCGTGTTGTGAGTTTACTGTTTGTGAATTTTTTGTAGGACAAATAATATTATAATAATATCAGGTATATACGGTTACATAAAAATAGGCACGCCACATATATCTGTACTATAATAGTAGAAAAATTATCCTCTGGGTGCATGTAATGTACAATATTTTCCTGCAGTATGTGAGCTGGATATTGCTCTATGTTTATAGTTGATGTGGCAGAAATAGATAGATGCACTGATGTTGGAGCAGTAGCAGGTGTAGTAATATGATCCACTGAGTGGGAAGAGGGGAATGAGGGGTTGTGTCACACAGGGGTGCAGTGTATGGTTGCACTGTCAATGGTTCACCAATTTCAGGTCGCCGGTGCGTATAGAACGATGAATAACATGGTGTAGATGTCAGTGAATATTTATGAACAACACCATTATCTGCATTTATAACTTTGAAATATAGAAACATATTAGTGTTATATCATGTAAATGTATTTATAAACATATGATAATGTTGATAAGCAAAAGGTCATTGTTACCCCAAGTCATGTTTGCATGTGTAGCATTGTTGTGTCAAGTTGGTGCATGTGTACTTATTTGAGTTCGGTATGCAGCAGTGCAGTGGACTGTGGAGCTCTGTTGTGGCAATGTAACAGCTTCATGGGGTAATTGATGGCGTCGTCTTTGAGCAGCAGCACGCCTCATCTCTCTTTCATGTGCTTGTTGTGCTTCTATCATACGCGCACGCCTCGCCCTTTGGTAAGAGCGATTGTAGGCTCGTTGAGCCTCACGTTGTTCGTTAGGCATCATGGATCTTCTTCTCTGTGAACGTTCTTGATTCGAAGCTCGCTGAGCAGCACGGTCTGCTTCTGTCATATGTGCAGTTCTTATTGATGTGTCTGAGTAGTTATACAGTTGATGTAATTTACGTTGGTCATCGGGCACAGGGAGACCTCGAGCACGAACAAAACATTGAAACTGCTCAACGGGCATAAAAAGACCTCCAGCACAAGCATCTGATTGACCATTATTATGTAGTTCTACTATACTGTCGTTGCGTTCCATATCTATAAATTTATACACATCAATTATAGTAATGTAACCATCAATCATCTCCTAACAGTATGGCGTACATACTTTTGAGAGTTGTTCAAAATGAATATATATTTCATTGAATTTAAGAGTCTGATGTAATGCTTTTGGTACATATTATTTTTAGTAAGAGTATATATATTTGTACAGATGAGTTTGCAAATTGTGTAGTTACCTTATGAGTTAATGATTTCAGTACAAAAACTTGTTTATGATGTTGTATCTACTTATCATAGAAGTACAGAAAATACAGCTAATGAAAAAAATACAAAACAATAATATGAATGATGACAGCACACATTAGAACTTTGAAGGAATATATAAATTAAAATGAATATAAAGTAAACTTCGAATAGGCGTTCAAAAGTAATGACCAAAATGTACAACAAATCATAATCAATAAACAAATAAACATCAAGCCTTGTACGAAAGAGTAGATAAAATTAATAAGCATGACAGAGCAGAAAATAAAAAGAAAGCTAAGCAACAATCGTAGAAATGGTAAAAGGTTCACCGAAAATCCTATGAACAGTGGGTATATGGTATGTTATCATAGATAAAATTAATAAGCATGACAGAGCAGAGAACAGGAAGAAAGCTAAGCAACGCTCGCTGAAATGGTAAAAAGTTCATCGAAAATCCTATGAACAGTGGGTATATGGTATGTTATCATGGCAATTTTTATTTTGTTGGGTGTCAATGTTGTGTATTATATGTGACGATGTCACTGCCTAAGCAGCAACAGTGTCAAAAGGAGAATTGAGGAGAAGGGTAGTGGAACAGTGCTGTGTGACAAACGTAGCCAGTTTAATCGTGACAATCTCATAGCTCCGGTTTACACCTGACTATTGGGCTGCAGCACACGCAGTCCAAGTCGTCTCAATCAATATGCGAGTTGCTGGTCATAACACAGTTGGTGATTAGGAGTTAAAAAACTTTATTGTTAAGCATGATCAGGTTGGAGAAGTACTGGGATAGCTGATTTATTGGGAAGTCCTCGTGGTGTGGGGTTGACTATCGAGTTTCCCTCACTAAAGAGAGGCTGCAAGAATAACAGCACATCGGTGGAGCAAAGGCGGGTTCAGCTGCATAGGGTGCATCATCGTAGAATCGCGTGGAGCAGAGCCGTGGCATTCTCACGTTATATCGAGTAGGGGCGTGACATACGGCGTGTGAGCAGGAGAAACAAAGAGTAGAGAACTAAAATCTGAAAAAACTCAACAGAAGTTCACTGCTTTTATACTAAGAGGAGAACTATGGATAGGCAACATGATGAATCAAAAGAACCCAGCATTGTGCAGTATAGGTTGATGTTTTGGAGCAATGAAAGATACTGTAAAGCGGAGTTTTTCTATAGAAACTATATATTCCATACGTGTATGAGTTTGCCTCAATTTTTTATGTACTTGAACGGCGTCAGTTCAAAATTCATTTGCAATACATTTTAAGGAGTTCTTAACTAATATATCCTCACACAAAGTGCATTAAAGTGATGTTAATTAGTAATTAGTAGTATGTGAGTTGCAGGTGGGATCAGGTAAATAGGGGTAAATAAATGTCAAACTTGTGACTATTATAATTAGCATGGTGACGAAGAGGATGAGGATTCAGACGCAACGAAGAGAGGGAAAGGAATCGCCATTGAAACGTGAATGGTTGAGCAGACGTTTTATGCAATTCGGACGGAGGTCAGAGTAGTCAGAAATGAAGCTCACGTGAATCAATTTTTTGGGCGATTTTAACTTGATCAAAAGAGTAGGATCTATATGCCCTTCGCAGCAGTGGGTATTATCCATGAGTAACTCGAAAATTCCATAGGTACGCATGCTCTGGCTGGAGAAGTACTGGGATAGGTGATCTCCTGGGAAGTTCCTGTGGTGCGGGCTTGACTATTGAGTTTCCCTCATGAAAGGGAGGCTGCAGAGAAGAACAGTCCGTAGGTGAAGTAGAGAAGGGTTTGGGTGGTTAGGGTACAACATTGTAGCGTCACGTAGAGCAGAGCCGACGCAGTGTAACGTTATATCGAGTAGGGGAATGGCATATGGCGCATGATCAATAGAAATGAAGTATAGAGAACTTAAATCTGAAAAAGCTCAACAGAAACTCACTGCTTTTATACTAAGAGGAGAATTATGGGCAGCTAACATGCTGAGTTGAAAGAACCCAGCATTATGCAGTATAGGTTGATGTTTTAGAGCAATGAAAATTATTGTGAATGGTAAACAGGGCTAAATAAATGTCAAACATGTGACTATTATAATTAGGATGGTGAGGAAGAGGATGAGGATTCAGATGCAACGAAAAGAGGGAGAGGAATTGCCATTGGCACGTGAATGGTTGAGCAGACGTGCTATGCAATCCGGTGGGAGGCCAGAATAGTCAGGAATGAAGTTCACGTGAATTTTTTTTTCTTTTGGCAATTTTAACTTCACCAAAAGAGTAAGATCTATACGCCCTTCGTAGTTGTGGGTGTTATGCATGAGTACCTCCAAACGTAATTCAATATTTACAACTATAAATATGACTTTGTCTCAGCTTGATATCTACTTTCACTGCATCAGGTAAACAGTGAATTGCAAAAAAAAAATTTGTGAGTTTAACATGATCAAAACAGTAGGATGTATATGTCATTCGTAACTGTGCGTATTATACATGAGTAACTCCAAACACAGTTCCATATTTACAACTATATACTCATATATATCATGATTAACTGAACACCACATGAAAAATGAAGGAGAACGTAGATAAAAGAGATCAGATAGTTACTTCAGCCCCCCCCCCCCCTGAAAAAACTCTGGTCGAACGTCAAAGAGTGTCATCTCACGAAATGAAATTTTATTTCCATCAATAATATGGTTGTCCATCTGTATTGCAGCTTTGCCCATTGTCGTCTCATCAGCTAAAATGACCTCGCCCGTGTCGACTGGCTCTCCCTTTGTGTCCACGTCAGCCTTCATGAGTAAATATATAGTAGTACTGAATTATCAAGAAAAATGGTTGAAGCATATAATGCATGATAAAGATTTTGAATCCGTACACTGGCGTGAAGAAATCCCGGAAGGCATACAAAGACGGATTTTAAAACTTCAGCAGTCGTAGCAAGATTATGGTTGCTAATTAAAAGGGATAAATAGTAGTTTTCATGCATCTCTGTTGGAACCTCGTTGCTGCACTCGAGTTCGTTGCTCATCAATAGGAGTTCCTTTTTGTGTGCCATGGCTGACAGAGACTTGTACGCAGACATTGTAATTTTTTCCAATTCAAGTAGAATTGATTAGCAGTGAGGGCATCAACTTGAGGCGAAGAATACCACTGTTTACTGTATATGCACTTTCAATTACTATAAGTAGATAACACACGGTAACAGATTTGTAAATATAGGTTTCTTGTGTTGTTAAGTGTTATATATTTTGAGGTGTTGAGGAAAACCCAGTAAGCATTTAAAACAAAGTAAAGAAATCAAATAGTATACAATCATCTTATGATTGCTTGCACTTTGTTTATTATGAAAGATATCAAATGTCAAATGACATGAAAACTTTTCTGATATAATAACGCATGTACTTTGACAAATGTTATAATTCAATATGTGATACAGACGTTTGACAATATGAGTACAATGAGAATTTTTTTGTTTTTAAGTGGTCTCTTTTTTAAGGTGTTCAAGAGAACTCAGTAAACATTGAAAACAAAATGAAGATAGCGAATAATACACAGTCATCTTATGGATGCCTGCACTCTGTTTATTAGGGAAAGTAACACATGACAAATGACATGTACACTTTTCTGATATGATAACAAATGCAGTCTAACAAATATTACAGTTGTATATGCGATACATCCCTTTCACAGTATACGCACAATGAGATTTAGACTGTACACTGATGGCATTGAGGAATCAAAAAACTAAACAAAATACCAGTAATCGAAGAGTAATTCGAGTCAGGAAACTGTACAAATAATAATTCATACCTGAAAAGCATAGTGTGAAATCCCCTAACTGGTTGAATATTGTTAATATGCAGATTCAATTTAATAGACACCACAACCAGGAGTTGTGGGGCTTAAACTGCAAGAAAAAAGCATAACTCGCTCACCGTGTACAACTAATTAATCCACTGGCGTCGTCTCGCTGCACCATTTAAAAAGCCATCACCATCGAATGTGCATTAGTGTAGTAACAACAACCAAAAGGAGGAGAAAACAGTACAGTTCGATTCCAGTGCATGTCCAAGGGAAATAGTTTCTACTTTGTGAAGAGGTTCATTCAAAAATTTTAATATGTAGGGAAGCTCAAATGGTCTGAACAATAGAAGCAATGGAACAATAGTAGAAGCAATAATCTAACAGTACGACAACTCATATAATTTTGGGTTCCATGAAAATGTATGTGTCAAAGCCAACGAACATGGGACGCAGTGTGCTGCACCTAGAGCATGAAGCGCTGAGTTTGTGAAGGCTTACAGAAACCTTGGAGGCTTGCTTCTTCTTGATTCTTTATGACGTGCGGTTTTAGATCTCACGAGATATGCTTAGTAATGTTCTCTTATTAATTAGGGTTTAAAAGTTATTTGATAAGCAGAACACATACAAAAAGAAATGAGATAGGTTTAGAGTACATAATCACAGAGACGAACGAAAGACTGACAGTACTGCTGACAATTTCATGTGTTTTCAACAGGGAAACCCTACAGCTGTAAATGGAGGTGATATGAGAAGAAATTGGCAGTAGTAGTTCAACAGAAATGAAAAGCAGCACTGAAGAATGTAGTATGACAGTTACCAAAATAAGCGTAATAAAGATTATGAACTAAAATTTACGCATATTGAAGAATATGGAGTAATCAGAGTAGTAAATGTAGCAAATTATAGAAAGTACCATTATGCAGTGCACAAAAATTGAAGCAGGAAATCGAATCTGTGTACGAAGCAAAATCAGAGTGCATCAGATTATACTGTACATGTAACAACAAACACTAAAAATCGGTTCGATAAGGTCATATGACTTTTAAGTCGTTGACGTTTACTATACAGTCGAGCAGCACGATATTACATGATGTCCCTCTCTTCTCTAAAATAAGGCACGCGCATTTCAAGTCAAACAGCAGCACAATAATATGGTGTAGTTACAAAACAGATCATGCTGGAAAAAATACAGTAATATTGGAATATATTCACTAATCATGCAAAAAAACACAATGATATTGTGCACAGAACAAATTGAGAAGTGTAACACTGGAATATATTCAGTAATTTGCCGGGTAATTGAAATCGTGCAGGTGTTGAAGCACGAAATAGAGAAGCAGAACATAGCAGTAGCATATGTACAACATCCACATCCAATTGAAACAGGATAAGGAGACAGAAATTACCTCAGAAATAGCGAGCTGAGAAGAAGCAGGAGAGGCAGAACCGTCGCGTAGAAAGCAGCAGTAACCTAACAATCAAAGAGAGGATCTAAGCATATGTACCAAACAGTATATGCAGCAGTAACTCTGGTTCATCTGTCTGTATTGGAATTTCGGCTCTGACTACGCAGTCGTAATCGTCAGGAGTACTTAGTTTATCGTGTTCATTGAAAATAAATAACATATGTGCGTGTGGAAGACCTCTTTTTTGAAATTCTACCGCGTGAACGTGTGCTACAACTCTACCCAGGACGCCCTTATGGAAGATGTTGTCCTTTAGGCATTGTAATTTTGCTTGAAATATTCTCGAGATTAAATCAGGGCGATCTTGCGCCGTTTGTCCAGGATGAAGCTCATTTATTATCTCTGGCCACGAAGGATTGCAAGTCATTGTTAAAAAAATATCTGGCCTACCAAAATTTCGTACAACTGTCATTGCGTCTTGGTATCGTTGAAACATATCCCTTGGACTTCCAATAAAAGAAGACGGCAAAATTGTCCTACGGCCGACATTACCTGTAGTGAGGTATAGTTAAACTTTGAAGAAAAAATATAACTTCATTGAAATTATATATGATTAAAAATCGATGGTAAATGTACGTACCTGCATCATTTTCACCGTTTTATAAGCAATCCTGCAATCCCTGATATAACTCGGCCCTTACATCGCTTTGGTGCGATCTAATCCACCGTAGTTTTTGTGTTTCAACTTTTATGTACATATCGACGATGTATTGTTGTAGTAGACGGCCTGCGTAGTGAAGCACGGAAATTCGATTTGCACGGATCTACATGGAGATAGTATAATTTAGTAAATATTCAGTAGTAATATTATGTTATGTGTAAGTGAGAGTAATTATTGAAGTACTTGTAGTTGGTAGGAGTAATAGTCACAACAGCTTGTTTGTTCTGCACGATTTAATAGTTCGTCGCCACGCCACCCATGTGAACCATGTGGAAATAACAAAGGATATTGTAGAGGGTCGTAATAGCCAGAATATTCTTTTACAAGTAATAGTTCTCCGGAATATGTTTTTACAATTATGTATCTATCATTTGCCTCCATGAAATCATCTGCGCCAACTAATACCGCTGCAACTTGTGATGCTATTGGAAGGGAGTACTGACGCTCCGTTGAAGGCCTTTCTTTTATCAGAAGTTTGCATTGGTGGAGATCCGAGTGTCTTGCTAATTGCCGTAAGGTTTGGACGAATGGATTTACTGCATCCAGTATGTTGGAGATCTTTTCAATTGTTTGTAGAGTGAGGCCCGGACTCTCGTTCAACCTATTCTCCATTTTGTGCTCTGTATCATAAATGAACATTTGCAGAAAACGTGGTCTACAACCATATTTTGGTAGTAGAGAGTCAATTCTATGATATATTGCACTGTGTGCTCTAAAAGTGTAGATACCCTGATTAAATGTCGGCATTCTTTCATCAAATGTCACTCCCATCGAGGTGAAAGAGAATACATGGTTGTATGCACTTATATTCTATCTGAAATGACGTCCTTCTGTAGTTTGTGCTGTAAAGAATTCCAGAAGCTCGGGCGGTACTGGAATATCTGGTACATCGACCAATCCCCCTTTGCAACACAATGTCATGGACTCATTGTGAAAAAGCTTAGCGTGACAATGACGGCAAGTAGTGGGTGAAGAGAGAGTAACCGGAGGCACATGTATTGTCAGGTAACAGTTTCTTGCACTCATATGGCGAGTTGATCCTTGAGTAGGAGCATTTCCTGTGTGATAGTAAGAAGATCATAGTGAGAGTAACGTAATGTAGTGTTCTTACTTGTTTGGTTTAGTTGTACACGTTAAGATTGAGGCTTACTGTGTGTTGTGTGTTGTTCATGCTCAGGTTGCATTTCTTCCTCATAGTTTGTTGTGCTTGCAGTGTCATTTTGGATTTCGAGTGTGGTAGGATTGCGTTGTCGAGCGCGACGATTTTCCCTTTGTCGGGCATTAATTGCTTCTCGTCGGTGGAGAGTGGATGGGTATGTTGGTGGCCTTCCTCTCGGTCGTACTTGTCGCGGTGCTGTAGTGGTTGTTTCTCGCGCAGTTGTTGCATCATGTCGGTTATTAGTTGATGTATGTATTGGTGGCCTCCCTCTACGTCGAGTTGTTCTAGGGGGTAAGTAGGTTGCGTGATCGACGTTAAGGTCATTTTCTGTTTATTTTTTGGTTTTGACTGAGATGTGAGAAACAGCGCAATTCTATTTATAATTCAATGTGTATTTGTTTTTATGTTTGAGTAAATATGAATAACGTAATACCGTATGTAGTTGTTGTTGAAATTAGAAGTGAGGATTCTGTAACGGTAGTTTCATTTGGAACTGGCGTTGCATTGCTCTCCGAATGTTGGTTGCTTAGATTGATGGAGTGGACATTTGACCCTGAAGTTGAAGCAGTTAAGTGTAGCAATTGAAACCAAATAGATGATGAAGTTAATATTGTCTTTTCATAGTTTGTGTAATGTATGTATGGCATCCATTGTATATTACCTGATGCGTACGCATCGATGCTTTGTAGAAATATCTACGTCGTTCCCTTCTTCGGGCGTTAGATGCCTCAGCTCGCTGTTGGTTTGATGTGTATGTCGGAGGTCTTCCTCTTCGGTGGCTTGGTTGGCTTGTTAAATTGCTAGCAGATGTGTCAGTTGTCCCATCTTCCACCATCGGTACACTTTCTGTAATGGAGTGTAGCGGTCGATCCTGATGTTCGTTTGCGTTGATTGCATTATTTTGACTCACTGTTGACATGTTGTAGGAGGCATAAAATGATTTTTTTTATCTTTGAATCATACAATGAAATTTCTTAAGCATACGTGCGGTTTCCAAATCGAGAGCATCGAGGACGGGCGTATGTTTAATGTAAACGACACTGTAATCCAGTAAGAGAATACTAAAGAGAACGGTTTAGGGTTTAATGTAAATTGCTTCAATTGTCAAAACGCAACCGCCATTCTACCAAAAATACCTTCTATGTGTGTTTTGTAGTCCAAACATAATATATAATGAGTATTGCAGAGAAGTCCAAAGAAATTAATTATTTTAAATCTGTAATGGCAGGATGAAATGGTGGGGAAGGAAATGATCGGAGCCAGTAAAATCAAAATAATGTAGAAATGAAAATCTATCTGAATACAGATGTTGTGTTACGCACCCGGAAATATCTCTGTATTTCCGGGTTTGCTTCTCTTCATCCTAAAATCCAGCCCAAAATATGAACCTAGAACGAATATATTTCCCAAAAAACCTATTTGTATGCATATATATGGAGATATAATGTTGAAACGAAATGATCGGAAGGAAATGAATACAGATGTTGTGTTACGCACAAAAAATATCTCTGTATTTCCTGGTTTGCTTCTCTTCGTCCAAAAATCCAGCCCAAAATCTGAACCTTGAACAATATATCACACAGTCTGTATATATGCAGATTCAAAGATGGAATATGTAAGTCCTACCAATCTTTATCCATATATATGACGCAACCACGAATATATTTCAAAGTCCTACCAATCTTTATCCATATATATGATGCAACCACGAATATATTTCAAAGAAATAGACAATTTGTATGCATATCTATGCAGATCTAAAAAGACAATGTGAATGTGATCAAGAGTATGTGACAGAAATCAAGTCAAAAACTTATTTGAATAAAGATTGAAACCATATATATGCAGTTTGAAACCTATATGCAGAATTGAAACCCAAAAATCTATTTGAATAGAGATGAATAATGTAGAAACAAAAATCTATCTGAATACAGATGTTGTGTTACGCACCCAGAAATATTTCTGTATTTCCGGGTTTGCTTCTCTTCGTCCTAAAATTCAGCCCAAAATATGAACCTAGAACGAATATATTTCCCAAAAAACCTATTTGTATGTATATATATGGAGATATAATGCTGAAACGAAATGATCGGAAGGAAATGAATACAGATGTTGTGTTACGCACAAAAAATATCTCTGTATTTCCTGGTTTGCTTCTCTTCGTCCAAAAATCCAGCCCAAAATCTGAACCTAGAACGATATATCACACAGTCTATATATATGCAGATTCAAAGATGGAATCTGCAAGTCGTACCAATCTTTATCCATATATATGACGCAACCACGAATATATTTCAAAGAAATAGACAATTTGTATGCATATCTATGCAGATCTAAACAGACAATGTGAATGCGATCAAGAGTATGTGACAGAAATCAAGTCTAAAATCTATTTGAATAGAGATTGAAACCATATATATGCAGTTTGAAACCTATATGCAGAATTGAAACCCAAAAATCGGTGTGTGCTTCTATATGCCAGGATCCATATATATAAATAAGAATGAACAACCACAAATATACTTGTAGATTGAAATATACTCGTGGATCTGAAACAGAGAGATGTTGTGTAAAGCCCCAAAATTCTGAAATCAGAAATTCCTTGGATCTAAAAATACAGAGAAGAGGAGAATGAAAACCGAGAACAAATCTTGGTTCTGAAAAAAAAAATAGAGAATGAAAGTCAGATTGAAATATACCAAAAAATCGGGGTTTGCTTCTATATGCCGGGATCCATATTTGCTGTCTAGATTGAGTGGCCGGAGGACAGCCAGTTTCATTACATTTTTATTGCCCTCACCATCCTGGAACTAGAAGAAGGCAGGGGGAAAAAGCATAAAGAAAAAAATAATCAATCATGCTAGCTACTCTAGAACTCAGATCCGAAATTTTAGTGTCCAATCTACCGAAATCCATCAAGAGACCCGCGAGAAATCATTGTGGTGCTGGTAATAATGGATGGGAAATATACATGTAAATTGAAATATACTCTTGGATCTGAAAGAGAGAGGAGATGCTGTGTGAAGCCCGAAAATGGCGAAATCATAAAGCGAAATCGAAATTCGTTGGATCTGATAATACAGGGGAGAGGAAAGTGAAAATGGAGAAGAAATCTTAGTTCTGAAAGTAAGAATAGAGAAAGAAAGGCAGATCCGAAAAAAAGTAGAGAACGAACCTCAGTTTGCGACAGAGCGACGGAGCGTGAGCGTGAGCGGAGGCAGAGATATCGGGGGAGTTGCAGGACTTGCGCGCCAGCGGGTGGGAAGAATTCGTCGTGGAGGTCGTCAGCTGCGGGGAGATCGCGGGAGAAGTTGGAGAAAATTTGCGGTGATGAGAGCACCGTCGTGGGGTAAATGAGGAGAGCGCGTGGATTAGGGTTTTTACTGCGTGCGAGGGTAAATGAGGAGAGCGCGGTCGTGTTTTGGTTTATTATAGAGAAGCAGTGAATGATCCGATGGTGGAGAGAAAATCAAGTCATATTGAACGGTGAGAAGTTTTTGGTTGATTTATGAACTCATGCTATTGGCATGCCTTACTATATCTTTTTAAGATAGTATATATATATATATATATATATATATATATATATATATATATATATATATATATATATATATATATATATATATATATATATATATATATATATATATATATATATATATAGGGGCGGGATCCTGTGTGAATACATTCGCACAGGATCCCGTGCGAAGAGAACTTTGCAGCGTCGACGCCTGCGGCAGCGGGCTCGCCGGGCACCGGCCGCCCGCCGTTCGTCGGCATGCCGTGAAAGCACGGGTGAAGCAGTGAAGGTATCGGGATTTCAGAATTTCAGAATTTCTTGATTTTGGAGGAATCGATATTTGCAGTCCAAGTCCTTTAAATCCGATAGCAAATTTTGAAAATGCATTGGACGATCCAAGATGAAATTCTTATTGTGCTTACAAATAGGTATATTGATTTGAATGATAAAGATATATATTTATAGAATGAAACCGACTAAGAGGCTAACGGAATTTCACCAAATAGCAACACCGCAAGATCTCTCGGCTGGAACCGTGTTGGGAAAACCGAGCCTCGGATGACGGGGTCACACCGATACACGTGGGCGAATCACAATTGTGTGGGCCCTTTCGTCCTCTTCCCCTGCCCTCCTCCAGGACACCTATTTAAACAGCGGTGACGATTTGATAAAATTACACAGCTGCCATTTCATATGTTTTGGGAGCAATTGACAGGAAAATTACCCTCTTCTTCCTCCCACCCATTCGAACCCCACTCCCAAATCGAAACTCAGCTCTCTGATTCATCATCTTTCTCTTCGCCCATCTTCTTCTTCGCATTCAATGAGGCGATTCTCGAAGCACTCGTAGAAAAAGGTCTGTTCTTTATTCAGCTCGCTATCAATGTTGCTACATTCTTCTCATTAGTTTTTTTTTTACCTACATTTTCTCCTTCCAATTTGATTCTAATGTCTGGATTTCATGATTCTGCACTCTGTGAATTTTGTTGCCGACCGTTTGCTTATTTGTTCGTAACGGATAAATTTGTTTTCCTGCGTCTTATGGTATCTTTGTTAAGAAATGGGGAATTTTTTTACAGGAACGAATTGGAAGATTAAGAAAAAATTCGAGAAGTTTTTCTGATTTTGTTTTTCAACTCGATCAATCTATTGACATGGGATTAGCAATCTTTTGCTCCGGAGATGAAGGAGAGGCATATGAAGACGGATTCGAAGCTCTCGTCAGATCAATTAATTTAACGGGGGGATATGAAAGATCCAACCTTCGTGCTGTGAGCTTCAACGGCCGTCAATCGGAGCCCACTCTCATGAAAACTTTTGGCTCTGGGAAGCTCGTCGTTGAGGGGACTTTGAACTTAAAAAGAAGAGAAACGGAACCATTCCAACCGGAAACTAAAATCTCTGTGAAGAGCCATTCCGACGGTGATGAAAACGGAAGCAAAGCGAGTCCATTGAAGCGCTCGAGATTCAGCAAGGAAGCTCTTCACATTGACATTCCTCGCTTCGAAGTCGGTGGCTCGAAGCATGAAGCCGCTCTGAAATTGCAGAAAGTATACAAAAGTTTCCGAACTAGAAGACAACTAGCCGACTGTGCTGTTTTGGTGGAACAGAGATGGTAGGTTTGTCCTCTCTTCTCTTTTGTTTTTTTGCTAAGTTTTTATAGAAAGCTGTTAAAGGCACACAGTTTTTGCTAGTCACACAATTTTGTTAAACACGCCACTTTTTTTTTGAATGGTTAAAGACACTCATACTTGTTAATTGCATCATAATTTTGTTAAAGACACCGCTTTTAGTAGAGATAGAAGATTGAGTTCTTCTTGTTCCTCTTAATGAAATACTGCATCGACAAATCAATCTGGGTTGGCTACGTTAAGAAATCATCCCCAATGGGCTTCTCATGATAATGGAGGACACAACCCTTGGTTGGAATTTGGAAGCAGTATGGAGCAAACCCGTGCACAAGGTGTTTGTAGAAATTTCCCACCAACTGATTGGACTGGTGTTCAAAGAATCCCTGTGGTTTCCAATAGTGCTCAAAAATCACGGGCCATTATCCAGATTTAAACAATAGTGCAATTTACAGAAGTGATTGAAAACTCCTAATTCCAGCAAATCAACTGAAATTGAAAAGAAAAGGCAATAAAAGAAACATTAGGTATAAAGGAGAAACTGAGATGAGTAGCGAATATATCAGTTTGTGTAAAAATATTGCTAGAAATCAACTGATAAAGAGGCAAAAACAACATGGATTTCTCAAATCGAAGGGCAACAAATGTCTGTCGGAAGATAAATCGAAAGGAGCACAATTTATCAGGAATTTAAGAAATCGAAACAGAAAAAACAAAAAAAAAAGCACTGATGGTGGACAAAAAGGGCAAACAATCTATTCGGGAAGCATCCGAGACATCTCCGCACGTTCTTCCACAATGGCCACCGCTTGCTGGAGGTGGTGAAAAACCCTCCGTTGGAGCCGAAACCGGAGGAGCGGAAGGCTCCACCGGTGTTAGTGCCTTTAAAAGACGAGCATCATAAGTTAATTCACGTTATTATATGACTTTTTTCCTGCTCTTCTAAAGGTACGTTACTACAAAATAAAGAAGAGTATGTATGAATTTTTTGCTCTTCTAGTCATACAATTATTTGATCTTATTATTTTTTGTTATGAAATAACTACCGCGATCTCTCAACGTCGCGGAATGCAACGGATTACAGATGTAGGAATTAAAGCACAAAGATAAGCAAAAGCAATGCAAAGAAATCAAGCACACAGAGACGACAAGAAAATTTACGTGGTTCGGAGAGAGCCTCCTACATCCATGGGGAGAGCACCGGAGAAAATCCGCTTCAGCAGGTTGAATAGCGACTGTCTCCTCAGAGTCAGCAGAATTTTCCATGGTGAGTCTGCAATCTTCTCCACCTTCTTAGCTTTAGACTGAGACTTCTTCAGCATAGAAGGCTCATCAAATACGACATCACGCTTCAGCTCGACCTTCTTAGTTTCAGTGTTCCACAGCTTGAACCTTTTGGTGTCGACCTTTTGACCCAGATAGATTCACTTCTTGGACTTAGCATCCAATTTGGTTTTTCTGAATCCTACAACAGTGTCTAGGCAGAGCATCCAAAAATATGAATATTAGCATAATCAATGGGTTTACCTGAACATACTTCTTGTGGAGACTTCAGATCTAGTGACATTAATGGAGACCGATTCTCTAGATAACAAACAGTATTGATGGCTTCAGATCAGAAAGACTTGGGTATATCAGTAAACAGTCACATGCACCGAGCTCTTTCCAACAGTGTTTTGTTCATTCTTTTTGCAACACCATTCTACTGTGGTGTACTAGGAATGATAAGATGTTGAGTGATGTCTTCTTGACCGCAGTATGCCTGAAACTCCGCTGAGATGTATTTGACGTCATTGTCAGATCTGAGGTATTTCACATTCTCCCTGGTTTGTCTCTATTTTGGTCTTTCAGATCTTGAACTTCTCGAATACTTCAGGCTTGTGTTTGAGGAAGTAGATCCAGACCCTATTTGAGAAATCGTCGATGATGGTCACGAAATGTCTGATACCTTCAAGTGATGGCTCTGGGGTTGACTCCCTAACATCTGAATATATATACTCCAGAATCTGCTTGCTGCGCTTGCTCGATGTCGCAAATTTCACCTTACACTATTTCCTGAGGATACACGTCTTCCAGAATTCAAGCTTACACGTTTTGACCACTTTCAGTAGACCCTTTTTATGCAGCTTCAGCACTCCTCTTTCGCTCATGTAGCCAAGCCTGACATGTCATGACAGAGAGGAATTCTCATCTGTCGACGTAGAAACTACGACATCTCCAGCTATAGTAGTGTCGATCATTCAGTAGAGAGTGCCTGATCACTCTCCCTTTATTACCACTAAAGCGTATTTCTTGACTTTCAAGTAGTCATCATCACCAGTGTAGTAGTATACGACCGCCTTCAGAGTGCCTAGAAAAATTAGACTCTTTCATAGATCAGGAACGTATCTGACGCCCGTAAGTGTTCTGACTGTTCTGTCAAACATCTTAATCCTGATACTTTCAATCCTCAGCGTTCTGCACTCTGAATTATTTATCATCAGAACATGATCACTATCACATTGCTTGAAGCTGTAGAACCATTCTTTATTCAGATATATGTGATAGAGGCATACAGTATCCATGATTCTTGCATCTGTATTGTCGAGACTGGATGAGACATAAAGTACATCAACATCGCTCTCATTATCGGATATCACTGCTGTCTGTTGTGGCTCGTGTGTACTCTTCTTAAGCTTCTTTTTCAGATAGTTATTTTTCCAGTGTCCCTCTTCCTTGCAATAATGACACTTGTTGTTTCGGCTTTTAGATTTAGACCTGGGTCTGTTTCTTTCTTGCCTCTGTTTTTAGATCTGCCTCTGATCGGGTCATTGCTCTTCACCAATAGACCCTCACCGGTGCTAGAACCTGACTTGCTTCTTATTTCATTCGATAACAGTGTGGTTATCACCTCTTCCATCTTTAGGGTGTCATTTTCATAAAAGGATCGTTGTGACTAGGTGATCAAAGGACTTTGACAAGAAAGAAAGCGGAAGAAGAGTTTGGCCTTCTTCTTCAACTTTCACATTCATACTGCGCAACTGAGAGATGAGCTTGCTGAACACATTTATATGTTCCAGCAACTAAGTACTTTCAGACATCCTCAAAATATATAATTGCTTCTTGAAATGAAGTTTATTCGTAAGAGACTTGAACATGTAGAGCTCCTCCAATTTCTTCCACAGATTTGATGTAGTTTCAGTGTCGACTACAATATACACACTTCATCTGCGTCTGCTAATCATAACTGAATTGTACTGATAGCCTTCAGATCTAATTTCTCTCATTCGTATTCATTTTTCCTGGACTTCTCCTTGCCAAGAAGTGTCTTATGGAGATTTTGCTGAATGAGAACTGTCTTGATCTGTTTTTGTCATATACTGAAGTCGATCTTGCCGTCGTACTTAGGAATCTCGAACTATGTTGTCATCGCTTTGCTTAGGAATTTTTGAGAACCAAAACCTAGCTCTGGTACCAATTGTTATGAAATTACTACTGCGATCTCTCAACGTCGCGGAACGCAACGGATTTCTGGCGTAGGAATTAAAGCACAAAGATAAGCAAAAGCAAGGCAAATAAATCAAGCAAACACAGACGACAAAAAAATTTACGTGGTTCGGAGAGAAGCTCTTACATCCACGAGGAGAGCACCGGAGAAGATTCACTAAAATAATCAGAACATGCAATAAACAATATAATCTAGAGCGTGAAGATTTCTACCATCAGCCTTCTGATTCACCAGCGTTCAAAACACCGCCGGACTCACACTCCCAACAACAATGGTCTGAGTGGAAATCTGATGTCCCTCCTTGCCTGTAAGATGAGATGGCTTCTGGATTTACCCTAGAAGAGAGGGCTGGCTCGGATCTGAGTCACCTGATCTCGCTGAAGAAGCCTGGAAGAACTCCCTGCAACGCCAAAACCACCCCCTCTCTCCTCCGTATTGCTGCTTCCGGCCGCTTAAGACTTGACAACGATATCGCACCGTCTTTCGCTAGAGTTGCCGCCTGCGATTTCAGGTCTCACGGGATTTTTGGGGAAAAGGTCAGCCGAATAGTTCTCACACTTGTCCTCCAAAACCTAAAACACCGCCGGCTCACTAGAGGGGGAAATTTTTTGGTCCGGGCCCCGGACGAAGATCATCGTCTGGGGCCCGGGTGATTAGACGCGTGTCCTTTTTTTCAATTACGCTATTCTTTTTTGCTTGAGAAATCTATATGTCAGCTATTAAAGTATGCATGCTTATTTATTACACATATAAGTGATTGAGGGAATATATATTTATCTCAGATATTAATAAAATACGATAGATGAGATATTACATTTTTATCTCAGATATTACATATAATAGCTGAGAGATTACATTTTTATCTGAGCTATTACAAAAAATACCTGAGAGATTTAAACCCTAAACCCTTAAATGAACTTATAATACAACAAAAACTTGTAATAACATATATTTATTTAGTTTAAGAGCTCACATAATATATTATTCTAAGTTTTGTTTGAATTATAAATTTATTTATTTATATACATTAACTCAAAAAATATTCATTTTTATCTCAGATAGATGTGAGATTACATTTTTATCTCAGATATTACATATAATAGCTGGGAGATTACATTTTTATCCGAGCTATTACAAAAAATAGCTGAGAGATTATATTGTTATCTCAGATATTACAGAAAATAGCTGAGATAATATATTTTTTACTTAGATAATATGAGAAATAAATAAATCTATATTACAAAAATAAATAAATTCTAGATATTATATTACAGAAAAAAAAATCTATGTGAGCTCTTAAAATAAATAAATATATGTTATTACAAGTTTTATTTAAATTATAAGTTTTATTTCAAAAAATACTCATTTTACTCAAATAAAAAAAAAATTCAGATATTACAAAAAAAAGATGAAAGATTACATTTTATTTGAGATATTACAAAAAATAAATGAGAGATTATATTTTTATTTCATATATTATAAAAAAAGCTGAGATAATCTATTTTTAACCTAGATAATACACAAAATGACTGAGATGTTAGAATTTTTTCTCAAATATCACATCGATTCAGGATATTTTTATTCTTTTTTTCTTGAAATATTATCTAAACTTTATTTATTTAAATAGCTGCAAAAAGATTTCACAAATAAAAATAACGAATGAAAAAGTGAGGACACGCGTCCAAATCACCCGGGCCCCGGACGATGATGTTCGTCCGGGGCCCGGACCAAAAACTTTCGCCACTAGAGGCTGCATTAATCAACAATTTTCTTTATAAAGGATATTTGTGTTTACTATTTGCTAAAATTAATACACTATTTAAGAATGTTTACTAATGCACAAATTTATATGAAAAATATTATGACTCGTGATTGGAACCGAGAACCGAACCGGAACCAAATCAGATTTTTTTGTTCGGATATGGTTCTACACCTTGGGTACATGAGTCGGTCGGTTCCGGTTCTGAAAAGTCGGAGCCAAACTTAGATGGATTGGTTCTTCGTCTTGCGTAGAACCGACCCGAACCGACCCGAACCGATCCGAACCGACCCGAGTTGCACCTCTATTGCCCATAAAGGGCAAAACTTTTCTCATTTGGGATCATCCAAATCTGTGAGCAGTCTTCAAGCGCTCTAGTCCTGATTTCGTAAACTCTCTTCTGAGTCTTCTCTAATTGTATATAGAGTTTTGTGCAATTTTTTTAGTGTTCCCTTTTTTTGTGTCATCCATTGCATGCTCGCTCCAACAGTTTTTTCATGCTCTCAACCATCATTTTTCTAGCTTTCTAATTGTGTTTTCCATGCATATCTTTGTCAACAAAGTGCAGGTGGAAATTGTTGGATTTTGCTTTGCTAAAGAGAAGTTCAATATCATTTTTTGATATCGAGAAGCCTGAATCTGTCGTCTCGAAGTGGTCGAGGGCAAGAACTAGAGCGGCAAAGGTATCTAGCAGTGTTCTACGATGAATCTCTACTCCCATATCCAGAACTTATGTTCATAAATATAAATTTCTAGGTTGGCAAAGGATTATCTAAGAATGACCGGGCTCAAAAGCTGGCCTTACAGCACTGGCTTGAAGCAGTATGTGTTAGGAATAAGAAGAATTTTTACTGATTTTTGTTCTCTAATTTACCGCACGATGTCTGTAAGTTTTGACTTCGATTCTTGAATCAGATCGACCCCCGCCATCGATATGGCCACAATCTCCAGTTCTACTACGAATGCTGGCTTCGATGCGAGAGCAATCAGCCCTTCTTCTACTGGTAGGTTGAGAAATTCCTTACTCATTATAATAGCAGAGCGAACTTGGTTAAAGTGGAACTATGTTAAAAAAAAAACTACAGGCTAGATGTTGGAGAGGGGAAGGAGACAAACCTTGGGGATTGTAGTAGATCAACTCTTCAAGGGCAGTGCATCAGATATCTTGGCCCAGTGAGTAGGAATCGCTAGGAAGCTGTGTATGCTTGTATGCCCTTAGTGACAAGAATGCTTATATGAGAAAATTTTGATTTTCTGCAGAAAGAGAGAGAAGCTTATGAGGTCGTTGTTGAAGATGGAAAACTGATATACAAGAAGAGCAGGAAGTGCCTTGACACAACTGGGGGGCCGATAGATTCAAAATGGATTTTTGTTCTGTGCACTCTGAAGAATTTATACGTTGGTTTGGTAAATTTAAAAATCTCTACATGAGTATTTCTTCAGCACCGTTTATTTTGTTATTCAAAGTGGATATTTGTTCGGTGCACTCTCATGAATTTATACGTTGCTTTGGAAAATTTTAAATCTTTCTAAGGTCATGTTTGGTGCGACTTATCGCGACTTATTTGCTCCGATGAGGTTGGACAAAAACGTCATTATCATACAAAAATCTTATGCCTCAAACTAGTTTCTTTTTTGTAACATTTGTGATACCAAACATACATTCTATGACAATGACATTTTTGTTCAACCTCATCGGAACAAATAAGTTGTGATAAGCCACGCCAAACGCAGCCTAAATGTGTGTTATTATTAGCATCATCAATTCATCATCATCAGTTCATCACCACCGCTGATCTTTTCTCGATTATTTAGGAGCTTGCTTTAGAATCATGTTCTCTCTTCCTGTTAGTGTTTCATGATGTGTTAGAAATGGAGCTCCCAATCTTGTGGGAAATGAAAGTCAAATTAGAGTTTTTGGCTTTGCCCACAACATGGGAGCTTCATATTGACGTTTACAAAACACATTAATATCTCTGGCTGCCTTTTTATCCCTCTAAAATGGAGTTAATAGGCCCGAATAAATAGGGCCGACTTCTCTGATTTGGAGATTAAGGCTCTATTTGTTTGGACGTTTCGCTGCTCCGTTTTGGGCAAACGCCATCAGAAGGAGGGTAAACAAATGAATTTCCGGTGGTGTTTGCTCCGTTTCCACCCGTCCGCCTTGAGAAATGCCCCAAAAAGCTCCGTTTGGAGCAGCCACCTCCCCCCTCCAATTCGAACACTCTATTTCCACCCGCCGGATCAAACTGTCACCGCTAAACCAAATGAAGCCTAAAGGCTCCGTTTGGCATGGTGGTGGCGGTCGTAAACGCATGGGTCAAACCGTCATTCGTTAAAAATCACCTAACAAATATCATCTGTTTGAACATAAAAGTGGATGAAGTTTCTTAGGTGAGCGTTAATGAATGACAATTTAACCTCCATGTTCATGACCGTCACCACCATGCCAAACGGAGCCTAAGTTTGGTGAGAAGAAAGATCAAGAGAGAAATAATAACCGCTTTATTAGTTTATTCATCTTTTTGTCTTATTACCTCTCAATTGTAGTCTGTTCTTTTTTTTCCTCATGATGTTTTTTGTGATTAAGCAGCTAATTAACAAGTAACTTCATCCACTTTTATTTTGCATTAATTTTTGTTCTAAACAAATTACATTGATTTATAAATTCACTCAATTTATAGTTGAAATTCAACTTATTTCTACATTTATGATACATATTATGAGTAGAAATTGAGTGATTTATTAGTAAAAGGACTGGTTATGTTTAGTTATTGCAGCAAATCATAGGATCTTTTTTATCTTAAGTCTATAATATATTTAGTTATTGTAATATTCAGCACTAATCTTGAAGCATCCCCGGATGATTGCAGAAGAGGAAGGGCATGTTTCAGCACTCTAGTTTTCTTGCTGGTGGAGCTACATCAGCGGCTGGAAGGCTCGTTGTAGAAAATGGGGTTTTGAAGGTTCTGATAGAAGAAAACTCTTCATATTTTTTTGTTACTATGTACTTGATCTTTATAAGCAAGAACAATTGACCGATTCGTTGTTTTCTCGACAGGCTGTGTGGTCTCATAGCGGGCATTACTGCCCGACGGAAGAAAACTTCGAGGAATTCATGAGCTTCCTCAGGGAAAACAATGTGGATCTCACTGATGTTAAGGTTAGTACTTAGTAGTATTTTTCATATTTTTTTCACAATCATTGATTTTCTGTTGTTCATAGTATTTCAAACACATGCACAGAAATCCCCAGATGAAGACGATGATGAATGGGGAGGTCGAATCAGAAATGTAGGTTCGCAGTCTCAACTCGAAGAATCTCAGCCATCTAATGTCACAATTGATGTGCATCTTAATGCTGCCTGTGAACCAGAGCAGGAATTAAACCAGGTTGTTGAGTTGGAGAATTTCTACAGTTTCAGGGAGAATACAATGATGGAAGGTGAAGAAGAGCGAGCCCGCCAGACACGAGAGCAATCTAGAAACGATTCGCTTTCTAAAAGGCAGCTCGGGTTATGCAAACCTAATCTTTTTGTCGACTGCGGCGAAGAACCGGTGCCAAAAGAGGAGATTCTTCAGAGATTTTGTACCAAGGAAGGGATGAAATCATATCAGTTGGGAGAGCAATTGTCATTCAAATGGACGACCGGTGCAGGGCCTCGCATCGGCTGCGTGAGGGATTACCCGCCGGAGCTCCAGTTTCGAGCTCTGGAGCAGGTTTGTTTATCTCCTAGAGGCAGCGAGAGCTCCAGATCCTTTGCTTCGCCCAGGGCTTCGCCGAGTCCAAGGCCGAAGATGCAGGAATCTCATGCTCTCCAAAAGAGTGTATATTACAAAATATAACGGTAAAGTGTATAGTAAGGTTGAGATGTTACAGTTAATTTTTGTTTCTCATAGAGGTAGAGGATCAAATTACAGCAGTTGTAGTGGGATTTTTGGTTGACAAATAGAAATAATCATCAGTTTTGTCTTTTAAAAATTCTGGTGCTTTGAAAATAATCTGTTGTAGTGATATTTCATGTGCTTTTTTTACTTGGCATTGAAGTTTTTACTGTGTATCTCTTCCCCTTTGTTGAACATCATGTACTAAAGTTGTGTTATCTATACTATTATTATATAATACAGAATTATTTTTGTTTAATACTTACATTTAACATTATTATATATGGAAATTGTTGTACGTGGAGCGAAATCATCTATCCATAGATTCTTACTATTCACAGCTCTGAAGAGAGCACAAATTATTATCCGTGAATATTTTGTTATCCACGTATCAATACAGAAAATAAAAGTATAAGACATTCATTTCTGCAATTAAAAATATTTTATCTTAGCAAAAATAATATGTGATTTTCTTAATCCAACTGGCGTGGCGTGTATACATTTTTGTAGGGAATGAAAATTCACTTTATTTTTTATTCCTTTAATTATTTGTTAGAAATTTGGCTGTGGATAGAAGATCTTTAATTCAAATAAATGAATAGATATTTGATTTGCTGATAGAAAATTTTGTTTTACTTATAACAATTCTCTTATATATTTGTAATGTTGTGTTAATAATTTCTTTAATACCCTACATTTTTTATGTTTTAGCATACATAGGAGAGGGGAATAGAGGGAGGAGAAAGAGTGGTTGCAGGAGATAGCTTGGTATTTCTATCGCCGCCTGGTTGAAACTTGTTGAGATCGTCACCTCAACGATCCGTGTGCCTATATGATTCCTAATTCGGGCTAATCTTAATTTAGGAATATCTTTTAGGGAGATCAGTAATAGGAGAATATATATTCAGACTGATATTCTTTTTCGGGCTGTGCCAATTTTGGCATTTGGTTCCCTCTCATCTTCTATATAAGGAGCCCCCCTGCAATAGATACACCAGCAAGCAATCTGAATTCATCTGAGGGGGATAATCAAGAGGGAATAAAAAGTTCATTCCATGCGGCGGTTTCTTGTTCTCGGCGGCATGCTGGGCTAGGCGGCGTTCCAGTCAGCTCCAGACAGAGCGACATCTGGCCGAGTTAGCAGCGGCGTTCCGGTCAACTTCAGGCGAAGCAACATCAGGTCGGGCTTCATCCCGGCGGCCGACCTCCAATGGTGGTTCCAGGCGTGCGACGGCATCAGGCGGTCGATCCAGGCAGATCGACTTCAGGCGTGTAGAGCAGGCGGCGGTTCCAACGAAGAAGAAGAACAACATCACTGTCGCCCGGCGACAGTGCTATCGGAACGGCGACAACTCCTATTTCAATTTTTTTGGTTTTCTTTTTATTGCTCGACCTTTACGATCTCTGTTGTAATCTGTAACTCCTCATCATTATAGTGGATCTTTTCCGCCGCGCTCTCCCCGTAGACGTAGGAGCTCCTCTCTGAACTACGTAAAATTTATTTATCGTCTGTGTGTGCAGCTTGAGGGGTTTGTGAAACCCGGCAATGAAAAGAAGGTGTGCAAGCTTAGAGCATATCTCTACGGTTTGAAGCATCATCGAGGGTGTGGAACCGAAGGTGCGATGTCTTCATGGCTTCATTGGGGTTCACCAGGAGTCGGTACGACACTTGCGTGTTGATACGCGGTAAAATGGCTTAAGCGCAAGTGCACGCGTCGCTTAAGTAATAAAGTGTGAGTGAGATCGTTCCCACGGAGAAGTGGTTACTTTAGTGCTTACAACTACTAGCTACCCTGCTTCTTCAAATTCAAGCAGATCTAATGAAATGATTTGGAATAGTGATGAAAATATTAAACAATGATTTAAACTAAATATACGAATTAAAGAGATACTTTTTATCAGTGGAGAGAGAAGTCTTGTATTTCAGATTTCCTATGTGAGTCGAAATGGTGCCTGAAACTAATATTTAGTAAGAATGTTTGACCAAATTATCCTGCAACGATTTGAAAGAAGAAATCTTCATCTCTCGAATCTCGGAAATCTTAATATCATATCATCCCCTAGTTATCTCTAACTTAGGAAGAATGAAAAAAATATTTTAAAGATTAAAAATCAGATTTGCTAGCAAGAGGAGGGAATCTCTTCCTCTCTTCTTTACTATGGTGAACTTATGAGCAATTGTATTTCTCCTCTCTCGAATCTCGAAATACAACAGAAGGGTGAAATAAAAACTCTTAGTTAAAGATCTACACCGCTCGTCTCTCGATTCTTGCGGTGACATAAGATAGTCTTTTAACCTAATTTTGTCTCTCATCTCTCGAATCTCAATACAAAATAGAAGATGAAAACAAAACAAAGAGTTTCTTTAAGAAATTCAAAAGCTCCACAAAGAAGATTTTTGTCAAACAAACTTAGCATACGAAAACTACACCATCAAAACAAACATAGTACTTTCTTCATACAAGACCATTGGAATTTAGTTCATGACTGCGGAAGAACACCACAAAATAAGAAAGGTCTTACAGCACATGATGAAAGGATTCAAAATAGTGCAGGAAATTGCTCTCCAAGTCGACCCCAAGCAATCCTTCTCCAAGATCCGGTTTTTTGCCCTAGTTCTTCTTCTCCAAGCAATCTCTCAGATGATGGCTCCAATATTCTCTTCTTAATGATAATAATCCTCTAGTTATGGCATGAGATTCTACTCAAAAAAACGTGTAGCCCTTTTCCAAAAGTTGCCTCTTTTCAATTTTCATTTTGGCGTAAAATTAATTTAAAATTCGAAATCCGTCAAACAGTTGTTGCAACAACTTTTTTAGGTTGTTGCAACAACCTGCGCAGGCCAAAAACAATTCCAGCTTTGCTTCTCCGGATCAATTTCTTCCGCATTTCTAGCAAGAAAATAAAGGAAAATTAGGCATATTAACCACAAATAAAATAGATACGAATTTACTTGCATTTTAACTTATTTAATTCATTTGATTCTCAATACGGTGAATATTCAATCAAAATAAAGCACCAGATAACTTCTTTTTAAGAAGTTATCACGCATCCACACTAGAATGTTTGCTAGTCCCTAGCAAAGGCATTTCATAACAATAAGATGAGTGAAGAAGTAATACGATGTGAACTCAAATGATCTTTCATTCTTGAAAATAAATTAATCAAAGCATACTCAAAAAATTCGCGTTACTTAACTGATAAGCTTAACAATCGATAGGAGTTCAAGCATTCACAAATCCATTAGTTAAATGAAAGATAAAGCTCAAACAAGTATTTTAGTGCGATGCGTGCTTTTCTTAAAAATAGTTTACTCTCATGCAAAATTTTATATTAAACCCTCACATTTATTGGAGAGGATGAAAATAAGCTAAGTCTATGATTCAACCTCCACAAGAGTTAGTAGTTCAAATAGAAGTCAGATAATTTTGGCTTGGCTCGGAATTTATGGATAACTTTGATAATAGTATGACAACCTCTAGTTTGTATCCTTAATAATTCACCATGTTATGGGGTCGTACATCATTTTTTTAATCATACTCTATTCATAGTAGGGATCATTCTAAGTATAAGTGCACATACCCGGGCCACATATCACTATGATGCTTCAACCATTATTTTTTTTTAAATCATATTTGGGATCATTCTAAGTATGCATTCACACACCTAGGCCGCATATCACTATGACGCAAATTCCTTTTCTCATTTTTTTCATAGTTGTGATCATTCCAAGTATGTAGACATATACATAGACCACATATCACTATGAAATTTAACCATTTTAAGAGAAATTCGACACCCATAAATGACTTACTTACTAAGGTACAACTAGTATGAACAAATGACATGTAAGCATGAAATAATGTATATGAAAAGTTCAAGCTCAAAAGTTTTAGTGGATGATCAAAATGGAATACTACCTAAGCTCATATCAAGGCTTACCTCATTGACTTAGTTCTTACTCATCTCTCCCCATTATTTGAAAGGTAAATATCACAATATTGCATTGGAAGTAAACAAATATTTTGTATGTATAAAAAAATGCTTGAGCGAGCTTTATCAGAAAAAATCTTACTAACTTCAAATTCATAAAATGAACTCGTTGGATTGTTCATCCATACCAATTAATTATCACTGAATATGTCTAGAATAGCCTAATGATTAATTAAAACAAGAATTAAGATCATTTAATATTTGGTTAAATAAATTATTCTTCAATCAATTGGTAGAGGTTATAACACCCCACCTCCACACTTAAGTCATTTGCTAGTCCCTAGCAAAGATACATTTTTATCATGATGATACTCTAAGTTGTTTTTACTAGTAAGGAAATAATTTGAGGGGATGAAAGAAGCTTGAAATTTAAATAACTCCCCTGAATTGGATGTGATGAGGTGGTTGGTCATTACTTCCATTGATTCTTGTTGGCGAACCCATATTACTCCCAACATATGATATCCCTCGGCAACCCAGTCATATAGTCTAGCCGGCATAACCCTTGTCCTCAAAGTGCACATAATAATTGGCATGAGATCTATTTGTGTTAGAATCGATGAGTATAATTAAAAACCACACAACCATAGCACATGCGCTCGATGATTATCAAAGAAACTATTGTCATTACTCAAATCAAACATCATTCCATATATTTAATTCATAACATACCAAGTTCACTAAGATAACCAACATCATGGCTATGAGATCTTTTGGCTTAACTATTTTAACATAGTGAAAAATTTGCAAGTTGGAGCAAAACAAGTAACATAAAAGTGCAGCTCTTAACAAAATAATTGAGATGTCGCAGGGCATATATGACATATTTTAACTATCAAGTGCAGGTCAAGCCAATATACACATCATGCAACATCAAATTCAGAAAGACAATATACACATCATGCAACATTAAATGCAGATCAAGTGCAGGTCAATGTCAAGCCAATTATGAAAACGACTATTGGTAGCATCAATAAAGATAAAGCATAAATCCAACCATACAACACACACATCATCACATATAAATCACCAAAGTAGAGTCCAGAAAATCTCATAACCAAATATATGCTAAAGTAAAATGTAAGTCTAACGATGCAATAGTAAAGCTAGATTGACGATAATCCTACTCATCCCCCTCTTCGCCATCTTCCTCCTCTTCGTCGTCTTCTTTGTCTTCCTCTCTCGCAGCAACTTCCGATGGATCAACCCTGGTTCGATCTGAAGTCAGAAGGTATCCCTCATCGTCGAACTGTCCCTCCATCTTAAATCTCAGCTCCGACACTGGGATCTTTGTCCTCTCCATGACCTTGCGCAAACTTGAACGAATATCCTCGAACTGTTCTCTTTCATAAAGGTGGTGACACCGCTGGTATGCTTTAATATATTCGATCTGCTCCATCATAGCATCAGGATCGGTGCCACAATCTGCCACTGGAATGTGAATATGGAAGGGATCAGCCGATGGTTGCTTAGTGGACTGATCAACTCCCATTAGTTTCAAAAAAAATCTTGTTTTCTAGTTGTTCCAGCGGCCACCTTAATATTCACTGCCACAACTGTCTCCGTGATGGGATGCCCAACTTGAGTCACCATGTCATCGTCACCTTGATGCACTCCTGTCATTCGACAAAGCTCCGTAATCAAAACAGGATACCACAACCGCCTCACTTTCTCCTCCTTGACCTTTTGCTTTATAAGTGTAGAAATGAGTTCTCCCATATTCAATTTTATTCCCTTCAAGATTCTATAAATAAGAGCGACCTTCTGTAATGTCAATGTGTTCAGATGCCGTGTCGGCATAACCCCTACATTGATGAATAGGTGTCATATCTTGGCTTCACGATTTAAGCACGTTGCGCGTAGGGTTTTTCTTGACTGACTTGCCCACTCCGGCTCCGATGTACAACAAACCATTGCCATCATTTCTTCTATAGAAACACTTGTCAGAATATTTGCATAACCATCTTGAATAGTGTTGTCCAACTCGAAGAGATCATTGATTATTTTGGCCAAAAAGTCCACACTTTTTCCTCTCACAAACACCTTCTCCCCATTTGAGTCTCTGGCATTAGCATAGAATTCATACATCCATGGTAAGATTGCTTCAGTCCTAGGGTGACAAAATGATTCTCATTGGAGAGCCCTAATTTGATTGACATATTTCACACTCCAAGTCCTAACTCCATTTTGAAACCTCGCTCATAAATGAAGGGGATGGTCTTAAGAGTCTCAAAACGAAGACGAGCATTCTCGGTGAGAAATCTAATATTGTTTTTGGATTTCTCTTTACCCTTCCCTTTCTCCTTTCTTTTTGATGTCATGATCTTGAGTAACCCTAACAAACAAACAAAATTGAATCTAAAAGATCTAGACATACACTTAGCATTTCGTTGTAAGTCTAGGGTTAGAAGTGATACCTCAAGACTTTCCCAAAGAAATTTCAACAACTGATCGGAAGTCGCAGACAAAATTGAAATCTGGAGCCGACACAATGAAGCTTGGAGCCAGAAAATGTTGGGTCACTGCTCCTATTGCAAACCCGTCTGGATGCAGAGTTGCCGCCGCCGCCTGCTTCGATGTCGCCGGTCGTGGTCGATCACTAGGTCGTCGGGATGTGGAGGCGTCGTTCCTTGCAAAATCACCAGTATGCCCTCCGATCGCGGCTGCTGGGAGATGTGGGGTCGTCGTCGTCGGTGTCACGCGGCTAGGTCGAGGAGATGTCGCCTGGATCGGTGTAGAGGGGTTGTCGTCGCCGCTGTGATGACGTCGCTGTTGTCGCGCAACGATTTAGAGTCGACCGCTGCAACGTCGAGCCGCCGCCTGCTGCCTGCGATAAGCCGTCGCTTGCTGCCTGCTGCCGCGATGTGAACTCGCGAAATCACTAGGGTTCGGGAAATTGGGGATGGGGGTGAGCCGGGCTTTAGATTTGATGTGTCGAACAAATTTAAGGGCTAGGGTTGAGCCGGCCGATCCCACACAAACTGCACCGGTTCATCCGAACCGGAAATTCTGATTCTTCTTAATAGGCGGACAGCAGCAGATATGTCGCAACAGCCTTTTCAAATCGTTGCAACAACTTTTTCTCTGCATAATAGGCGGACAACAACAGAAATTCTGACTCTTCTCATTGCCCGCTTTTCTTAAATTTTTTTCGTATTATTATTATTATTTTGGGTAGTGTTTTAGCAAATTAATTAAAGTTAAGCCTCATCAAATCCTTCATATTCTTGTTCTAGACTAGTGAAACAAACGATTATTATTATTATTAATTTATTTATTTATAATATATATATATATATATATATATATATATATATATATATATATATATAATTAAGTTAAGATAAGATAGGATGGGTTGCCTCCCACCAAGCACATTGTTTAAAACGTCCCGGCCGGACGTCTTCGGCTCAATTTCTTGTTCATTTCAAATGAATGAACGACACCAGTCGTTCATTATCACCGTTCCGATAAATTTTTAAGCGCTCACCATTAACTTTAAATTCAGAATTATCCTGCTCATTAATTATGGTGATTGCGTCGTACGTGTGTACTTCTTTCACTCGGAATGGTCCCGACCAACGAGTTTTAAGTTTTCCGGGAAATAATTTGAGGCGAGAGTTAAATAATAAAACTAATTGCCCGGGCTCGAAGTGCTTGTCATTCAGACGTTGGTCGTGCCACTTCTTCGTTTTTTCTTTGTAAATCATGGAGCTCTCATAAGCATTCATCTTAATCTCCTCCAATTCATGCAATTGTAAAATTCTTTGCTTTCCTGCATCTTGATAATCAAAGTTAATCTTTTTGATAGCTCAATGGGCTCGATGTTCTAGCTCTAAAGGCAAATGACATGCTTTTCTGAATACTAACCTATAGGGGGTTAGACCTATTGGTGTCTTATAAGCAGTTCTATAAGCACACAAGGCGTCATTAAGCTTTATGACCAATCTTTGCAATTGATGATAACAGTCTTTGCGAGGATATTCTTTATTTCCCAATTAGAGACTTCTGCTAGCCCATTGGTTTTAGGATGGTATGTCAAAGCTACCTTGTGCTTGACTCCATACTTCCTTAGAAGCTTAGCGAATTGGTAATTACAAAAGTGGCTTCCGTCATCACTTATGATAGCTCTTGGCGTGCCAAACCGATTAAAGATGTAATTCTTTAAAAAGTGCAAAACTATTTTAGCATCATTCTTGGTAGTAGCGATTGCTTTAACCCATTCAGAGACATAATCGACAGCTAGGAGTATAAATATGTTACTGTTTGAATTCACAAAAGGTCTCATGAAATCTATGCACCATACATCAAACAGTTCAACCTCCAAAATTGTATTCATTGGTAAAGAATCACTTTTCTTAATATTTTCACTCATTTGACAACGATCGCACTGTTTGACAAACTCTCTAGCGTCTCAAAATAAGTTGGGCCAGAAAAATCCAGCTTCTAATATTTTCATGGTTGTCCTACCCCTTTAAAATGACCTCCGTAAGGGGAGTTATGACATTTTTCTAAAACAGCCTTCATTTCTCCCTCCGGGATGCAACGTCTTAACATACCATCCGCTCTGATTTGGAAAAGATATGGTTCATCCCAAACATAGGACCGGACTTGATGCAAAAATCTTTTCTTTTGTTGAAAATGCAGATCAGGTGGAAAAATTCTACTCACTAAATAATTCACGAAGTCTGCGTACCAGGGTAATGAATGTTTAGAAATGGCCAAAATCATTTCATCAGGGAACCTTTCATCAATTGTTGATTGGAACGATGAATTGGGGTATTCAATCCTTGAGAGATGATCAACTACCGGATTGTCAACACCTTTCTTATCCTTGATTTCAAAGTCGAATTCTTGTAATAACAAAACCCAACGAATTAGCATAGGTTTAACATCTTTCTTTTCCATGAGATATCTAATAGTCGCATGATCGGTGAATGCAATAACTTTAGTACATAAAAGATAAGACCTAAACTTTTCAAAGGCAAACACCACGGCTAATAATTCCTTTTCAGTAGTGGTGTAATTAACTTGAGCCTCGATCAAAGTTTTGCTAGCATATGCTATAGTATGAAAAATCTTTTCTCGCACTTGTCCTAACACAACGCCAACAACGTAGTCACTAGCGTCACACATAAGCACAAAGGGCTCTCCCCAATCAGGGGCCACTACAATTGGTGTCGTCGTTAACCGGGTTTTAAGTTCATTAAAAGCATTTAGACAGTGATCATCAAAATGAAATTTTACATCTTTTTCTAATAACCCACTTAAAGGTTTAACAATTCTAGCAAAATCCTTGATAAATCTTCTATAGAAACCTGCGTGTCCAAGGAAACTTCGTAGTGTTTTTATGTTCTTAAGAGGGGGTAATTTTTCGATAACTTCAATCGTAGCCCTGTCTACTTCTAACCCTTCTTTTGATACATGATGCCCAATCACTATTCTCTTGCGCACCATGAAGTGACATTTTTCTCAATTCAATATCAGGTTAGTTTCAACACAACGAGAAAGTACTTTTTTTCCAAACAGTTCAAACATTGATCAAATGTTTTTCCGAAGATGGAAAAATCGTCCATAAAAATTTTTATGTCGTTATCCATAATATCCGAGAATATAGCAATCATACATCGTTGAAAAGTGGCTGGTGCGTTGCACAGACCGAATGACATTCTTCTAAAAGCGAATGTTCCGTAGGGACATGTGAAAGTTGTCTTCTCTTGGTCTTCCGGATCTACAGTAATTTGATTATATCCGGAATACCCGTCTAAGAAACAAAAAAAATCATTACCCGATAGTTTATCTAAAACTTGATCAATAAAAGACAAAGGGAAATGATCTTTTTGAGTTGCCTTATTTAGCTTTTGGTAGTCCATACATATGCGTCATCCCGTGATAGTTCGAGTTGAAATTAATTCATCTTTATCATTTTTAATTACGGTCATCCCCCCTTTCTTAGGAACACATTGGACCGGGAAGACCCATGAACTATCAGAGATGGGATATATTATTCATGCATCCAGCCACTTTATGATCTCCTTTTTCACCACCTCTTTCATAGGTGGGCTAAGACGTCGTTGAGGCTCTATAAACCCTTTGTAAGATTCTTCTAGAAGAATTTTATGCATACATAATGAAGGACTAATTCCTCTAATGTTCGCTATAGTCCATCCTATGACTAATTTATATTGCTTTAAAAGATTTAGTAAGTTCTTATGTTGTTCCGGTAGCAAATTGGAGTTAACAATGACTGGTAACGTATCATTCTCTCTCAAAAATACGTATGAGAGATGCTCAGGAAGTGGTTTCAACTCCAAAGTGGGCGGATTGACAATGGAGGGCCTATTCTGGCATGTCTAGAGATTTCGGTCTGCTAAAGGAAAATGGGTTTTTTTCACAAAGATGTACACACTCTTGTGTTTATTTATCTTCACCAGAAGTCTCATCAAAATTTAATAAGGATGTTAAGTCCTCATCATCAGTATCTTGTTCATAATACGACTCACAATCAAGTAATGTTATGTTATTTACCTCCTCCACAAGGTCTTCTTCTCTATCAGGATACTTCATTGCCCTGAGAACGTTAAAGGTAACTTGTTCATCGTTAACCCTCATGGTTAACTCGCCCTTATGGACATCAATCAAAGTTCTCCCTGTTGCTAAGAAAGGCCTTCCTACGATAATAGGTACCTCCTTATCCTCCTCCATATCCAATACTACAAAATCTGCTGGAAAAATAAATTTTTCCACCTTAACTAAAACGTCCTCAACAATCCCTTTTGGGAAGGTGAGGGTTTTATCGACCAAATTGCAATGTTAGCGAAGTCTTGGTAATTTCCCATACTCCTAATTTCTTATATATTGATAAAGGCATTAAATTTATACTTGCGCCTAGATCACACACGGCCTTTTCTTCAAATTGATATCCACTAGAACAAGGGATGGTGAAACTTCCAGGATCTTTTAACTTGGGTGGCAATTTCTTTTGGAGGATTGCACTACACTCATGAGTAAGTGCTACTGTTTCATTTACACCAAACTTTCTTTTCTTATTTAATATATCTTTCATGAACTTGACGTAGCTTGACATCTGTTCTAAGGCTTCAGCGAAGGGTATATTGATTTGCAGTTTCTTGAATATTTCTAGAAATTTTTGAAATTATTGATCTAATTTACTCTTCTTTAGCCTTTGATGGAAGTGTGGAGGTGGGTAAATAATTGTGTTTTCTTTTACTTTTGTAGATACAACATTTTTGCATTTTATGTCTTCTCATATGAACTCTTCTTCTTCATCATTATTGTTGCACTCTTGGGTGAATTTTTCCTTAAGCTTATTAGGGACGTCACTCTCCACACCCTGTTGACCGCTATTATTCTCAAGTTGATTGTTTTGTTCACTTAACAATTCCCTTTCACTCTGTAATGTAACAGCTTTACATTGATGATTATTATCTCCCTTAGGATTTGGTGTGGTATCCGTAGAAAGTGTGTCATGTTGTCTCATACTCAAAGCGGACGCTATTTGTCCTAATTGTGATTCAATCATCCGCATTGAACCCTCCAAACTAGTGAAACGTGCTTCATTATTTTGCATTGACTCCATAATGAAGTCGTTAGTTAATTTTCTAGAAGGTCCCGCTTGGTTGGGATGATGATTTTGATGTTGAAAATTAGGATTAGAATTAAATAAATTCAGTGGAGTAGAACCAGAATTGTTCTTCTAAGAGAAGTTTGGATGGTTTCTCCATTTGGGATTGTAATGATTTGGATAAGAGTTTTGATTTTGTTTATACTGACCTCCAATATAGTTTACTTCTTCATTGTTACCTACAAGTTGTCCAATTGTTAGAGTAGGATTAGGTGTGATCGTGGGAGTGATTATGCTATTAACTTGTGGGGTCATTTGGTTTGGGTTTAACGTCAAAGTATCTAACCTCTTATTGATAGAATGAAATTAAGACGTCATTTGGGCTGCAAGTGACGTGAATCGGTCCACTTGGTACAAACCCGCCGTGGCAGAAGTATGTCCTTACCGATCAATCAAATGATAGTTGTTAGAAGATAAATCTTCTAAGATTCCATATGCATCTTCCGGGTATTTATTCATGAGAGACCCTCTCGCAGCTCCATCTACTTGGATCATCGTAGGTGTCTGAAGGCCATTGTAAAAGGTCCATACTTGCTGGTGGACGGCCAATCCATGGTGGGGGCAACGAGTTCAACCAATCTTTTGATTTCCCTTCTAGAGAGAAAGGGAATAATCGTAATTTAATGGCTTCTTCAGATGCGACATTAATCTTAAAGGTGTCACAGATTTCTATGAACGTTCTTAGATGAGAGTTAGGGTCTTCATAGTTATGGCCACTAAACTTATTATTCTGGACAAGTTGCATAGCCATGGAATCAATTTTAAAGTTGTTAGCCTTTACAACGGGTCTAGCGATACTAAATTGTACCCCTCCCCTAAAAGGCATATTATAGTCACGGCATGTTCTCCTATTTTCCATTGGGTGCCCATTATGCTCTACTTGGCCTCCTAAGTCTTGTCCCTCTTGATGAACCTCAGCATCATTATTTTGATTATTCATGTTGAGTTGATTCAAATTTTCCAATCTATTTGATTTTCTATTACGTCTACAGGTTTGCTCGATTTCTGAATTTAACGGTATTAGTTCAACTAAACGATACATGGACATACACTAGTAGATTAAGAAGGCAGTGCAAGAAAATAAATACAAATAAACTTAAAGCAAAAAAAAAGCTTGACCTCCAAATACTAAGGATCACTAATATTGTAAGAAAAACACTAAATTCGTTACACCTCCCCGGCAACGACGCCAAAAACTTGATACACGATAAAATGGCTTAAGCGCAAGTGCACGCGTCGCTCAAGTAATAAAGTGTGAGTGAGATCGTTCACACGGAGAAGTGGTTACTTTAGTGCTTACAACTACTAGCTACCCGGTTTCTTCAAATTCAAGCAGATCTAATGAAATGATTTGGAATAGTGATGAAAATATTAAATAATGATTTAAACTAAATATACGAATTAAAGATATACTTTTTATCAGTGGAGAGAGAAGTCTTGTATTTCAGATTTTCTATGTGAGTCGAAATGGTGCCTGAAACTAATATTTAGTAAGAATGTTTTATCAAATTATCCTGCAACGATTTGAAAGAAGAAATCCTCATCTCTCGAATCTCGGAAATCTTAATATCATATTATCCCCTAGTTATCTCTAACTTAGGAAGAATGAAAAAAATATTTTAAAGATTAAAAATCAGATTTGCTAGCAAGAGGAGGGAGTCTCTTCCTCTCTTCTTTACTATGGTGAACTTATGAGCAATTATATTTCTCCTCTCTCAAATCTCGAAATACAACAGAAGGGTGAAATAAAAACTCTTAGTTAAAGATCTACACCGCTCGTCTCTCGATTCTTGCAGTGACATAAGATAGTCTTCAGCCTAATTTTGTCTCTCATCTCTCGAATCTCGATACAAAATAGAAGATGAAAACAAAACCAAGAGTTTCTTTAAGAAATTCAAAAGTTCCACAAAGAAGATTTTTGTCAAACAAACTTAGCATAAGAAAACTACATCATCAAAACAAACATAGTATTTTCTTCATACAAGACCATTGGAATTTAGTTCATGACTGCGGAAGAACACCACAAAATAAGAAAGGTCTTACAACACATGATGAAAGGATTCAAAATAGTGCAGGAAATTGCTCTCCAAGTCGACCCCAAACAATCCTTCTCCAAGATCCGGTTTTTTGTCCTAGTTCTTCTTCTCCAAGCAATCTCTCAGATGATGGCTCCAATATTCTCTTCTTAATGATAATAATCCTCTAGTTATGACATGAGATTCTACTCAAAACAACGTGCAACCCTTTACCAAAAGTTGCCTCTTTTCAATTTTCATTTTGGCGTAAAATTCGAATTTAAAATTCGAAATCTGTCCAGCAGTTGTTGCAACAACTTTTTTAGGTTGTTGCAACTACCTGCGCAGGCCAAAAACAATTTCAGCTTTGCTTCTCCGGATCGATTTCTTCCGCATTTCTAGCAGAAAAATAAAGGAAAATTAGACATATTAACCACAAATAAAATAGATACGAATTTACTTGTATTTTAACTTATTTAATTCATTTGATTCTCAATACGGTGAATATTCAATCAAAATAAAGCACCAGATAACTTCTTTTTAAGAAGTTATCATGTGTATTTTAGATTCCTGACGAATGGGGATATCTTAATTCTGATGTTGTACGTCGATGACATGTTAATCGCGTGCAAATCTGCCCAGGAGATCTCCTTATTAAAGGAGAAGCTGCGCTCGGAGTTCGAGATGACCGATCTCGGACATACGCAGAAGATCCTTGGGATGGAGATTCGTCGAGACAGAGAGCACGACATGCTCTGGTTATCTCAAACTGGGTATATTAAGAAGGTATTGGAGAAATTCAGTATGAATGACTCCAAGGCTGTCTCAACCCCCTTGGGACATCATTTTCGATTATCGTCCATTCAGTGCCCTACCACTGAGAAGGGAAGACAGGAGATGCTGAGTGTACCGTATGCGAATGTGGTGGGGTGCCTGATGTATGCGATGATTTGCACTAGACCAGACATCGCTCAGGCAGTGAGCGTCGTGAGCAAATATATGACAAATCCATGGCAACAACATTGGGAATCTGTTAAATGGATTCTGCAATATCTGAACGGGACACCCAACGTCGGATTACTCTTTAGGAAGAGTGATGTTGCGAATGTGGTGGGCAGATGTCTTGCACGTGTCACAGAGTCATGAGATCGCAGACGACTGGATCATGGACATTGGGTGTTCATACCACATGTGCCCACGTAGAGAGTGGTTTATCACTTTCAGGGAGTGCGATGGCGGTCGGGTCCTGATGGGAAACAACTTTGAGTGCAGGACTATGGAGATCGAGACTATCCGGATCAGAATGTTTGATGGAGCGATTCAGACACTCGCCGATGTGAGGTATGTGCCCGACCTAAGGAAGAGCTTGATCTCCTTAGGTACCTTAGAGGCAGCCGGGTATTCCTATACCGGAGAGGGAGGATTTATCAGGGTTAAGAGAGGCGCACTAGTCGTCATGAAGGGGGAGCGTACTGATACACTTTATAGGTTGATAGGTACCACGATAGCTGGTGATGAGGCCGTTGCTGCGATGACTGATGAGGATACCTCTGCAATGTGGCATGCTAGGCTTGACCACGTGAGTGAAAGAGGTCTCGTAGAGCTGCATAAGAGAGGACTCCTGAAGGGAGTCAAAACATGCAGACTTGACTTTTTTGAGACCTGCGTTCTAGGAAAGCAGCACAAGGTCAAGTTTATGACATTGAGTCGGCGCAGTAAGGACGTCCTTGAGTATATACACTCGGATGTATGGGGGCCAGCCCTGGTGCCGTCACTTGGAGGCGCGAGCTATTTCGTGACATTCATCGACGATTACTCCAGGAAGGTTTGGATCTTCTTCCTCAAACAAAAATCTGAAGTGTTTGAAAAGTTCAAGATCTAGAAGACCCAGGTGGAGAACCAGACGGGGAAGAGGGTGAAGTATCTGAGATCCGACAACAGTGGCGAATATACATCGTCGGAGTTTCAGGGGTATTGTGATCAGGAGGGTATCACTAGGCACTTCACCATCCCTGGCACGCCACAGCAGAACGACGTCGCCGAAAGGATGAATAGGACGCTTCTAGAGACGGCCAGGTGCATGCGTCTATACGCAGACCTGCCCAAGCCCTTCTGGGCTGAGGCGGTGAGCACTGCACGGTATCCAGTGAATCTATCCCCATCGATGCCACTAGATTTAAAGTGCCCATAGGAAGTATGGTCAGGTACGCCAGTCACGTATTCTGACATCTATATCTTCGGATGTCCTGTATACACCCTGATGCCGCACACAGAGCAGACGAAGCTTGATGCCAAGTCCAGGAAGTGATTTACTTGGGTCGAAAGGCCGGCACTAAGGGATTCAAGTTGTGGAATCCCGAGACCAAAAAGACTGAGGTGAGGCGCAATGTGGTGTTTGATGAGGCTTCTATATTGAAGAAGTCTCAGCCCCAAGCGAAGGAGGTAGAGAAGACTCTGATTCCACCAGTGGAGGTGGAGCTCGAGAGTAGTAGTAGAGCTGCAGATCAGAGAGTGGAGCATGAGGGTACTAGCAGGACCGATCATCAGGATGAATCATCTGAATCTGATGGATCTGACACTGTACAACCCGCTCAGGAGGAGCCGTATACAATTGCTAGGGGAAGGGCTATACGAGAGGTCAGAGTGCCTCTCAGGCTACAAGATTCTATAGCATACGCTTTCCAAATGATCTCCTCCGATCCCATATCCTACAAGGAAGCCATTGAGAGAAAGGAAAGCTCTCAGTGGATGGCGGCCATGGAGGACGAGATCGAGTCTCTCCATAAGAATAAAACTTGGGAGCTGGTGTATCTCCCGAAAGGAGCTAAGGCGATTAGCTCCAAATGGGTATTCCGGAAGAAGGAGTCTACTTTCGGGAAGGACCCCTGGGGATACAAGGCCAGGTTCGTCGCGAAAGGCTATGCGCAAAAGAAAGGCATAGATTTTGATGAATTTTTTTCAACTGTCGTAAAGCACTGCTCCATTAAGTTATTGCTCGCCTTAGTGGTACTCCACGATATGAAGTTGGAGCAATTGGACGTGAAGACTGCATTTCTTCACGGGATTCTAGATGAGGTGATCTATATATTGCAACCTGAGTGGTTTGTGAAACCCGACAATGAAAAGAAGGTGTGCAAGCTTAGAGCATCTCTCTATAGTTTGAAGCAATCACCGAGGATGTGGAACCGGAGGTTCGATGTCTTCATGGCTTCATTGGGATTCACCAGGAGTCAGTACGACACTTGTGTGTATTTTATATTTCTAGCGAATGGGGATATCTTAATTCTGATGTTGTACGTCGATGACATGTTAATCGCGTGCAAATCAGCCCATGAGATCTCCTTATTAAAGGAGAAGCTGCGCTCAGAGTTCGAGATGACAGATCTCGGACATGCGCAGAAGATCCTTGGGATGGAGATTCGTCGAGACAGAGAGCGCGACATGCTCTGGTTATCTCAAACTGGGTATATTAAGAAGGTATTGGAGAAATTCAGTATGAGTGACTCCAAGGCTGTCTCAACCCCCTTGGGACAGCATTTTTGGTTATCGTCCATTCAGTGCCCTACCACTGAGAAGGGACGATATGGAGATGCTGAGTGTATCGTATGCGAATGCGGTGGGGTGCCTGATGTATGCGATGATCTGCACTAGACCAGACATCGCTCAGGCAGTGAGCGTCGTGAGCAGATATATGGCAAATCCAGGATAACAACATTGGGAAGCTGTTAAATGGATTCTGCGATATCTGAACGGGACACCCAACGTCGGATTACTCTTCAGGAAGAGTGATGTTGCGGGTGTGTTAGAGGGCTATGTAGATTCCGACTACGCGGGTGACCTAGATAGAATGAGATCCACGACTGGATACATTTTCCTTCTAGGTGGAGGTCCCATAAGTTGGAAGGCTACTTTGCAGGATATAGTCACTCTGTCAACTACAGAGGCGGAGTATATCGATGCGGTGGAGGCCGCGAAGGAAACCATTTGGCCCAAGGGCCTCACCGCAGAGCTGCAGGTTTCTCAGGAGGCTGTGAAGCTTTATTGTGATAGTCAGAGTGTTATATGTCTTGCGAAAGACCCTGTCTACCACACAAGGACCAAACACATTGACGTTCGTTATCACAAGTTGAGGGAGTTTGTTGGAGGTGGGGACATTCAGTTGCTGAAAGTCCCGACAGAGGAAAACATAGCGGATATGTTGACCAAGCCTCTGACCGAAATCAAGTTCAAGCATTGTTTGGACTTGGCTCATATCGGCTCATGCTGATCGTGCCGGCCCCAGGGAGAGGGGGCTTGTAGTCTCCAGTAGGGATCTGTGTGTTATAGGCGGTATTAGTGTTCGTGGAGCATCAAGGTGGAGATTGTTGTTTTGATGGCTCCAAACGGACCGGTCCGGTTATCTTTTATTTTGCTATATATTCATCGTTTGCACAGGAAAACCTAATCAACAAATTAGATCGAGCGAAAGGAGGGAGAGGAGCGGCGGCATCGGAGCAGCGGCTTCAGGACGCGATCGAGCGACGACATCATCGATCGGGCGGCGGCGTAGGTCCTTCTTCGGCGAGGATCAGCGGCGACTGCAGGGATCTAGCGACGGCTGCGGTTCTCCTCTGGCGACATCGACAAGGGAGATCAGCCCGATCTAGGGCTATGTAGGTCCGGCGATCTTTGAGATCCGGCGGTGGCAAGATCGAGCAGAGGCGGTTCTCCTCCGCCGACATCGACACAAGATCGGGATACCCGATCTAGGGTTCTTCTCCGGCGATCTTGGAGATCCGGCAGCGGCAAGGGCGGCAGAGGTCGTCTCTCTTCTTCGGCGACATCAAGGCTGCGACGGTCTCTTGCCAGCATCGTCTAGGGGAGAAAAGGGGGCTGCAACGACGGCAACGATCAGAGCAAGAAGGAGTCTAAGGCGGCGGCTCCGATTGGCCATTTCTTACGGCCGACATAGAGGAGTTTTCTCTTCCCTCTCTTGTTTTTTGTTGTTCTTTATTTCCTATTCTAGGTTAGTGTCGATCCGCTGAGTATCGTTGAGTGTCTGTGTTGTAATCGAATATTTTTGATTAGTGGATCCGGCGCGCTCTCCCCGTGGATGTAGGAGCTTAACTCCGAACCACGTAAATCTCTTGTGTTTTCTGTGTTTTGGAATCTCGTACTATCTTTGATTGTTTGGTGCGCGCAACTATTTGATCAAAAAGCTTCCGTTGCTATTGTCCGCGACGAGTTCCGTACTCGCGGGCCGGTGCCAATTGCACAACACTCTATATCTCCTAATCTCTTATCCCTCCCTTGGTCCCTCGATCTGCCTGAAGTCGATGATCATTCGAGACTCAACTCCAAAGAGACGATCAGAGCACTCAAAAGAGACAATCCTTCGACAATAAATTTTGTAACCGTTAATAATTATTACCGCTGTGTAATAGTGATACAAGACGGTACAACCATTTCTAGATGAGAAATGATAAGGATTGATATTAGGTCGAGCACGCTTTCTTAGAACATGCTAAAATATTACGAACCAAATCTAAAATGTATGTAAATGTGATTCCATATGATGAGTATCCTGGTGGACTATTTGTTGTGGGTTGCTTGGGTTTTCCTCGGTCCGGAGAATCAGACCGTTTTAGCTCAGAGTCAGGCCGAACGTGCTAACAGTTAATAAAAACCACTCGCAGAAGATCGACAAAAGGCATTTTTTGAAGTGAAAAACCAGAAAAAGGTGAAAATCACATGACCGGTCTATGTCGGGCCAAAATCCATTATTTCGATGTAGTTTACAAGAGATGAGACAATTCCTCGGAGGGTGACAGACCACCTCTTTATTACAAGTGCAAAATATGAAAAATTGAAACAAAAAATAAGTCATTGAAGTCTGGATGAGAGCCCTCCAGTTGGGAAAATCACAACCCTTACGAGGCTCGATGGAAGCGCTCATGCTGAGTTGGAATCGTGATGAGAGCGCTCATGCAAAGAAGAATATTGCGCTTGGAAGTCTTGAGATGCCTTCGCATTAGAGTGAGAGAAGAGTGAATTCCGAGCGGAAAAACAATCTAAGTCTCACGCTCTCGCCGAAAAAACTTAGAGCTTTCTCTAGCCTTTGAAGTTGCTTGCCTTCAAATGAGGGTCTGGAAGCTTTTTTATAGTTTTCTGGAGGGATATACTGCTAATTGCGCCAGAACGAAATTTGTGTTGGTAAATAATGTTGCTCCATTTCGGTCATCCGAATCACCAATTTTAGCGAGATGAATAGATGATAAAAATGCCCCCCGAGCGGTCCGGGCAGCTCGAGCAATATGCTCGATGACGGCGGCGGTCGGCGACGGTCGGCGACAACCAAAGGTAGCGGCGGCCGTCGCCGGCGCGCGACGCGTGCCCAAGGCTCTCGCGCGCCCGCCCATGGCTCGCGCACGATGCGTACGCACGCGCGCAAGAAACGTGAGATGCGCGCGCGCACCCAAGGGTCACGCGTGGTGCGCGAGTGCACCCATTGGGGAGCGCATTGTGCTTGTCTTGCATTGCATGCTCGTGCCTGCGAGTGCTTCTCCTTGCACGGCCGCTCAGACCCCTTGACCTGAATCAGAAATTCTTAAGAGTAACCCATCACTAATAATGATATTTAAAATTTTATGCGAGTTTAAATATTTGTAAGTAGCATTTAATGCGACCGAATCAAAATTGAACCGGAACCGCATCGAACTAGACTGAACCATTAGCGAATAATTTGGTTTGATTCTTGTTGAATCGGAATTGAAACCATAGACACGACATTTTCAAAAATTATTTTGGAACTAAAACTTAAATCGGGTCAAACCAAAAAAAAATTTGATGATTAGATTCAGGATTTTAGTGATATCAAAACTGCACTGTGGGAGTAAAGTATCCTACTATATTTTACGATAAAATGCACACATTTCAAAGTGAGCATATCTCAATTCACTTTAAAATATGTGCGGACATTCAAGTATTCAACACAGACTGTTAGATGCCGCACTTTACTCATTTGCTAACCCAATCGAACATCCCCCATCTCACTCTGCCGAAATCAAACGCCCGAGTCGTTCGCCTTCCCGGCCCGCGAGCTCCAGCCCTAACCCTATCCGCGATCCGGCTCCAGGCGTTTCTCCCCGGCGACCTCCCTCCCCGGCGATCTCTCCTTCCAGCGACAGCTGAGGGGCGTTCTCCCCTCCCAGCAACAGCCCAGCGTCGCTCACGGGAATCGTTCATTCTCCCTCCCGATCGGCTATCGTAATTCCCGAACAAGTATAACTCTCCTTCACTACATGATTAGCACGCCGTTGTCTCTTTCCCCACAGGTTTCTTTGAATCTTGGATGATAACAGTAGGTCTTATAACATGTAGATCTCAGTTTTCTTCAAGTCTGAAAAACTGGACTTACCTCCTTCTCTACATATATTGGTTCAATATCTTTTGATACCAAGTCAGCTTGAAATCAAATTTGGATTTGTATGATAAATGTTTCGGGTGTTTTATTTGTTAAATGTTGTAATGCAATCTTACACATGCTGTTATGCAAACCCAAACAGTTGTGTTCTTAATTTGTTAAATTCCTATTGCCTTCAGTCATTTGCTCCAAGTACAATGTTTAGGCCCTTTGTTAAACAACCTTGCATGTGAACGGGTCTACTGGCCAAATTCTTCTTATTTTGTATTTGGAAATGGTTTACTCTGAGGGTGGGTTAAGGGGATTTTTGACACTTAACACCTGCAAGTTTTAGGTTCTTCCCCAGTTTTTAAGTTTTTTCCAAAGTTTTTACTACCAGTTTTTACCATTTTTTTAATCATGCTTTGTTATATCTTGAGCCGATGAGTGTATTTTTGTAAGTTTCATTTACTTTGTCATAGAATTGTGTGAATTTTGAGAGCTAAATATTCAAGAGAGCGTGCATTTTACGTGTCATATGAAGTTTCACTGTTTACTATCAGAATGCATCATTTAGAGTCATTTATTGGTTCTAGTAGAGTGTCGTACATGCCTAATGAAATCAGTATTGTGATTACACCGAGATATTGTTGAAACATTTGCAAGATATGGCTACACAAGTTGGTCACATTGGTTGGGTGAGTTTTTGTTGTTGTTTAATCGGACTTGATGATTGTAGTGATCTGATTTGGTTGTTAATGTTCATGACGCTTAAAATTTGATAAGGTATATCACTATTGAAAGAGAAGTGGATGTTTATGTTGACGTTGTTGAAGCTTAATTTGATTGTGATATGTCAGAAGAAAATACTGAGGTCCACCACACAAGTAGAGCGCCAATAATTGAAATTGAAAATGATAGTGAATCAATGAACAACGAAGATGACACATATGTAAATGATTCCACATTTAGTGATGACTTTGAAGATGATGATTTTGACTATGATGATCAAGAGTTTGATAAATATGTTGATGAAGCCATCAAATGGGTTGGATTGAAGGGGCCAAATGGAGGAAATCAAATGATAGTGCACTATAAGGACAAAAGCCAGCCAACCTCTAATCCAAACAAAAACAAATCATCACGTTATCAAATTTATCAATGTGATGCAAATGGATTGAATTCTGAATTTTAAGTTGGGCTATGTTTTAATATTACTGAAGAATTTAGAGATGTGGTGAGGACTTATTCGAACATGCAAGAAAAGACTATTAAATTTAAAAGAGTTGTAGTGATAAAATACAAGTCACTTGTGATTTGTGAATGCGGTTGGGATATCTATGCTTCATTCGTATTAAAGAACGACAAACCTTTCAAGTAAAAAACCATAAAAGGAGAACATAAATGCTATAGGATTGTAAACTCTAAACATTGCACATCAGATTTTCTTACAAAATAATATCAACATCACCTAAGGAGTAACCCTGAGTGAAGACATCAACTGATATCTAATGTAAAAATTCTTGTATTTGGATTACATTATGTATGTTTAGAATGAATGTTATTACTTTAATTATGATGATTATAAGAAAGTCAGAAATAAAGATATTTATCCGGATTTATATGAGATTTAAAAGTGAAAAGTTTGCATGATTTTTTGAGTATTTAGCGAATTAAAAATGATGATCAAGAGTTTGATGAATATTTTGATGAAGTCATATAATGGGTTGGATTGAATGAGTCAAATGGATGAGATCAAATGATAGTACACTATAAGGATAAAAGCTAGTCCACCTCTAATCCAAACAATAGCAAATCATCACGTTATCAAATTTATCAAGGTGATTCTATTGGATTGAATTTTGAAGTTTAAGTTGGGATATGTTTAAATATTGCTTAAGAATTTAGAGATGCGGTGAGGACTTATTCGAACATGTAAGAAAAGACTATTAAATTTTTAAAAATTATAGTGATAAAATACAAGTCACTTGTGAATGCGGTTAGGATATGTCATTTGGGCATGAGAGTGGCAAGAGAACTGGAAACACCGCATTTGACAGTGTTTCAAAGACAGAAAGTCTCTTGAGAGGCATTCACAACCACAACGAGTATTATTTTTTCCGGGGTGATGAGGCCCCCCCCACTAGTAAAATTGAGCCCAAATTGCAAACAAAAGTAAAGTATTTTACCAGTATATTGTATTCAATCTCATCAATCTCATTATTTTATTTGCTGAAAAAATACTAGATCAAAGACGTTGTTGAAGCTTAATTTGATTGTGATATGTCAGAAGAAAACACTGAGGTCCACCACACAAGTAGAGCGCCAATAATTGAAATTGAAAATGATAGTGAATCAATGAACAACAAAGATGACACATATGTTAATGATTCCACATTTAGTGATGACTTTGAAGATGATGACTTTGAAGATGATGATTTTGACTATGATGATCAAGAGTTTGATAAATACATTGATGAAGCCATCAAAGGGGTTGGATTGAAGGAGCCAAATGGAGGAAATCAAATGATAGTGCACTATAAGAACAAAGCCATCCCACCTCTAATCCAAACAAAAACAAATCATCACGCTATCAAATTTATCAAGGTGATGCAAATGGATTGAATTTTGAATTTTAAGTTGGGCTATGTTTTAATATTGCTGAAAAATTTAGAGATGTGGTGAGGACTTATTCGAACATGCAAGAAAATACAATTAAATTTAAAAGAGTTGTAGTGATAAAATACAAGTCACTTGTGATTTGTGAATGCGGTTGGGATATCTATGCTTCATTCGTATTAAAGAACGACAAACCTTTTAAGTAAAAAACCATAAAAGGAGAACATAAATGCTATAGGACCGTAAACTCTAAACATTGCGCATCCGATTTTCTTACAAAATAATATCAACATCACCTAAGGAGTAACCCTGAGTGAAGACATCAACTGATATCTAATATAAATATTTCTCGTACTTGGATTACATTCTGTATGTTTAGAATGAATGTTATTACTTTAATTATGATGATTATAAAAAAGTCAAAAATAAATATATTTATGAGGATTTATATGAGATTTAAAAGTGAAAAGTTTGCATGATTTTTTGAGTATTTGGCGAATTAAAAACGATGATCTAGAGTTTGATGAAGTTATATAATGGGTTGGATTGAAGGAGCCAAATGGATGAAATCAAATGATACAACACTATAAGAATAAAAGCTAGTCCACCTCTGATCCAAACAATAGCAAATCATCACGTTTTCAAATTATCAAGGTGATGCAATTGGATTGAATTTTGAAGTTTAAGTTGGACTATGTTTAAATATTGCTTTAGAATTTAAAGATGCGGTGAAAACTTATTCGAACATGTAAGAAAAGACTATTAAATTTTTAAAAATTATAGTGATAAAATACAAGTCACTTGTGAATGCTGTTGGGATGTCATTTGGGCGTGAGAGCGGCAAGAGAACGCGAAACACCGCATGCGACAGTGTTTCAAAGACAAAAAGTCTATTTAGAGGCATTCACAACCACAACAAGTATTATTTTTTCTGGGGTGATGAGGCACCGCCCCACTCCCCCCACTAGTAAAATTGAGCTCAAATTGCAAACAAAAGTAAAGTATTTTACCAGTATATTGCATTCAATCTCATTATTTTATTTGCTGAAAAAAATACTAGATCAATGACGTTGTTGAAGCTTAATTTGATTGTGATATGCCAGGATAAAACACTGAGGTCCACCACACAAGTAGAGCGCCAATAATTGAAATTGAAAATGATAGTGAATCAATGAACAACGAAGATGACACATATGTAAATGATTCCACATTTAGTGATGACTTTGAAGATGATGGTTTTGACTATGATGATCAAGAGTTTGATAAATACGTTGATGAAGCCATCAAATGGGTTGGATTGAAGGAGCCAAATGGACGAAATCAAATGATAGTGCACTATAAGAACAAAAGCTAGCCCACCTCTAATTCAAACAAAAACAATCATCATGTTATCAAATTTATCAAGGTGATGCACATGGATTGAATTTTGAATTTTAAGTTTGGCTATGTTTTAATATTGCTGAAGAATTTAGAGATGTGGTGAGGACTTATTCAAACATGCAAGAAAAGACTATTAAATTTAAAAGAGTTGTAGTGATAAAATACAAGTCACTTGTGATTTGTGAATGCGGTTGGTATATCTATGCTTCATTCGTATTAAAGAACGACAAACCTTTCTAGTAAAAAACCATAATAGGAGAACATAAATGCTATAGGGAAGAGAGAATCATCAGAAGGATTTAGGAGGAGAGGGCTGAGATACCAAGAAGATGAAGAAATATTGGCTAGGAAAATTTTGAAGCACATAGCACATGTTTGGTAGCGTGCTCGATGCGAGAGGAAAAGGAGGGAGAGATAGGTTTGGGTGGGTGGGAGGGTTTGATGAAATTTGAAGATTAATAGTCTTGGGATGGGGATGTATGGGTTAAGATTTTCATCCTATTCTTTATCTTATTTATTTTAGAGTAGGGGGTTATTGATGTAGGCCATGTAAGCGTTAAATGGAAAGTCATGGTGATGGATCATAGAGGAAGCTAAATGAGGGTGTGCGATCTAGATGGAGAAAGGGCGAGGAGATGTTTTTCCTTAAGTTATATGAGTGCAATGAAACAAAAAAAAAACTAATGTTGTGCCCATCATTTTGCTGTAGGTACAATATTGGGGCACATACTCAAGTATAACATGTTGAAAGTATTGATTTTTTGATAGACTAATTGATGCAGGACGACGCGTAGGGTTTGCGTGCCTGTCGGCTTTTTCTAGGAAACCCTAAATGCCTGCGATGCTTAATGAATTTTTCAATAAAAATTAGAGCGGGCGTTGCATATACTTGAGAAATCACACAGCTTAGATTTTTGAAAGCACAAATCACTACTTTCTTTTAAATTAAATTTTCTTAAATAAAATGGTTCAGTTTTAAATCCGGGGAAGGAAGTTAGCAACTTTCGTTCCGTTCCCCTTGTCGTAGCAAAACGGAAATCGTGAACTCCAAATACGTTTCCGTTTGGAGTTTTTGATGTAGCGTTCGCTGACAAAATTCTTGCGAAAACCCAGCAAAAAGTCTATTATCCTACGAGAAAATATTGAGGCGCATACAAAGGAAAAGAAAGAAACAATTACCCACGGAAGAGACGTCTTCCGTATTCGAAGTCGATGACGATCACGATCACGCGAGAAACTCCTCGTCACCTTCGATCTCCGCTCCGAGGTCAGCCGCTATCGCACACGAGCACCGAAGGAATTAATTCACTCCCTCACACGAGGTGGTTTCACGGAATCACTCAACAAAGTGAGGAAAGCCGCAAACTAACAAACCTAAAATTCACTCGTTCTCACACTAGAGGTTCCACGAAATCTGTCACTCGCGGCGGCTTCACGAAACCTCACACACTAAGATCTAATATCAATCCTATCCATCATCAACTATCACTATAGGGGGCTCAGAACACAACCAACCCTCCTAAACTCCGAATCACTGTTCAGTTACAACTTTACAACAGTAGATGAAATGCACTATTCATACATTTAGACCTTACAACAAATTCATCAAACCACTGTTCAACTCCTTATTGGCGGAAGGAAATACTACAGCAAAAGCTTTCAACAATCTTCACTGTTCATTCCTACAGGAATCACAACCGAAAAACTAAAACCTAATCTAACTTCACAATCATCTTCCCTAACACATCTAACAGCAACTCTGATAAACATCACTATTCATCGTCTTCTTCACGGGACAAGTAACCGCAAGTATAGTAACTCTCAAATCAAATTCCCTTTTAAACTTCATCACCACCTAACACCTAACGCCCCTAACTCTAACAGGAATTCACACAAAAATCCTCACACGGGAGAAAACAAACTCACAACAATCTTCAATTTCAATATTTCATCAATCACACCCCAAACGAAAATGCAAAACACCTCTCCTTTTATAAGATTTCAAAAGCAAAACACAGTAACACAAATTTGCACACGAAGCCGGCGGTTTTGCTGGAGACGGCCATGACGGACTCTTGATCGTGGCAGAAGTTGCAAAAACTACCTGAGATAGGGCGTCGTGGCATCGAGATTGGCCTTTGGAACTGCTCGACGTGGCTGGAGATCCTCCTGGTGCAGCGACGAAGTCAGGGAGGAAGCACGTGCATCGCGTGCCGCTGGCGTGACCTAAATCTACGGCTTGCAGATTTGCTGAACCAAGAGGAAGAAGCGCCATGCCTGGATCAATTGGGGAAGAGGAAGAGTAGCTGGACCGGCTTTGGATGCAACCAGGGAGGAGGGATTTCAGCTTAATTCTATATATATATACACACATATGTTTATATATATATATCTATAACATATTAAAAAAAAATACTGTGCTCTGTAAATAGCCTGAGTTTGAAATTAGGGGAAAAACAATGGCCGTCTGATCTCTTCCACTATATCAGCAGCCGTCTGATCAAACCAACCCTCTCTCTCCACATTTTACTAGGGCTCCTAAACCTACTATTAGGGTCCTAAACCTATGTGAAATTACGATTGTACCCCTATAAGGCATAAAGCTAAAAAAAGACCATGCAATCAGGTCTGCCAGGCCGCCAGCACACGCATTCAGCCAGCCAAGCCGCAATTCGGCTAGCAAGCCCGCAAGCCTACCAGCACACCTTATTTCAAACACTAATTGCGAAAATATCAATATATACCCGAAATTTCTAATTGAACAGGCGGTGTGAGACTAAAAAGAAGATTTGGCGACGACAAACATACGGTGCGGGCGTACGAGGAAGACTTTTTGGGGGTCAAGATGGTCTCAAAACGAAAAGTGATCAACATGAAAGTTGTAGATCTCGGCAAGACGAACTACTTTCATATTGATCACTTTTTGATTGAGAGCCGTCTTGGCTTCCGATTTGGGCCTCAAAATCGGGGGTGGCGAGAGGCTTTACTGTAGCACTCTCGCCGCCCCCGATTTCGAGGCCCAAATCGAAGGCCAAGATGGCTTCAAATAAAAAAGTGATCCCCAAAAAAGTTGTTCGTCTCGCCGAGATCTACAACTTTCATGTTGATCACTTCTCGATTTGGAGCCTCCCTGCCCCTTGCCCGTACGCCCGGTTCCAAAAAGTCATGACTTTGTTGAAACATTGCGCTTTCCACTTTTGCCTACGCACCAAAGGGTGATTCACTCTTATATCATGGAAAATACGGCTGGGCCGGGCGGGCTGGGGTAGGCTTCGAGCGGGTGGGCGGGCAAAGCCCGGCGGGGGGCGGGCGAAGCCTGCCGTCGGCGGCTGGGTACTGTGGCGCATGGCCATTGGGCCGTAGGCCCGTGCTTGTCACTCGTTTATATATATATATATATATATAGACACACATAATTATTAAACATAAATCAAATAAAACAAATCGCTACACGCGCAGGCGTGCATTACACACAAAGTCCAAACTGAAATTTTGCCAAAATAAAATGCAAATAAACGCTTCAGGTTGAAAGAGATCCGGTCGGGTGCGGCGTCGGGCATTCTTTCGTCGTCCTGGCCTAGATTGGTCTCCACCACTAATATAGTCTTCTTATCATACTCAACGAAGATATCTATTTTCACAATGATTTGAGCTACCTAAGGTTTGCCAAAGACTTGTACGTGGAACAATCAATCTAAATGGGTTGAACTCTTGAATTAATGATTAGGAGTGAAATCCATATTGGGACAACTGGACTACTGGAGATTCTTATTTACGGTCAAATGGAGGTGACCATTTAAGGATTTTGATGAAGGCATGCAACACATAATAAGGGCTCGCAACACATAATAATTACCATTGGAGAAAATTCTCATTGAGTTTATTTCATGATAAAGTAATAAGAATGCGACAGATTATAAGGAGCAAATGAGGTCTTTGTTTGGTAATTTGAGATCAATAAATATTTCCTAACGATCTCTATCATTGGAAATTTTACTGAGAACTTTTCAGTTATCGAAACTAGAAGAATTCAGAAAAATGATTGAATGTGATTGGGGCGCCGAGACTATTGTTGCTCTTGGTTGTTGTATTGGTTGATTCGACTCTTGTTGAACAGGGAAAAAAAGAAAGAATGAAGTTATAAAGACTTGCCTTGACTGCTATTTGCTACATGCAAGTCTTCCTATTTATTATCCTCCTCCTTGACTGTTTCACTAGTGGTTTTGATTTTGATACTTAGTGTTGTTTGTGCCCTGTTTCCTCCATGATAATTTGATTGTTGTTGATTAGACTTAATTTTATTGGCCTATTGATTGATTTGTTACCACGTTATAGTTTGTTGTCACTATTTGAGTTGTGCTTTGTTACTGATTTGGGGCATTTATTTGAGGAGTTTTTAGGTGATACAGTGCTTTTCTAGATGATTGATATTGTTAGTGAGACCTTATTTTTGACCTCACAAAGAGAGATCAAAATGATTATCATGCCGCTCAAAGCGCCTAGTGCCAACCTCATATGACTTATACTTTCTTTGGTCGACTAAACCACATTGAGGCTTCGTGCTCTAAGAAGCATGGGTACCCACCTCTCTGACAACAACCTCTGTCTCGAGAACAAACTTTCTTTCTCGAACGATATTTTCTCCTGTTGTCTACACTTAGAGCTTTTATCCATCTCCCTTATTCTTAAGGAATTCAAGAATTACATACTTAACCGACACCTTTTCTCTTTTTGCGTCAATGGCAAATATATCTTACTTATCCATAGTGCCTCTTGGATAGTAAATTATGGTGCTACAATTCATGTAATGCCTCAGACCTCATTGCTTTACATCAAATCTACTATTCCAAGATATATCATTGTTGCTTATGGAGCCACTACTTATGTTAGTAGATTTTGAGTAGTGCCCTTTACTCCTACCATCCTTCTTTTATGTTCTTCATATTCTTGGTTCTCATTTGAGTTTACTTTCAATTATTCGTTTACTTATTATCATAATTGTTTTGGAACTTTTTTCTCTTCTTCTTCGTTTGTAATACAAGATTTTCAAGCATGGAGTGTCGTTTGTAGTGGTCGACTGGAGAGCGAGCTTTACATACTTTACAATAATTCTCTTATTTTTTGCTTCCATATCCACTTTTGACTGATATTGATGGCTCAAATAACCCTCCCATCCTATATTTAAAAGGGCTTCCTGATCTTTAGTTTTTTGAGTCTAGTGAATTTGTATTTATGGTAAGCAAGATTATTCTAGCTTCCCTCATCATCATTCTAGAAGCAATGCTCCTTTTTAGTATATTTGATATATGAGGTATCAGGAATTTATAAAACTGCTATTTCATCTTGATTTCATTATTTAATCACCTTTATGGAGGATTAGTCCAATTGACGTTGTTGTATTTTCTTCATGATCATTATGTGGTTTTGAGTTTTTTCGTTCTTTTGTAGCTGAAAATCATACACACTGATAATGCCTGGGAGTGCGTAAGTCATGACTTTTAGGAGATTTGTATCTCCTCGGGCAGTATTCATCAAATTTCACTCTCTTATACATCATAAAGAATGGTGTTGTAGAGCCGAAGTGCCATTATTTTCGTATAGATGATTTTCACCATTCTTAACTTCACCTACCCATGTTCCATTATCTTCCGCTCCATCCATCCCTTTCTTACGACTCTGTGTTTCCGTTGCATGTGTTATATTCTTATATTCATCACTTTGATTCTTCCATGGACAAATTAGCTCATGTGCATGTGCAATCAAATATATCTTTATGAGGTGTTCTGACTATGTGTGATGTTCCATAGTCACTTGTATCATTGCCAACCCAGCTGATGTCACCTTCATTAAAAGACAATAATTTTTTCATCCTTTTATCCATGTCTCCTCGTGATATCCTTGTGTTTCACCTGCTTATGCTAATGGTTCCCCACCTCTGCCTGATAGTCATACTACGACACATCCAACTCCACCTTCAGAATCACAATCATCATCTTCCCCACCATCACAACCACCTCTCCAAGTTTTTGTTTGCCTCAAAGTTATCCGGCCAAACCCTTTTGCTCATTGATGTTACTTTTGCATTGAAGATCTTCACATTGCTCTTTTGCTAATGTGTACTTTCAGGAAAATTCATTAATTATCAAGATTAATACAGTGGAGGTTTGATCTCTCTTGTTGTTTGTCATAATAAGAAGTTGCATTAGCTTGACATTAAACATGCGTTTCTTAACAACAGTTTGATTGAGAGTGTGTATTATCAGCCATTGAGGTAAGAAAATATGGGACATTTTCTTGCGTCATTTGCCAATAGAAAATGTATCACCTTAAACTGTCTCTTAAAGCTTGGTTTGAGATGTTTAGTTAGGTGGTTTAGGCTATTAAGATTCTTTGTAGTTCATCTGTTTTTTTCCCTATTTTTATCCATGCCAGGAGAGTACTGTGATTATGCTAGTCTACGTTGTTGCCATTCTCATCACAGTGACATTTTATCTGGTCAAGAAGATATTGCCTGACATTTATAGGCACAGGATTTTACCTTTTTTTCCTGGGATTGATGCCATTTTAATGGAAATATTGCAAAAAAAATTCTATAGAATGATTGTTACTTGGGTTGTAAACCAGTCAATACGCCTATGGACACAATTATGAAGCTTTTTTCACTGCTTCCACTTCCTACCCATTGTTATCATTACAGAGTACTATCATTACTTGTTAGGAAGCTGATATTATATTAACAGTTGTCATTCTAAACATTTCATTTGCAGCATGTGCTGTCAGTAATTTTATGTATCTTCTTCATACCTTGCATCTATAGGCTGTTGAGCACATTCATCGTCATTTGAAGAGCGTTTATGGGCAATGATTGATTTATCATTATTCTTCTATCCTTTCCATTATTGCCTACTTGGATGTCGAACCTGTTGGTTCTAATGACCACCGCTTAAACATTGGTTCATGTACTTTGATAGGGATCGGATCACATGGATGAGTAAGTAGTTTGCCATGGCTCGTCCATCATTAGTTTATTAATATTGTTTGATAAACCGTGCAGTTTTTGAATGATTAATACTTGCAACTACCTTACGCATTATATCAATATATCATAATGATGATATGGAGAAGATTAGGCATGTGAAAGGGAATGTTGGATGATGAGTGATTTCAGTCAATTATACATATTTTTATTAATGACTCATATCTATGACATGATACCATCTTCATGTAAAGATAATGTATGTGATAGGATGCTTTGTGAGGACATGCCAAGAAAATGAAGGGATATTGACTATGAAATTTTCAAAGCACAAACCACAAGCTCATGGGTGAAATGTGCGATGAGAGGGGAAAAGGATGGAGAAATATTATCTGTAGAGAAGTGCACGAGCGATGAAGGAAAAACAGTAAAACCTTGTATATCCTTGTTGAGTATGTAAATACAATGTATGCATACATATATATAGGGAGAGGAGAGTGAGAGGAGTCCCATATATAAGGTGTGGGATTAATACAAGAATAGAAGAAGCTACACTAAATGGGCCAATACATGAGCCTTTACATGTTCTTTTCTAACACTCCCCCGCAAGCTGGAGCGTACAAGTCGTAGGCACCTAGCTTGGATAAGAACTGATAAAATAGGGTACTCGGTAGGGTCTTAGTGAGAAGATCAGCAACTTGGTCAGTACTCAAAACATGTTTTAATTCCAGCTTCTTCATTTAACTTTCTCCCGAATGAAGTAGCAATCAACTTCAATGTGTTTCGTTCTTTCGTGGAAGACCAGATTCTTAGCTATGTGTATAGCGACTTGATTGTCACATAGTAAGGTAGCTGGTGAGGGAAGTTTTACTCCCAGGTCAGCGAGGAAATTTTCAAGACAAAAGCTCAGATACAACAGACGCCATCAAATGGTATTCAGCTTCAGCTGAAGATTGAGCAACCACAACTTGTTTCTTACTGCGCCAGGTAACAAGGTGCCCTCCGAAGTAGGTACAAAATCCGTTGGTAGAACGCCGATCATCCAGGGAACCAGCTTAATCTGCATCTGAATATGCAACCAATGTTGGAGTAGAAGAGGTTTTGTATACCATCCCTTGACCATGGGCTGTTTTAAGATATCTTAGAATGCGTTTGACGACCTGTAGATGAGACATCCGAGAAGAATGCATAAATCGACTTACAACCCTAACAACAAAGGATGTGTTTGGTCTCGTGACTGCTAGGTAAACCAGTTTTTCAATGAGATGTCGATAGTATTCTGGATTCATAAGAAGTAGATCTATATCCGAGGCATGTGCACAAAGCTTATGATTGACATCCATCAGAGTATTGGTCGGTTTGCATCCAGAGTAGCCGACATCCTGAAGGAGGTCGAGACAGTACTTCCGTTGAGATAGGACAAGACCATCATGACGTCTTGCAATCTTAATGTCAAGGAAGTATCAAATGTTCCCCAGATCTTTTGTTTGAAAAACAGAGCTCAGGTGTTGTTTGATCATTTGTATTCCCTTTGAGACATCAACTGTGATTAAGATGTCATCGACATAGACTAAAAGGAGAACAGTGCATGTTTTGTGGTGTCGAGTAAATAAAGAGAAATCTGTCGAGCTCCTTATAAAACCAACCTCTCGCACAACCCTACTAAACTTGTCGAACCATGTCCGAGGGGATTGTTTGAGATCATATATCGATTTCTTGAGGTGACAAACCCGAGACTCTCCCGTGGTTTCAAACCCTGGAGGTTGCTACATGTAGACTATTTCTTATAGATCACCATTTAGAAACGCATTCTTGATATCCAGTTGATGTAAGAGTCATTGACGATGTACAACCACTGAGAGGAGGACATGAACCGTGTTGAGCTTGACCACTGAAAAGAACATTTCCTCGTAATCGAGTCCTTGTTGCTGAGTAAAGCCACGGGCCACCAGTCAGGCCTTAAGATGGTCAATTGCCCCATCAGGAACATGTTTGATTACAAAGACCCATTTACAACCAACAGTAGTCTGGCTTGGAGGGGGAGGAACTCGATCCCACGTCTGGTTAGCCCAGAGGGCTGTCATTTCTTTGTCCATGGCTGCCCGCCAGCCCGGATGTTGGAGAGCCTCTTGCACAGAGTTAGAGACAAAAATAAAGGATAATGAAGTAATAAATGTGTGAAGCGTCGGGGACAGGCGATGTAAAGATACATAGTTCGTCATGGGATGAACGATGGAGGCCGGTGCCAGATCAGCAGGTCGCAGAGTGTCAGAGGTCGAAACCGACTCCATCGGGGCGGTAGAGTGAGGAGGGTGACGAGTGCAGACACAGATAAGAGGGGGCTTGTGGAGAACGGGAGCCAGATGAGAGAGGAGTGGCAGAGGAGTGGTAAGTGGGATGACAAGTCTTGGTAAGGATTGTGGTGGAAGAGGTAGGTTCAGAGCGGAGAAGAACATTTGATCTTCCCGAAAGGTAACTTCAATTGAAATGGTCACCTTGCGGGTAGTAGGGAGGTAGCGAACATAGTCTTTTTGAGTATGAGAATAACCGACGAACATGTGTTTGGCCACCCGAGGATCCAACTTGTCAGTGGACTGACCCAGTAAGTGAACATAACAGGTACAACCAAATATGCGGGGTGTGAGAGAATGACGGAATAGAGGGGAAGAGGAGACTAAATTGAGTAGCATTTTGGAGAACGAGAAAGGGAGACGGTTTATGAGATAACATGTCGTTGAAAGTACAAAGTACCAATAAGCCTTGGGTACCTGCATTTGAACCATGAGGGAGCAAGCAACATCAAGAAGATGTCTATTTTTAGGTTCAACAACTCCATTTTATTGGGGGGTATAGGCACACAACGTCTGGTGAATAATTCCAAATTTCGAGCAGAGATTAGACAATTCATGTCTAGTGTATTCACGAGCATTATCTATTCGGAGAGTTTTTTAATTTTGTCGGAAAACAGTGTGCGAGTCTCAAGAACGAAAGCCCGAAACACACGAGAAAGCTCAGAGCGATCACGAAGTAAGTACAACCGTGTTGTTTGAGAATAATCATCAATAAAAAATGATAAAATGACGATAATCAGACACACTAGTGATTTTGTATGAGCCCCAAACATCAGAATGCACTAAAACAAAAGGAGCAAAGCTCCGAGTACAATGAGGAGGAAAAGATGAACGATGTTGTTTCCTAAAATACATGGATCACACGTAAAAGTTGGAAGAGAAATATCAGGAAGATCTTTTTTGAGGACCAGAAGAGGAGTATGCCTAAGACGTCGATGCCAATCAATGGAGGAGACTGAGGAGAGGATGGTAGGAGAAACATCAAAAAAGTAGAGCCCATTTTGCAGTTGTCCTTTATCAATGATACTCTGCGTCCGTCGATCCTGCATCAGAAAAGAAGAGGTGAATGTGACAGAGTAATTCAAATCGGCAGTGAGCCGACTAACAAAAAGTAAATTAAACGGGGAGCCCGAGACATGAAGAGCCGAGTGAAGAGAGAAAAGAATTGAGAGGGATATCAGCAGAACCAGAGACATGAACGGTGTCGCCATAGGCCACTGCGATACACTTAGGATGTGGAGAATTCAAGTATTCATTTGGCTTCAGCGAGGTGATATGGTGAATAACACCTGAATCCACTATACAAAGCGGACTAGTTGAGAGACAATTGATACCTTCATCGGAGATGGAGGCAACGAAGCTAAAAAGCATCGGTACAGTTACTGGAATCAGGTACGATATGTACCTGATACACTGGTACGAAAAAAAATAAAAGACAAGGATACAAGTACGTCATGATACGTTATAACATATACCATATCACAAGTGCGATAGATAGTTTTCAAAACATCAAACATAAATCATAACTTGAAGTATAAGTCCACAAATCAATGCAACATAACATGAAGTTTTTAAATATTAAGCATTTGTAAATATTAGAAAATCTCACATCTTATATGTTTAACTTAAAGAGAAAAAATTAAACTTAAGTATGCTCATCAGTCTTTTTCTTTTCTTCATTGTTGGAGATCAACTTCATTGTTGGATATCAAAATTTTAAATCCCCGGCTAGTCTAGAAACAAGTTAGTCATTTTGTTAATAACTTGCATTGTATCAACACGTTCAGTACACGTACTTGTAACGGAAACGTACCAGTACCATAAACATACTCGGTACAGATATACAACTTAATTGGATGTACCAACGCTTCCTTGCCCAGAGCTAACTTTTGTTTACTATAGAAAAACCGACCTTCAATCACAATATGCAGAATGATGTGCTAAGTCCAAGTGTGTCCACATAGGTCTATCCATCCAGTATCAGGTACATACCTGTACTGGATACGTCCGGTACGGGGGCGCTGCCTTTGGGGAAGTATCTGTGCTTCATATTAACAGAGGCTGGCGGGTGGCTGAGCATCTAGTGATGTTGTTGGAGCTGGAGGCAGTCTTCTTCAAGATCTGTACGAGTGGCAGAGGAACTGTGGGCAACAACAGAAGCAGTCAGACGAGGAAGACCATGTTTGCAGTAGCAGGTCGCCTCAAGGTGTCCATTGTTACCGCAAAAAGAACACTTAGGCCGTGGCCGGCCACCTCGACCCCTTCCTCGAGAGCCTGGACGTCCTCCACGAGCAGGGGGAGGGAAAGGTAGTAATGGCGCAGAAGAGTGCTGGAGAAGGGCCGACGAGGGATGTCCGATACTATCAGGAGGGGTGAAACCTTTAGTAGCATGAAGCACACATCAGATAATGAGGGAGTAGCAGCAGACGGGAGGATCTGAGCCCGAACACACTGAAGATGAGGCGAGACACGTGCCATTATCATGGCAATATCGAATGCTTCCTTTTGAGCGCACTGGGCAGCGAGATCTGTAGTAAAGACTGATGTTGGATCCAGGCTTCAACTAGTGACTTGGCCCGAGCAACAAATGAGGTTAAGTCAGCAACACCGCCAATGTCAATAGTCTGAAGATTTGTGATGATGTCATACAGGTGCCGGAGACTGTCCTTGCCGGAGTAAAGGGAATATAGCTCATCCCACATTGCCTTGTCCGTCTCGTGGTACATGATCATGCGGTAAGGTTCGCCATCAAGGGAGTTGAGAAGTCGAGTCTGAACACGACCATCATCATGCAACCAGTCATCAGTGGGTGCAGAAGGAGGATCCTTGGTGAGATGATGCCGAAGTCCCTTGGAATGAAGTACCTGTCTGACAGAATGCACCTATTCAACAAAGTTCTTCCTAGTAAGAGAGATGATGGTGATTCTCAACTAGTCATGCAGCTCAGGAGCAGGAACCAAGTGGGCTGAAGGAGAAGAGTCGGTAGAGGGACCCATGGCGTTACCACTTGGCGGCTAGAGGAAGCGGCTAGGTGACACGACCTGGCGGATAGAAGAAGCGGCTAGGCGACACGACCTGGCCGCTAGAAGAAGCGGATAGGCAGGCACAACAGACCGATCTCTGCGGACTAGGACAGAGGCCGCGACAACAAACTTTGGCGAACCAGTACAACATAGGCTGTAAGAGCAACAACGAACAAAAGACAAACCGCCGGCGAGCAGTGGACAGGAATCAACGAGCGTAGCAGACTGAGGAGCAGCGAGTAGAGTGGAGACCATGACAAGAGCAGAAGGTCAACAAACAATGTAGAGGGAACTCAAGTGAACACAATCCAATAGCAACCGACAAGACACATCGAACATAACAAACGAGCAGAGAAGAGACTGCTGCGGGTTGAAGTGCAGCAAGCTGAGATGAGACCGCGACGGATTGAGCAACTAATTGAGAGAAGACCGCGACGGGTTGAAGAGAGGCTGCACTGCGACTAAAGAGACAAACCGCGGCAGGCGTGGACGAGCAGACCGCTGCGGCTAAAGAGACAAACTGCGACGGGGGTGGAAGTCGGCGACAAGGTTTCAACAGAGAAGATACTGCTGCAGAAGCCCTTGGACTGAAGTACCTGTCTGACAGAATGCACCCATTAAACAAAGTTTTTCTTCCTAGTAAGGGAGATGATGGTGATTCTCAACTCGTCACGCATTTCAGGAGCAAGAACCAAGTGCGATGAAGGAGAAGAGTCAGTAGAGGAACCCATGGCGTTACCACTTGGCGGCTAGAGGAAGCAGCTAGGCGACACGACCTGGTGGCTAGAAGAAGCGGCTAGGCGACACGACCTGGCTGCTAGAAGAAGCAGATAGGCAGGCAGAACAGACCGATCTCTACTGACTAGGACAGAGGCCGCGACAACAAACTTTGGCGAACCAGCACAACACAGGCTGTAAGAGCAACAACGAACAGAAGACAAACCATCGGCGAGCAGTGGACAGGAATCAACAAGCATAGCAGACTGAGGAGCAACGAGTAGAGTGGAGACCACGACAAGAGCAGAAGGCTGACAAGTAATGCAGAGGGAACTCGGGCGAACACAATCCAATAACAGCCGACAAGACACAACAGACAGAGCAACGAGAAGAGAAGAGACTGCTGCGGGCTGAAGAGCAGCAAGCTGACCGCGACGGATTGAGCGACTAATTGAGAGAAGACCGCGGCAGGCTGAAGAGAGGCTGTACTGCAACTAAAGAGACAAACCGCGTCAGGCGAGGAAGAGCAAAGCGCTGCGGCTAAAGAGACAAACTGCGACGAGGGTGGAAGTCGGCGACAAGGTTTCAAGCTCGCGTCAAGGTAGCAAGCGACAAGGAAGTTGACCGTGACGAACACAAAATAGGCCGCACGGTGGGTCCTAGCAACGAAATCCATAAAACGAGGAGGAACAGGTCCAAAAGAGGAGAGAGCAACACAGGGAGAACCGAGCGGTCAGACGATTTTTATCTGCCCAGGGATGCGGATAGGAAGTCGCACAAAGGTTTGCAGGTAGAAGAAGTCTATCCACCGAGGAGTTGCGGTTAGCAAACCGCACAAAATGTTGTGGTTAGAAAATTAGAGACCGCCCAGAGGGAACCTAGTTTTGATACATGTAGAGAAGTGCACGAGCGATGAAGGAAAAACAGTAAAACCTTGTATTCTTGCTGAGTGTGTAAATACAATGCATGAGTACATATATATAGGGGGAAGAGAGTGAGAGTCCCATATACAAGGTGTGGTACTAATACAAGAATAGAAGATGTTACACTAAATGGTCCAATACATGAGCCTTTACATGTTCTTTTCTAACATTATCGAATGAGTGTGAGGGTTTGATGGAAGTGGAAATAAATAGGCTAGGGATTGTGTTGTGTGGTTTTGGTTTTCCTCCTATTCTTTATATTATTTATTTCAGAGTAGGGGTCATTGATATAGGCAGTGGAAGGGTTAGACGAAAGGTCAAGCTTGTGGACCGTGGAGGACGTTGTTACGAGCAACGATCTGGGCTCGTGTTCGCCGGTGACTGGGGTGGAGATTCCTCCAGATTGGAGAGGGGTGGCCGGCGGTTATGAAGGTGGGCGGACTTGTGAGAGAAGGGGGGATGAGGAAGAGAAGACTTGGTGAGGAAAGAAATTGATAATTGTAATTGCATTCCCAAAACCGGTCCACCCCCCATGGGGTTAAATAGACCATAATAAGGAAAGTGCGGCCCCCGTTTGGGCTTAACAACGGAAAAAAATAAGGAATAAAATAAAACATATATAAAAGAGAGAGTGCGGACCCCCCGCTTGGGCTTAACAATGGGAACATAAATAGAAATATATTTATTCTGAAATATGATGCCGCTTATATGGCCGAATCTTCCGCGGTGTTGCGGCGATGATAAACTTTTCCCCAATGCTCCTTGTCCGTGACTGGCGCCGTAACATCTCCTTCCTCGTCGGAAGACAACTTGTCCTCAAGCTGAGACATAATATCAACGAGTGGTGCCGATGGGGGTTCGCCGTAGAATCATTTCAGCTGGGAGACGTGGAAGACGTCGTGAATACGTGCCTCGGGTGGTCGGCGGAGGCGGTATGCCACCTCCCCGATGCGGTGAACAATCTGGCAGGGTCCGTAGAATCGGGGTCCCAATTTGGTGGGGACGTTGGTCCTATGCAGTGTCGTCTGGCGGTACGACCGACGCTTGAGCCATACCCATTCTCCGGTGGTATAGGATACGTCCCGATGGCCCTTATTGTATGCAGTCTCCATGTAGTGTTGAGCTTGTAGAAGGTTTTTGCGGGCGGTGGCGAGCATGCTATCTCGGTCCCTCAGCTGTTGGTCCACATGCATTAAGGTGGACCTGCCGGGTTCATAGGCGACGAGCTTGGGGGTTCCCGTCCGTAGATGAGTCGGAACGGTGTCATTTGGAGCGCCGATTGGTAGGAGGTGTTATAGCAATACTCAATCCATGGAGTCCAGGTGACCCATTGTTTGGGGTGGTCCCCGGTTAGACAACGGAGGTACATTTTCACGGTTCGGTTGACTACTGCCGTCTGGCCGTCCGATTGCGGATGGTACACGGATGAGAGTTGTAGCGTTGTACCGCTGAGCGTAAAAAGTTTCTTCCAGAAGCGGCTTGTAAAGACCTTGTCGCGGTCGGACACTATGCTTTCCGGCAATCCGTGTAAGCGGACGATGTCGTTGAAGAATAGTTGGGCGACCCGTTCCGCGAAGTGTGGGCGGGCAAGAGGAAGGAAGTGTGCCCCTTTGGAAAATCTGTCCACCACCACCATGAGGATGGTTTTACCTTTGCTGCGGGGAAGACCTTCCACAAAGTTCATGGAAATATTGGCCCAGATTTGAGTTGGCACCGGTAGCGGTTGGAGAAGGCCCGCTGGTAATAAATTGACTGCCTTATGTTTTTGATAGACTGTGCATTGTGCAATAAAATGTTGGACGTGACGGCGGAGTCCCTTCCAATAGAACTCAGCACGTATGCAGTGGAGGGTCTTGTGAAGTTCCTCGTGCGCTCGTTCGTGTGCCTCCTTCATAATGGTTGCAATGTGGGGCGATGTGGGTGGCAAGTAGATCCGGTTTTTGTAGAGAATGAGTCCGTCGCGGCTCGTCCATACTGGTGGTAATAGGTCTTCTTGCGCTCGACGAAGCAGTTCGGAGAGGGACAGTGACGTGGCGGTCTCGTTCTGTATGGTGTCCAGGAGGGGAACAGTCGGTCGTGAGAGGGCGCAGATGGTGGCGGCGTCGTCGGAGTCGTCGTTGTGCCGACGAGAGAGGGCGTCCCCTGCCCTATTGAGAGCCCCGACTTTGTATTCGACGATGAAATCAAACGCCAATAGTTTGCTCACCCGCCGTTGTTGCGGTACGGCGGACAATCGTTGCTCCAAAAGATATTTCAAACTGAAGTGATCGGTTCAGACAGTGAAGGTGCGGCCCCAAAGATAGGGTCGCCAATGTTGAACAGCTTTGGCCAATCCAATGAGTTCCAGTTCGTAGGTTGGCAACTTGCAGTGATGTAGAGCGGTGCGACGACTAAAATATACGATTGGATGACCTTGTTGATGGAGGGTGAGGACTTCGCGCACATGGAGGAGATGCTCGGCCCACGACTTGCTATAGATCAAGATATCATCAAAAAACACAGGAACATATTTTCTGAGAACAGCGTGAAATACCTCGTTCATCAACGATTGGATGGTGGAGGGCGTATTGGTCAAGTCGAAAGACATGACGACAAACTCAAAATGTCTGTGGTGTGTCCGGAAGGCTGTTTTCTCCACGTCGTTGGCGTTCATGCGCACTTGGTGGTAGCCGGAGTATAAGTCGAGTTTGGAGAAGAAGCGTGCGCCATGCAACTCATCGCGGAGTTCCTCGACCACCGGTATTGAAAATTCGTCCTTGACCGTCTTGGTGTTGAGTTCTCGGTAATCGATGCAGAAACGCCATGTGTTGTACTTGTGTACCAGAAGGGCCGGTGACGAAAAAGGGGGGACGCTTCGTCGGATGAGTCCCTGTTGGAGCATTGCGGCGCACTGGCGCTCGATTTTGTCTTTCTGGAGAAATGGGTAGCGGTAGGGTCGGACCACAACCGGCGCGGTGCCGGGTAATAAGCAAATGCGGTGGTTCTGCAGTCGGCGGGGCGGAAGGGCTTCCGAGATTGTGAAGGTGTCCGCAAACTCTCGGAGTAGGGGTTGGATGTCCTGCGGTTGTCGCTCCCCTGCGGCGTCTGTGCCGTGCATGCGGAAGGCTCTTGGCTTGTCCGATGGGCTGAGGCATTGCCAGTCCACCCGCTGTGAGTCATTGGTCCACTGCATGGTGAGGTTATTGAAGTCCCATGTGATTGGTCCCAAGGTACGCAACCAACGGACTCCTAATACGATATCAAAACCATAGAGATCGACGAGCAGAAGATCGATGTTGGAGTTCCGGTGGTGAATTGTTAGTGGCACGCTGCGGCATAGCCCTGGGCATGCCATGTTGTGGCCATTTGCCACCGAGACTTGGAGTTGATGGCGGAACGTGACCGGCAGTTGTAGGGCGGTCGCGGTCTTGCGGCGGATGAAGTTGTGCGTGCTGCTGGAATCTAGCAAGGCCACGAGTGCGGTGCCTGCTGTGGACGGGAAGTTGTAGCATATGGCCCCCTTGTGGCCCGGCGATGGCATTGACCGAGAGTTTAGGTGCCTCCAAATCCGGGTCCTCGTTGTCATCCTCGGACGGATCGTCTACCTCAATCCAAAAGAGACGTTTGCATAGGCGGTCAGGCCTAAATTGTTCCTCGCAGTTGAAGCAGAGCCCCTTGGCGCGGCGTTCAGTCATTTCGGCATGGGAGAGGCGCCGCCGTAAGGGTGGTTTGGAGGCGGCGGCGGATTGTGCTGGCCGAGATGCCGGCGTTGCGGAAGTGGTCTCGCGGACGGAGTGCTCGGAATCATGACAAAAGTGGTTGTGGCGATCCAACATAATGCGAAGCTCGCACGTTCATGCGATGTTCATGGCGGTTGTGAGGTCGGTTGGGTCTTGGAACTCGACGTCTAGACGGAGCCGTTCGTGTAAACCGGCCGTAAAAATAGGAACTTGTTGATCTAGACATGTAGACGCCCTGGCGAGCAAGTGTTGAAAACGATCGATGTAGTCTTCCAAGGCTCCCGTTTGGCGAAGGCCGATTAGGTCGCCGAGGGGGTTTCCGCGGATAGACTGGCTGAAACGGAGCGTGCATGCGGCCTTGAATTCATCCCATTGTAGAGCGTTGGAGTTGGGACAACCACAATTGTGCGACAACGTTGAGATGAAAAGAGGCAAGGCCGAGTCGTTCTTCTCCATTAGTGCGTTGGTTGGAGAAGAATAACTCGCACTTCGCTAGCCATGCTAGAGGGTCCTTGCGGCCGTCGAAGACCGGAAACTCCAACTGACGTAGCGCGGGAACGCACCTCCCCAAGAGCGGTGGCCGGCGTGTCCGTTACTGAGCGCGTGTTCGGTTGCCGACTGCGAGCTTTGTGGTCGGTTGGTGGTTGGTAACCCGACGGCTAAGTGTGCCGTGCAGATGTCGACTTCGCCCAGGCGAGAGTCCATCTTGTCCAAGCGGTTGAGGATTTGTTGCAAGATATCCTGCTCGGCCATTGGTGACGGTGCGGAAAGAGGAAGCAGCAGAACGTTGTTTGGCGCGGCGAGGCGAGGGGCAATCCCGGGCGGGGCGATTCCGGCGGTGGACTGGCTGGACGACGAACCTGGCTCTGATACTAGTTTGTTACGAACAGCGGTCTGGGCTCGTGTTCACCGGTGACTGGGGTGGAGATCCTCCGGATTGGAGAGGGGTGGCCGGCAGTTATGAAGGTGGGCGGACTTGTGAGAGAAGGGGGGATGAGGAAGAGAAGACTTGGTGAGGAAAGAAATTGATAATTGTAATTGCATACCCAAAACCGGTCCACCCCCATGGGGTTAAATAGACCGTAATAAGAAAAGTGCGGCCCCCACGTTTGGGCTTAACAACGGGAACAAAATAAGGAATAAAATAAAGCATATATAAAAGAGATAGTGCGGGCCCCCCGTTTGGGCTTAACAAAAGGAACATAAATAGAAATATATTTATTTTGAAATATGATGCCGCTTATATGGCCGAATCTTCCGCGGTGTTGCGGCGATGATAAACTTTCCCCCGACGCTCCTTGTCCGTGACTAGCGCCGTAACAGACGCCAGAGGAGGGTGTGGGATCAAGGAGGGATAGAAGGGACAAAGAGTTGTTTTCTCTTGAGATGTATGAGTGCAATGAAACAAGCACTAGTGTTGTGACTAATCATTTTGCAATAAGGATAATATCGTGGTACTTTCTCAAGTATAACATGCAAGTATCAATTTTGCTTGCAGAGCCCAATATATATGTTTTGTCATACTCGATGAAGATATCATTAACCATGATTTGAGCTACCTAATGTTTTCCAAGGAGGTTGTGCAAAAGTATCCATCTGAATGATTTGAGCTACCTAATGTTTGCCAAGGAGGGTTATACTATTGAATTCGAAGATTTAGAACGAAACCCATGTTGGGACAGTGGCTGATTTGAGATCAAATGAAGGTGACTAAATGAATTTCATCAAGAAAAGCAACGCACAATAAGTACCATGTGCAAAAATTCTTATGTAGTTGACTTAACAAAAGAGTAATAAGAACGGGACATGTCATTTAGTCCAAATGTGCGTTTTGTTCAAAAGTTTGAGCTCAGTATTTTTTTCTAACGATCTCTAGCTTCTAAAATTTTACTGAGAACTTTTCAATTAACGGAACTAGGAGAGTTAGAAAATGGAGAGAATGTGATTGTGGCCATGAAGACCAATATTGTCCTTGGTTGTTGTATTGGTTGGTTCAACTGCTATTGATAAAGTAAAAAAGAAGAATGAAATTATCCCGACTTTACTTGGCTGCTACTGCGTATCTGCATGCTAGTTCTCTTCTTTATTGGCCTCCTCCTTGACTGTTTCACTTGCTGATTTTGAGCTTGATGCTTGCTGTATTATCTGTTGTTTTACTATCATTATTTGACTTGTGCTTTATTGATGATATGAGGCATTTGTTTATTTAGGTTTTACTGTGCTTTTTGGGACGGCTATTATTTCAATTTCCCCTCATATGGTGAGACCTTGCTTGATTAGTTTTTTTTATCATTTGATCTCCACAAAGAGAATGAGTCCATCACAATGTCCATAGCCAACACTCAAGGTGCCCATGGCCAGCCTCATAGCATTTACAAATTTTGTACCAAACCACATCGTCTTCGTGCTATTAGAATAGAAGCATGGGTACCCGCCTTAATCACAACACCAACCTCAGCCACAAGAAGCCAAGAACAAACCCTTTTTACTTGATCGATCTTTTCTCCTGCGGTACATGCTTAGAGCTTTTATACTCCTTATTTTAAAGGAGCTTTGTGGCATTCAAGAATTAATCACTCAGATCTCAGAAACCCTTTCCGTTTGTGTCAATGACATGTATATCTTATCGTGTCTCTTGAATAGTAGGATGATTTGTTGAGGAAGATGATGAACAGTGTTAGCTAATTTGCTGTCATGAACATTGAATGTTTACTAGGGTTGTTGAATGTTGAAATTTGCAGTTCTTGTGATTCTTGAGAGATGATGAGAAGTTCTGTTTTGGACTGATTCCCTGAAATTTGAATGTTTAATATCTGTGCAGGGTTGATTTCATTATTGAAATTGGAACTGCTGCTTGTGGCTTTGAGATTACATGGAGCCACTTCAGTGTTAAGCGTTAGTGAATAGAGTTATTTAGGATTGGTTGTCTTGCTCCTTTGTGAGGAGTTAATTTCTCTTGTGCTTAGAGATTTCGTGGATCCACTTGTGTGAGAGCGAGTGAATTTTAGGTTGTTTAGTTTGTGTCTTCCTTACACCGTTGAGTGAGAGATTCCGTGGAACCACTATCGTGTGAGAGTGAGCGAATTTTCTCCGTAGTGCCCGTGCGCGACAGCGGCCGACCTCGGAACGAGAGATCAAAGGTGACAAGGACATTCCTCGCGGGATCGCCGTCGACTTCGATTGCAGAAAGACGCCTCTTTCTGTGGGTAATTTGCTTCTATCTCTTCTTTTGTGCGCGTCTATATTTTCTCTTAGGTGAATTAGATTCATTGCTGGGTTTCGCCCGAATTTTGTCAGTGAACGCCACGTCGAGAACTCCAAACGGAAACGTATTTGGAGTTCATGATCTTCGTTTTGCTACGATAAAGAGAAAATAACAAAAGTTGCAAACTTTCTTTTCCCGGAATTAAATTGAATCATTTTTCAAGTAATATTTTTTTTGAAACAAAATAGTAATTTTGTGCTTAAAAAAATCAAACGTTGTTTAATTTCTTAAAGTGTGTGCAACACCCACTCAAGTTTTATTTTTGAAAAGAAATCCAATTATTCATTGCACGCATTTAGGGTTTCCTAGAAAAGTCGACAGACACGCAAACCCTACGCGCCGTCCTGTATCAGTGGTTCTAAGAGCATTATATCCAGGAGGAACAAATCCTTCAAGATTGTGATTAGCAAGAAATTTATGAGTTAATATAATATGAATTTCTAACTAGATGAAATGGAAAACCACCTGAATTAAACATCCTAGCTTATGTGACTCCTCAACTAATTGAGAAGTCTGACTTGCATTAGCAAATGATAGTAACTTTGGAGTCGGCTTGTATTTTTCTTCTGATTTTGGAACCACTCTTTGAAGCTCTTTTAAATACTCTTGTGTCGCCTTTACACATATTCTCATACCATTCCTGATTCTGGAAAACCTACAGCAATCAGGAAAACCTATAGCAATCTGTGATTTCTGTGAGATAGAAGTATACAGAAATCTGAAAAACCTACAACAATCAGGAAAACCTACAGCAGCTGGGAAAGAGAAAGAAGAAGAAGAGGAAGAAGAAGAGGACGAGGAAGAAGATGATGAAGAAGTAGAAGAGGGAGGAGAAGAGGAAGAGGAAGAAGAAGAAGAAGAGGAAGAGGAAGAAGAAGAGGAGGAAGAACAAGAAGAGGAGGAAGAAGAACAAAAAGAAGAAGAGGAAGAAGAAGAAGAAGAGGAGGAAGAAGAAGAAGAGGAAGAAAAAGAAGAGGAAGAACGTACGGCAGGCTTTGATTGACGAGAGTCGAGAGCAGCATGGATGGCGTCGACAGCAGGAAAGAGAGGGAGCGGGCGAGCGTCGACAGCAGCAGCGTACGGGATAGAGGAATGAGCAGCGTGGGAGTAATAAAATCTAAAATTGCGTATTTGGTTGTCCGTACGCATACCCGTACCGGAAGCGCACCCGGTGCGGATACGGGCCTAAAACTTGTCGTATCCGTCTTCTTAGAATATTTATTCCCTTAGAGATACATGAGGAAGGGTAGGAGTGATGCAAAATAATACAATATTCTTCCATGAATCGTTGGGAGGAAAAGCTTATATTGGCATCCTCTCTCCGTTTAGGTAGTCCTTGATCTCCCGAAGGCTTCTTCCCCTTCCATTCCTCCCCCATTAGCGGTCATCCTGATGTTGGCTTATTTGATTGAATAGCCTCATTCTCCTCCAATAGATCCCGTCAACATGCAAACAACCTTCACTCCTTCCCATTGTGAAGGAGTGAAGGTTTTCTAGGTCCTCCAAGCAGGTGCTGCTTGGGAGAGCCGGAGGAGATCAAGTTTCCTCAGTTTGATTCTACTTCTTGTTGCCTTATCTCTCCAATTCCTGCCGGGCATGTTCTTCTCTTCACTATCTAGTTCATTTTAATTGTCGATATTGTGTGGTTTTTCTTCTATTTTTCTCTTTCAATTCCAGCTAGAAATACTATGCTCAGTTGAGGCCATTGCATATTAAGTGTAGGTGAGTAAAGATTGTATAAATATATTTAGGGCTTTGATCTGTCTGCATGCAAAGATTTTAGCCATGTTCTGACTTTGCTCTATGTTCTTTGATTGGATTCAAACATTTTGGCAAGTTTTTATCATTGTCATGAATGAGGCTTCTATGATCCTATCTTGCTCTATTTTTGTAGGCTATGATGATTTTTTTGGGGGTTAATAATCTGTGTTAGCAATGAGATCCTTAATTCAGATCTGATTTGGCTTTGTTTGTATTTTTTTTATCATTGTTATGAATGTTGGGGTTTAGTGGTCTGAAATGCGGAGCTATGTTTGCCCTAATCTATACGTTAGGGAATTCTTCCAACATTTTATTATTTATATTAAGAAATTTCATTTCAACAGCCACCACAGTTCTATGCAACCAAACAGATAAAACAGCTTTCGTGTTCCTGACAACATTGAAAACAGTTTCTCCAAGCAGTACAACTGCGTTCACGACTGCAGTTTCCAACCGCTGCGTTCACGACTGCAGTTTCCAACCGCTGCGTTCACGACTGCAGTTTCCAACCGCTGCGTTCACGACTGCAGTTTCCAACCGCTGCGTTCACGACTGCAGTTTCCAACCGCTGCGTTCACGACCTTCACCACCACCCCAAACAGACCCATAGATATAAACTTGCGTGTTGCGCCATGCATTATAGATTCTTAAACTCACATTTTAGTCATGCCATTGCATTATAGATTCCTAAACTCAAATTTTAGTCATGTCATGGCATTATGGTTTCTTAAATTCAAATTTTAGTTAATTGTTTTGTAGGAATTAGTAGTCGTGTCCTTCATCTTATCATATTATTTAATTTACTTTTCTTAGTATATATTGTACGTTTAATTTATATGCATATATATGTGTTTCAGTGTGCCACATTTCATGAAAATTCAACACAATTTGGCTCATTGAATATAATGTTAGCTTTGCTATTTATTTCTTATGGTGTTGCCTGTGGGTGCAGAGCATCATAACTCATAAGAGATGGAGTCTCAGGTGAAGCTTGCTGTTGTTGTGAAGGTAATGGGGAGGACCGGTTCAAGGGGTCAGGTGACCCAAGTCCGGGTCAAGTTCATGGACGACCCGAACCGGTTGATCATGCGAAATGTCAAGGGCCCCGTCAGAGAGGGAGACATTCTCACCCTCCTCGAATCCGAAAGAGAAGCCAGGAGGCTCCGCTAGAACCCTGCTACTCTACTACTGTTTGACTGCTCTCCATAAATAAATTTACGGTCGTCACAATGATGGGTAAAACAATTGCTTTGGAGTATTTTATTTTCTACTATTTCTGTTGATCTGCAAGATTGTTTTTCTTTCGACTTAGCAATGATTTTTGTCTGCTGTCTTAATTGAATTTGTTTTCATTTTGGGAGAAATTTTCTATTATTATCATATAGAGTTATATTTTAATTATGTTTTATTTCATTTTAGCAAAAAGAAATATTTTTGTGCATGAAATATAAATTTATTGATTTTAAAATATTTGATACGTGGAATTTAGGTAATTATATATATACTAATGTATAAGCAAACATGGATTTGCTAGGGTGCTTGTCGGGCCTTTCACAAATCAATTAATTTGTGAATAATTTAGGAATTGATTAGTAAAATTTGATTAAGATTTGTATTCTTTTTTGAATAGAATCCGGATTTGCCTGGAAGCCGCTCGGCCAAAGCAGCACGACAGCGTGCAAAAGCACGTTGTCGGCCCTGCGCGTAGCTACGGCTGTGCGCGCGTGCGGGAGCAAGCCGCACGCTACATTGCGCGGTCAGGCGTGATTGCGCGCGCATCCATGCACGTGTGCAAGTGCGCGCGTGCGGGAGCAACCCGCGCGCCGCATTGCGCGGTCAGGCGGGACCGCACACGCGTCCGTGAGTGGCCCGCGCCCTGCGCTGGCGGGAGTGTGCTTGCGTAGCGATGCTTGTGGAAGGCCGATGCACGCGGGGATGTGCGCGGGTGCTGCCGACGGTCGAGATTGTGCACACCGGATCCGTTGTTCGGTTGAGCCCATTTAGGGAACCACATCAAATATTCATATATAAAATTATACCGAAGAGAGAATAGTATACCTAAAATATAAAATCGGAAAAAAAGAATTTATATTAAAAAAAGTAAAAACACAATAGAACTCAAATCTTTACCAAAAAAACGGAAATTGCCAAACACGGGGGACAGATTTTAACGCAAAAAAAAAAACATTTTATTTGGACAAACGTCATAAAGAATGTAAGTAGGAAAATATATAAATCTAATAAACGGAATTTGGGCAGCCTAGCTATCTCCTTCCTTCAACTTCTTCCCCTTTCTTTCAGAGCTTTGCAGGAATTCATATGCACGTTCATCTTCTCAGGCCTGAACGGTCTCCCGCATTGCCTGCAAACATTTTCAAACAATTCCAATTAATAATCATTTATTTCGCTCTCTCGGGCACACTGGCTTCACCTTTGCGTGAATGCGCGAACAAGCTTTCGCCCGCACTTTTTGAATCTTTAAATACAGAAATGAATAAGAAAGGAGGATAAAACTATGTGGGTTTGGATGAACTCACGAGCAACTTGGCTCGGATGCAGGCTTATACATTGCTGAAGCTGCTCTTCCTTTGCTGCTGCTCGTCTCGCACTTCTTCCTCAAAGCATGGCTAGCATATATGACAAAATGAAAATGTGTTTCCAATAATTAATTAGAGGCCTTGTTTGATTAAACATGTTAGCGAGATGCCCCTTGTTTGAGTTTTATAGGCAAACTCCAGATTCATTATGTGTATCAAATATGTTACTATATTTTGGTCTACTCTTCGTCCCTAAATCTTATTTTATAGCTTTATAATGCATTAATTTTCCATTTTTGAAGCATGAGAGCTTCATCCATTACACCCATAATGTTGTTAAATTAATTTGCTGATTGTTTATTGCATTTTAGGTTCTATTTGGCACGGTGGTGACAGTAGTAAACACATTGGTTAAACCGTCATTCGTTAAAGATCACCTAACAAACATAATCCGTTTGAATGTAAAAGTGGATGAAATTTCTTAGTTGGGCGTTTACGAATGTCAATTTAACCTCCTTGATTATGACCACTACCACGTGCCAAACGGAGCCTAAGACTTTGTTTGGGGGGACTTATTTTCACGGGACAAGCGGTTACGACCGTATAAACCAGATCCTAATTTAAGGTCCAATTCATGCGGTCGTAACCTCGTCCTTTATTTTTCCCGATACACCCGTTCTTCTCCTTTTCTGCCTAGAACCTCCCCACTTTGCGGAAATCTCACCCAAGCCCGTCGAAGGTGCTTCACCCGCTCCCCATTCTGCCGCCAATACGGGAGATATCTGATTGTAGGTCATTTTTTTATCTCCTTCGATTTAACACAAATATGTGTGGTTGAAATTTAAAATGAATTTTATATTAGGTTTTATATTAATGAAATATTTAGAGCATGAATATTATGTAGTTTAAATTTAGAAATGTAAATGATTTTTTTTTATATTTTGAGCTGCGAATAACGTTGCAGTGTTTACACTAAGGCTCCGTTTGGGGGATTTATTTTCACCGGTCAAGCGGTTACGACCGCATGAATCAGATCTTAATTGTGGTCTGATTCATGCGGTCGTAACCGCTTCACCAGTAAAAATAAGTCCCCCTAAACAGAACCTAAGTAATGGTTTAGGAGCTACGTAAATCAGTGAGGTGCGTGTTCCAATTAAGAACGAATAAATTAACATTTATTTAAAAATAATAATCACCTTTTGGTATTGCTTTCGCTGGTGATACCGCCGCCGCCGCCGCCGCCGCCGCCGTGATTACTCCTCATCGCCGTGGTGACGGAATCCTTCGTCTCCACCGTTTTGCACTTGAAAAGGTTCTTGAGAACATCGGAAGCCCACTTGCGGCTTCCATTATCAACAATATTCTCATTGTTGTTTTCTGATCCCTTCTCCTTCTTCTTCGCCACAATTTCCATGCATCTCTGCTGCTCTTCAGCCCTCATTTTCTCCGCCCGCCACGCGTCCAGCTTGAACACCGCGGCTCTCCTTATAATTTCGCGTTCTGCAAAGCTCGAGGAAACGGCGTTCTCTTCGTCTGACAGCGTTTCATGATGCGGTTTTTTTGAAGCCGACGTGGACGCCATTGACTTTCGTTTCTCTTCTTCTTCTTCTTCTTCTTCTTCAGTGAGAAAGCCGGAGTCCGCCGTGGATTTGCTCGGAGTGGGAAGAAGAGATCCCTTGATGACGTATTGATGATCGTCCGAAATTGGAGCGATGATGTCATCGTCCGTCAGGTCCTCCCATATATACCCACCCTTGTACTTCCTGAACGACAAAAAAAACTTTTTCTTTTAACTGAATTATTGCATTTTCTAAACAAATTTTAATTTATCATATTATCTTGATAATGATGTAACAATACAAATATGTGATATAATACATTATTAATGCTGGGCTAAGCAATATTGTTCTTTATTATTAGAGAGCTTGAATTTCTTGCAAAAGAATAGTTAAATAAAATTACATTCAAAATTCAATTTATGTATGAATATGAACGTCTCATTTATTGATGAATTTACAATGCAACTCATTCAAAGAATAAGCCTCATTTAAAATATTATTGGGACCTTTTGCTCCTGTACGGGTTGAGACAAAAATGTGTTTGGCGCGGCTTTTTGCTTTGATGAGTTTTGGACAAAAATGTCACCTTTATAGAATGTATGTTTGGCATGCCAACAATTGCGACTGACCCCAAGAAAAAAAAACCGAGTTTTGAGAATAAAAGAAGTTGAAGTTACTTCAGTAAGGTCAGACCTTCTTCATAATCATCATTTTCACGAGTGCTATCGCTTTGTCAAACGAAGCATAGATAAAAAATTTTTTGAATGCCCAAATGAGGAAATTTTGGATCTAGAATATTATATTTGAAATGTTAAAATTTTTTCATCAATATAAGAAAAATCAATAAATTTTTTTTTGAAATTTATATATGATGCTAGTATTTAATTAACAATATTTTATTGGGCCTCATTTTATTTTTAAATAAAAAATATTAATTCTAAATAGCATATTTTAGATCCAAAATCAAGAACTTAAATGGCAAGAGAAGGAAATCCGCGTCATTAATGTTTTTTTAAATCTTATGTAAATATGTAACGTAAATATTTTCTTGAGAAAATAAATACAGCATATATGATATATTAGCATGTTACATTAATTTTTAAATTAAATGCATTTAACAATCAAATTTAAATAAAATTATTTTTCTGGTGTTTTTGTCACTAAATACTTTTTAATTATGATATTTTTTTTTACACATTTTACTCTAAATATTTAATTTTAATACTTTACATTTGCTAAAGACTTTAATACTGACATTTTGCACGCTTTTAATTATATATCTAGAGTGTTAAATGTCAATATTAATTTTTAATTCAAAAAGTAAAATATTAAAATTAAATATTTATGATATGATGTGCAAAAACTTTCTAATTAGAGACCGTGATTAATATGAGAGTTCCAACGAAGGCAGAAGTTGATAAAACTTTTTGATACCTTTATCTCTTAGTTAGAACTTAGAAGATTGCGACATCAATTTTATAGGAAATTAAGTACAAAATAATTCCCAGTCATATAATATACATACATACATGATATATAATTGATATACATACATATATTTTCCACAATCCACCCCAAATTTAATTCCCTTAATTAATGCTCGGTTGGGGGTGGGGGGGGGGGGACTTATTTTCACCGGTCTAGTGGTTACAACCGCATGAAGCGGACCTTAATTATGGTCCGATTCATGCGGTCGTAACTGTTTGACCGGTGAAAATAAGTCCCCCCCCCCAAACGGCGAAAATTTTTAGATACACGCGGGCATGTGGATCGGAGGATGGTGTCCGCGATGCATTGCGAGCCGTCTGATCAACAAAAGCTCTTGTCTATTTTTAAATATTTTTTGCTCCCTTTAATGCTGGCGGTCAAATCTCAAATCTGACGTCTAAAAATGTATTGCATCTAAGTCTACGTATCTGCGGGTACCTAAAAATTTCTCCCCAAAGGGAGTCTAAATCATCCATCAAAACTAACACCCCAAAAATAGGGGAAGATTCAGGGCCATTCCTATCATGCATGGTGGATGGCTTCCCCGAATTTCAGCAAATAATTTAAAAATGTTTTATTTTTTCTAAGGTTTTGTTTGACACGGCGGTGACGGTCATAAACATGAGGGTTAATTAATTGTCATTTGTTAACGTCCACCTAAAGAACTTCATTCACTTTTATTTTCAAACGGATGATGTTTATTTGACCATCCTTAACGAGTGACGGTTTAACCAATGTGTTTACGACCGCACCAAACGGATTCTACTCATCAGTTCTCATATAGAAAGAGAGGAAATGAATCCTCTCCATTTGAGCCAAATAGAGTTGGAAGTTGGAACAAAGAGGAGAATATTGCAATATTAATTAGAATAAAAAATGCATAAAATTATACACGCACTCAACAATGAAGATTATAATCATAATTACCACAGAACTAACTGCTTTAGGCTCCGTTTGGAGGGATTTATTTTCACCGGTCAAGTGATTACAATCGTATGAATTAGACCTCAATGAAAATAAATCCCCCCAAAAAAGCCTTCGTCATGATTTTTTTATATTTCATAATCTCCATCGTCGACCATTCATTAATTTGAAGAAGAAGAAGAAGAAGCTGAAAAAGGGATGGAGGAGAAGATGCATGCATGGCCGGCCGGAGAATATGAAGGTGTGGAAATGCATGAAGTGAGGACTGACCTCTTGTAAGACCAAGCGAAGGAGTCCGCCATTTCTTTCCCTCTGAGATCACATATCCATTTCTTCACATCTAGTAATTAATTAATACAAATTAAGCATACAGACATGAAATTAAGAAGAAGAAGAAGAAGAAGGGCAGTAAATTGAAGGGGATGGATGACCTACGTACCTCGAAGATGAAGGGCAGTATTGGGGAAGAGGTGGTGGTCAACTGTGATGAGATGGGGCTGTTCCGTCTTCCCATTCCGGCTAAGAAAGTAAACTATGTGAAGCCTCCTCCTTCTCCTCCTCCTCCTTATTATACCCACTTCATTATTATTATTAGTATTATTATGATTGTCAACTATTCCGTCATCGACTCCCAATTCCATATTTCCTTTGCAGCTTGCTTCCATGGATCTCTCCTCGCTTAATTCCATCGCCCGCAGCTTTGTAAATCTATTCCCGGCCTGCACCCTAGCTCGACAACTCTCTTCTACCTGCTCGTATATATTATATAAATAACGACTTCTTATATAAAAATGATATATACACAATGTCTGTGTGAGAGAGGAAAAAATTGTAGGTGCGTTACTTCCATCTATTTTTAGGTGGGGTATACGGTCGAGATCTGCATTTAGATAAGGATTAACGGCCGAGATACGGCCGTATCGATGCGCGGTATATACGGTTGTATCTCCAACAGATACGACCGTATCTCGGCCGTTGAATGCTCGATCCTACAATAAATACATATCTCTCACCTAGAAATAGATGAGAGTAACTTAAGGCACCTACAATTTTCTTGAGAGAGAGAGAGAGGGAGGGAGAGAGAGAGTAAATTAAGGTAAAGTGCATGACTTAAGTGGAGGGTGGGGCGAGTTAGTTGAAGGAGTGGGGGTGGAGAGATCCGATAGTGGGGGAGAGTTACCCTAAACATATGACAAACATAGGATGAGAGAGAGAGAGATAGAGATAGAGAGAAAGAGGGAGATCGGATGAGAGAGAGAGAGAGAGATTGACCTATTCATATTTTATAAGGCTATAAACCAGTCCCTCCATTCATGTGACTTGGTCAACAAATTTTTCCTTCTATCTTTAGCTGTCAGTTAGATCTCTCTAATTTATTAATTAATTTTTATATACATATGTACATTTATATCTATGTCTAAATACATATGTACATTTATATCTATATGACTATATCTATCATTTGGCATTCCTGGTTTTTTTTTTGGCTCTTCAAATATAAAACTTAATAAAATTTGATAGAATAGTGATATATTTTCTTAAAAATAAAAAGAAAAAACAAATAAAAACACTATAAAAAAGAGTTGTAATAAAAAGTAGAATTGAAAAATAATGAATGTTATGACATCTTCCTCAACAAAAATTGAGAGGATGAAAACACAAATTTTTTAAAATTCAATAATAAACAAATAAAATAAATTCACTTATGAAAAGTTCAAAATTTTATAATAAATAAAGTATAATTGAAATGATGAACTGTGAACTCAGCTCGACGATTTTTGTTCTTCGTTCAACGATTCCAGACTTGGTCTTCTCCAGTTTTCCGTCCCTTTTTTCTTGGCGATGATTCCGTTCAGGAACTTGGTTTCTAAGTTTCTTCGAGCACATCCAGTTGCTTTTCAAAGATAACTATATAAAAGAGTGTTTTCTTTTTCGATGAAAAACTACTTATCTCTGATTTCTTCTCCAAATACACTTGCTTCCGAGAAACAAGAGGTTGCCACATGCAAATCGAACTCCCCTATTAAACAAGTCAACTCCGCATGCAATCAACGCCTCCTGTCACAACTGTAGAAAAAGAAAGCTAAATTATTGAAGAGAATAGAGAGAGGAAGATAGATTGTAGAAGACTTTTTCATTCTTAATACTAATAACATGATACATTTGCTTAAATAGATGCAAAAAACAAGTAAAGGAAGAGCAACAACCAACATAAAAAAGTGCAATAATAAAAGAGCAATATGTCCCGAATGAGATACATAGAGTAGTGCAAAGCATTAAACAAAAAACATTAAAAATAGAGTTGAACCGGTGGTTAAATGGTAAATCCCCCCGGTTGAACCGCACGGTTTAGCAAGATTAAGTTGTTTCCACAATTTGATAAATCGGGATCGATGCAGTGCTTTCGTTAGCAGATCGGCGAGCTGAGCAGCGCTAGGGCAGAAATTGATCTCGATTTCTCGTTCTCGCTAATGAAGTGATGCTTAATGTCGATGTGTTTGCTCTTGTTGTGGAAGATGAGGTTCTTGGAGAGTGCAATGGCCGACACATTGTCACTCAGGATCACAAAACTCTTCTTTTGTGGAAGATGTGGTTCTTGGAGAGTGCAATGGCCGACACATTGTTACTCAGGATCACAAAACTCTTCTTTTTCTTCTTCTTTTAGCTCTTTGATAATCCTCTGCAACCACACCCCTTCACAAATCTCTTCACTTAATGCCATGTATTCGACCTCGGTAGATGATAGAGTCATTGTGCTTTGCTTCATGAAAGACCATGAGATGGAAGTGGTACCATGTAAGAAAATTTAAGCACCCGTGCTTCTTCTGTTTTCTGTGGATCCACCCCAATCTGAGACACAATACTCCAATAGAGACGGGTTTTGTGCTTTTGGTAGAGCAGTCCCAAGCATTTGGTCCCTTGTATATATCTTAGGATGCGTTTTGCAGCATTCATGTGAGCTTTGGATGGATTGCTTACAAATCGAGATAGGAGGTTTACAACATACTCCATGTTAGGCCTTGAATTGGTCAGATACATGAGTGATCCGATCAAGCTTCTATATTTCCCTTCATCTGCCTTTTCTTCTCCTTCTTATAGCTTGCAAAAATTTTCTCCAACAACTAATTAGGAGGTTTGACATGAGTTGCAATCTTTCATGTCAAATTTCTTCAACGCGCAGTTCAGATGCGTACTTCTCTTGGGATAAGAAAATTATTTCTTGAGCTTGAGTAATCTGCATACCCAAGAAGAATTTTAGCAGTCCTAAGCCAGTCATTTCATACTTAGTTTACATGCTTTGTTTAAATTTCATAATAAGTTTGGACGGGGAGCCAGTGACAACAAATCGTCAACGTAGATGCATAAAAAATGATTGTTTCCATCTGAAGCAATCTTGATGAAAAGTGATGGTTCTGACTTGCTAGAGTGAAAGCCTTCTTGCTCAAAGAGGGTGGTTATGTTGGAATGCCAGGCTCGTGGCGCCTGCTTTAGCCCGTAGAGCACCTTGTGCAGTCTGTAAACTTTATTTTCTTCTCCTTTCTTCATGTATCACTCTGGTTGTTCCACATAAACCTCCTCAGAGAGTTTTTTTTTAAAAAATCTGACTTGACATCAAGCTGGTATATATTGTAATTCACATTTGCTGCAATTTAGAGTAAGAGACGTATTGTATCCATGCGTGCTGTAGGAGCATACGTCTCATCAAAATCTCTACCAAATTTTTGAGAATACCTCTTAGCCATAACTCTGGCTTTATACTTGATGATTTCACCTTTCTCATTCTCCTTTAGCTTATATACCTACTTCAAACCAATAGTGTCTTTGTCTGCAGGTTTGTCAACCTGGACCAAGTTTTATTTTTCTTAATTAATTAAGTTAATTCCCTCATTCATTGCCCTTTTCCATTCACTGCTTGAGGCTACTTCATGGTAGTTAGCAGGAGTGAAATGAAGTAGTGCAGCTTCTGTCTCAGAATAGATGTCTTGCAACAATCAGGTTTTTCGGGGCGATGATGACTCAACTTCTACATCATGGTTTTGAGAATCAATTGGTGTCAAATATGAATCCTCCTCAGCTGTCTCATGGAAGGAGTTGTCAATGAACTCAACTGAAACATGATTGTGATCAAGGATTGATTGATGTTCTGATCCCCATTGGTAGGTAGCATCTTCATGGAATTCTACATCTCTTGATATAATTAGCTTCATGGATGCAGGGTCCAGAAGCCGATAAGCTTTTATGTTATTGCAGTAGTCAATGAATGCACATTGGATACTTGTTTGATCAAGTTTCCCTCTTTTCTCCTTTTGAATGTGAACAAAAGCTGTACATCCGAATGTTTTGAAATTTTCCAGTGAGGGCTTTTCATTGTAGAGTAATTCATAAGGAGTAGTGTCTGTGAGGCTTCTGGTTGGGGCTCGATTCAAAATGTGTATAGTAGTGTATGCTTCTTCTCCCCATAAACATTTGGGTAGTTGTTTATGAAGGAGCATGCGTCTCATCGTCTCAACAATGGTTCTATTCTGTCATTCGTCCGTCCCGTTTTGCCGAGGCGAGCCAGGAGCAATCAGTTGGTGCTTGATTCCATGAAGTGTTAGGAAGTGTTGAAATGGATGTGAGAGGAATTCCCCATCATTATCACTTCTTATTGCTTTGATAGTTCTTCCAAGATGATTTTCAATTTCTTTCTTATAGTCGACAAAACAAGTGAAAATGTCAGTTTTGTTTTCGAGTAGGTATAATCACATATACCTAGAGAAATTGTCCACAAGGAGGAAATAATATCTCTTTCCCCCAAGTATAAGAGTGGTGACTGGCCCCCATAAGTCATAGTGGATCAGCTCCAGAACATCCTTAGCTCGATGGTTGGAAGTTTTGAATGGTTGATGGTGAGACTTTCCTATTGAGCAGGTAATGCTTTGGTGAGGATGAAACTATAAGTTGGGCAGTCCGGTGGTCAAGTTATCTTCAACAAGGGTATTGATTGAGGAATAGTTCAAGTGCTTAAGCCGATGAAGCCAAGTGGAGATGAGATCAGAACTACCATCCAAGGAGGTGAAGGAAGTTTGTGATTGAGTCCCAAGGGTTAGAGGAAAGATTCTGTTCTTATTCATCTCGACTGAGGCAACTGGAGTTCCAAAGGAATTTTGAATTGAGCAGGTGAGGTCTATTGAATTGAATGTAATGTTATGGTCATTGGTTAGGAGTTGCCCAATGCTCAATAAGTTCTGAGCCAAGGAGGGGACAAAATGAACATCATGAATTTTCTTCATCAGTCCCTCTTTGCTAGGAACAGATACAGTTTCTTTTCCTTCAATTTTTAGCGATGTGACGTTGATCACCAAGTAGGACAACTGACTTGTATGACTCATCAAGAGAACTAAAAATGCTTTTTTTCCTTAGCCATATAGCTAGAACAACCAGAGTCAATGTACCACTTTGATGATATTCTGGGAACAGTGACATCATGACTGTAGGTAAGGAGTAGTCGTTCTTCTATTACTTTTGTTTGTTCAACAAATTTAGCCTCCTCTTTGTTCTTAAACCAACAGTCTCGGTCAAAGTGTGTGGGATGTTTTTTTACATCTTAATAGCATTTTGCAATGTCATGTGTTACTTTCTTACAAATTGAGCAGAATACAGTGGACACTTATGGATTATGCTTAGTAGGATTAGTAAAAGTTTTTGATGGCTGACTTCCAAGTATCCTCTTGTGATGAGAGAGTTTCATTTGACTTTTACTATGTTTTTCTGATCCACCATGCCTTCACAGATTCATCTTCGTTTGGAAAGCATGATCAAAATTGTTATGTGTCGTTTTAATCTTTCCTCATGAGATTGGATTTTGCCCATGTGTGCAGCTAGGGAGAGAGCATCAATGTCATTGCTTTCCTCTATGACTGCAACTATGTGATCATATGGTTTTGGTATGCATCTTAAAACCTTGAGCACAATTTCATTCTCAGAAATTGGTGCCCCAAGGTTGCTTAACTGGTTTGTAATGTTTGTTATTTTTGGCATATATTCAAAAATAGATTCATTATATATCCCTCATATTTATTACATCAAAGTTTCATCTTAGATTCTGACGACTGATAAAAGTTACCTTCTTGTCACCTTGGTAGATTTCCTTGAATGTGTCCCTGCCTTGCCAGTCTTTGCACCCAATATTCTAGAGAAGAAGGAAGTGGTAATAGCCTGCTGGATAATGAACAGGGCCATGACGTTCTTTTTCTTTTCACCTTCAGGTACTGCTGCTTCTTCACCATCTTTCCCTTTTCCGGTTGTTTGAGCACCATGCTCCATGAAATCCCACATATCTTGGGAGTCAAACAGAGTTTGCATTTTGATGGCCCAACGATCATACATTTCTCCATTGAAGATAGGAGTAGAGGGCTAAGAGAGATTAGGAATGGAGGTAGATGATGAGTACATGTTTGGCTTTCATAATCGAATGAGATAATCACCCACAAGTTATGATATACCACTATAGAAAAAGAAAACTGAAGTATTGAAGAGAATAAAGAGAGGAAGTTAGATCGTAGAAGGCTTTTCATTTATTCATTCTTAATACTGATAACATGATACATTTGATTAAATAGATGCAGGAAACGGGTAAAGGAAGAGCAACAACCAATATAAAGAAGTGCAATAATAAAGGAGCAACATTTCCTGAATGGGATACATAGAACGATGCAAAGAATTAAACAGAAAATATTAAAAACAGAGTTGGACCGGTAGCTTAATGCCCAATATCATCTTGGTACCAATATTTGTCGCTCCATGCATCCTATAATCGAACAAGAAGCAGACGTTGATAGAGGTCTATTGTTACCTGCAACCACAACATGCCGCCTGGGCCCACCAACGCCAACTAAGATATGTCGTTGCATCCTACAATCGAAGCTTACCCCGATTCCTATCAACATCGCCTTCCTCTGGCAAATGTCATTGCTGACGCTTGCTCATATGGTATTCCCTTTAATTAAATTGGAAACATCTCCAACCCCTTCATTCCATCTAATTTTTGAAATTTGTTCGAATTCTACTCATATGAAACTATTGTCTTCTATTTTGAGGTTAATTCTTCAGAAATTGCCAAATCTCACCCTATCCTTCAACTATTGCTAATTTCTGCCTTCTAACTCATGTGTACTTTCTATCCAATCACCAATAAAAATTAAATAGAAGTGTATAACAACTATCTTACACTGCACATTAATTAATTGATATCGGTGAAGTCTTGCTTGAACCTGTCTGTCATGGGCTGCTAGTTCAAGGTGCAACCATGACCATGGTTTCATGCGCGGATGGCGTAATAAGACATATATTGAGGTGGTAAGGCGTCAAAGAGGTCGAAGACTTGGGTATGGGAGCCCCTTGAAGAAGTATGACTATGTACTCAAGATGATCATGCACAATGAAAGAATGTCAGGAATTAGGCTCAAACATAGCTATGATATCCTATGTTGAAAAAAGATGAGGAAGTCTCCAGAACATTAGAGAGAAGTCTTGAAGCTGATATAAAATTCGAGAATGATGTAGAGTTTTTCAGAAGATTCTAAAGTAGTGTCGAAGACTCTAGTATATTATGGAATAATGTAGATATTTCTAAAATATTTTAGAAGGGGGTAGAATAATCTAAATATTTTAGAGGAATGTGAAACTTTCTAAATAACTCTGTATGTGTGCAGAGGTATCTAAAATGGTATTGAATTTTGTCGAGGTTTGGAATAATCTAGAATTATCTACAATACACTTGAATATTATATATTAGTGTAGGGATGTGTATATAGTCATAAAAGAAATGTAGAATTGTTTAGAAGAGTAGTCTACATTAGAGAGTTTCTAGAGTCTTACCTTTGTTGGAAGGAAAATCTCTTAGATGCTATAAAAAAAGGAATGTAAGAAAATTTGTAGCAATCAATCAAAAATCCAAGAAATTCAAACAATCAAGCATTTTTACAAACATCAAGTTCACTTACTCTTTTTAAGTGTTCACTTACTCATCTTACCACAATCATTGTTGAAAGGGGCTGACTTAGCTAATTGCAAAGGAGTGAATAAAGGAGCTAAGGTCGCACACGACATTGTCAACGAGACAAGTCCGTGAAAGTTTGTATCAAAGCCAAGTTCACTCAAGTTCGTGGTTCGTGTTAAGGAGTAAGATGACTTTGGAAGGGAACAACACCTCAAACATCATGGATGAGCATGACAGGGAGACCGAGGAGAAAAAGGAAAAAAATAAATCTAGGAAGGTTGAAAGGCTCACTGTAAAGGGAAAGATGAGCCACTTGATTACAAGGGCATCAAACATGTCAGGTGAGGTCATGTGGATCAACACCCCATACAACGATTTTGGTGGAACAAGTGTCAATGGAGGATGGACTTCCCAAAGAGATGTTGGACAATCATACTACCAAAGTTACCAATGATCAACTGATCCGGAAGGAGATGATGCCATCCAAGATGGAAAATAATTATGAAGAGATTGGAGAACTTAAAACTTATGAGGAGGAGACATCACAAGATGATTTTGATGATGAAGTTCCCCATTCGAAGGACTTCATAGACCTTGGGATGAGTGAGGAAGTAGACTACTTTCTTACGGATATGGAGCGCTACTTTAAAGATAAGGAGATCAATGACACACTGCGCACCAGAATAGTGTTGCAATACCCAAACCACAATGCTTACAATTGGTGGAAATCATAATCATAAATGTGATAAGGATTAGGATGAATTAAAATGGAGTTCCGACGATGATACGATCAAAGGTACACAAAAAATAAAGATTTGGTGAAACTCATAGAACAACACAAGTACACACGGAGGACGTTACCATCCATTATAGAAGAGTTTAAAGCTAGGACAAGAACGATAGCGCAGAAACATTGTTGCTTTGCATGTAAAGGAAAACAAGGCCTAGTAGATTGCCCAAGTTTGGATGTTTTTATGCAGGAATGATACTTGCGTAATAGAGATCATGATTTGTAATGTTGTCCAAAACACAATCATTCTAGACATCAAAATAAGTCAAGGACTACAACGCTGAGGTAGATGAGGTGATTAAGGATGTAGAGTCGATGAGCCAAGAGGAAGTGGCTCAGGTCACTGATAATGAGGAGTACCTGACATGCCATGTAGTGGCTCCTATAGAAGAACTCGACATCGAGCCTACACAAGATGTGGAGTTAAGTTGTCAAGGAGGCATCCCTTTCGCAGAGGAGGAATCAGTGCTAAGTAACCTTGAGGATGGTATGGATACAAACTCTGAGCGCCAAGGGGGTGAATCTCACAAAGAAGAACAAATCATGAGAATCCAGATCCAGCTAATTGAGGACAAAGGGTACAAGTGCCAAGGGGCGCGAGTCTGATATAGGGGAACCAATCAATGAGTTCAGTGGTGATCAATCAAAGAAAGTGACATTCATGAGTCGTGGAGGCAATGCTCGCACAGAGGCATCAAGTACAACAATCAACATGGAGCATGCAGAAGATGTTTTTCGCTAGAGGGCAAAACTCTTGTTTAAGATTGGCTTAAGGGTAAGCTAGTACAGGATGCATAGTCCATGCTATGTGAAGTTGTGATCTCCAAAGCAGACCAACTAAGGAGATTTGCGGAAGTGCCGTTAATTAAAGTTGAGTTAGTGATACCATTCGAGGAAGGTAAAGAACACCAAGAATCATTGGGTTGTTGGAGGCATATGCGTTTTGGTGATATCATGCAAGTCTTGGTGGTGATATATGGTTTAAATTACAAAAAAAAAAGACTTGTGTGGGAGTCAAATAATGAAAGAACTATCCAACATGCACCAGAGTATAAAGAAAAAGTACAAATAATGTTGTTACTTGATGCATGATTGCACCGAGGGCGTCATAAGATTTGTAACGATGACACAATAAGTCATATGTTGAGGTGGTAAGACATCAAAGAGGTCGAAGACTTGCGTGTGGGAGCCCTTGGAATAAGTATGACTCCATACTCAAGATGATCATGCACAATGAGAGCATGTCAGGAATTAAGCTCAAGCATAACCATGATATTCAATGGCGGAAAAGGATGTGTAAGTATCCAGAACATTGGAGGGAAGTTTTGAAGATGATAGAAGATTCTAAAATGATGCAGTCTTCAAGAAGTTTCTAGAGTCGTGTAGAAGACAGTAGAATATTATTGAATAGTGTAGATATTTCTAGAATATTTTAGAAAGGGGTAAAATTGTAACGACTATTTTCAGTTACAAGGTAACAACCATGTTCAGTTACCGGGTTGCAGCCCGAGCACCTCAAAAACTCTCTGCGCCTGTTTCTCGGCCACGACGCATTGTTGAGGCCGGGTCTCGAACTCACAATCTACTTGATAAAGAGCCTTCAAACCACTCTAGAATATTTTAGAAGAGTGTGAAACTTTATAAATAACTCTATATGTGTATAAATGTATTTAGAATGATATGAAGTTTTGTAGAAATTTGAAGTAATCTAGAATACACTTGAATGTTATAGAATAATGTAGAGACTTGTACATAGGCATAAGAGGAGTGTAGAATTGTGTAGAAGAGTCTAGTGTAGAGAGTTTCTAGAGTCTAGTGTAGAGAGTTTCTAGAGTCTCCCCTTTGTTGGAGGAAAAATCCATTGGAGGCTATAAAAAGAGGATGAATGCTGATTTGTAGCAATCAATCATTAATCTAGAAATTCAAGCAATCAAGCATTCTCACACTCTTGCTATCTTGTTCGCTCTTTCTAAGTATTCTCACACTCTTGCTGAAGAGGCTGACTTAGCTAGCTTCAAATGGGCGCGAAAAGGAGCTAAGGTCGCATGCGACATTGTCAAGGGAACCAGTCTGTGACATATCACCTCAAATAAATACATTATTTATTTTTAAATTATACACAATATATATATATATATATATATTAAATTCAATTTTTTTCTATTTAAACTAAATTATCTTATTTTAACGAAAACATTGTTTTGTGTGGTCTGCTTTAATAATACACAATGATTAACTCTGACATCACTCATTTTATATTTGGCAAAACATAAATTTCATTATAGATGACTAATCACTTTCATCTCTTAGAATTAAAATGTAGGTTTTGTTTGGCACAGTGTTTTTGCTCTGCGGAGTTTGGTCAAAAACAGTATCATCATAGAATGTGTTTTACGTGTCAATGGTTATGACCACCACCAAGAAAATAAAACAACTTTGAACATAAAAGTAGATGTAGTTCCTTAGGTGAGGTTGATCGGATGTTCACGAGCGACGGTTCATTTCAATGAATTCATGAACGATGATTGATTCCACTGCATTCACGACAGCTTCACAGTGTCAAAAAAATATATTTTCAACTGATATTAATGGTAATACTTGAGCGCACTACATTTCCTAAGACTCTCTTTGGGACATTTTTGCTCTTCTAGAAAGCGCTTTTGGCAAGATAATGTTTACGATCATCATTAATAAAAGAAAACTAGTAATTTTGAACATAAAAAAAACGGCGAAATTCCTTAGGACTTGGGATCCATTTGGCACGGTGGTGACGGTTATGAACATGGGGGTTAAATTGTCATTCGGCAAATTCATCCACTTTTATGTCCAAATGGATGATATTTGTTAGGTGATTTAACCTATACGTTTATGACTTCCACCACCGTGCCAAACGGAGCCTTCCATGAGAGCATGAACAATAGTTCATAATCACCACATTGATCACAATCATTGGCATGCCAAACGGAGCCTTAATTCTCATAGCTCAGCCTGAGTATTTATTTTGATGATAATCAACTTAAAATTAATATTATTGCTCTTATTTTATTAAGGTTTGTAGTGGTTGTACAGTTGTATTCCTATTATAACCCCTTTCTTAAACCCCCTAAAAATTCTTTAATTATTCTCATTATCATGCTAGTATTACTCGCCGGTGATCATGTAACACTCCACATTCAGACATTCTTCCCCCAACTCTTGCATCGCTTTTCCCTCCACTATCCATCTTCAAAGCTTACCTATCTACACGGGGCGGTAACCATATCAGCGACATCCCATCACCGGCACCAACGCCGCGATACCTCCATTCCACCCTCCGCTGCGCCATTTCTGCTATTACTCACCGCCACTATCCTCAGCCGTCATTACGCCTTCTCCACGCCAGCCCTAAATCCGCCGATATTTTTAGATCCACACTCCTGATCACCGGCGATGGAGGTTAGCTCCAGAAGCAGCTCGCCGGAGATCCTGGTGGCGGGACAGCAACTCGTCAAACTCATCCATAATCTCTGCTTTGCCATCTTCATAGTCTCCGTCCTTGTCGTCACTGTTATCGCCGTCACCTACCAAGCCCCGGATCCCTGGTTCCAGTCCTCCAGAGCCATCACCAAATCCCTCTCCGACACCCTCCCAAACTCCACTTTCGCCACCGACGATTCTCTTCTTCCCACCGGCGAAGATTTCGCATCTTCTCCCCTCTCTTCCCCCACGGCCGCCAGCGCTTCCGAGTCCATTTACAACTCCTCCGTCGTCTTCCCCATTTGCGATCCATCTTCCCCCATGAATTGCTCCAACCCCGCCGTCCTCGCCGCGATCAAACGCTTCAACTCGAAGACCTTCCGCAAATCAATCGTATTCATCTCCTACGACACCCCCGTCCCGGGACCCAATCCCGACGAGTGCGACGACGCCTGGCGCTTCCGCAACCGCCGCGAGAAGTCCTGGCGCCGGTATCGCGATTACCGCCGTTTCCGTCTCGCGCCTTCTGACAACTGCACCTTCGAGGTCGTTCGTGCAGGAAAGTTCCGCTCCGGCATCAGAGCCGCTCGCCGTCCCCCGCGCCCTCGAGCCGCCACCGCGTCACCGCCGTTCCTCCAGATCCCAGATCCGGACATCAACGATACAATCCCTACCGTCGAATCCGAATCGGAGTTCCGCAAAGGTCGTTACCTCTACTACACCCGTGGCGGCGATCACTGCAAGAGTATGAATCATTACCTTTGGAGCTTCCTCTGCGGCCTCGGCGAGGCCAAGTTCCTCAACCGGACCTTTGTGATGGACCTCAGTGTCTGCCTTGCCGGAAGCTATACTTCCACCGGCAAGGACGAAGAAGGTAAGGATTTCAGATTTTACTTCGATTTCGAGCATCTCAAAGAATCTGCTCCGGTGGTGGAGGAGCTGGATTTCCTCCGTGACTGGAAGAAATGGGATCGCGCCACCAGCAAAAGGCAGAATTCCGGCAGCCATATAAGCTTCAGGAAAGTCCCCACCTACAAGGTTACCCCAAGGCAGCTAAGGAAAGACAAAAACACCATAGTTTGGAGACAATTTGATGGCCCCGAGCCTGAGAATTACTGGTACAGAGTCTGCGAGGGCCAGGCGGCCAAGTACATCCAGCGGCCATGGCAGGCCATTTGGAAGTCAAAGCGGCTGATGAACATCGTCTCAGAGATCGCCGGGAAGATGGATTGGGATTACGATGCTCTTCATGTTGTTAGAGGAGAGAAAGCCGGGAACAAGGAATTGTGGCCCAATTTGGACAGCGACACCTCCCCTGATTCTCTGGTGGAGAAGGTGACCAAGCTGGTGAGGCCCTGGAGAAATCTCTACATTGCCACAAACGAGCCTTTTCACGATTACTTCGATAAGCTGAGATCTCACTACAAGGTGCATTTGCTTGAGGACTATAAGGAGATGTGGGGGAACACGAGCGAGTGGCACAACGAAACAATGGCCCTCAATGGCGGGCGGCCGGTGGAATTTGATGGCTACATGAGGGTGGCGGTGGACACAGAGGTTCTGTACAGGGCAAAGATGCAAGTTGAGACCTTTAATAACCTAACAAGAGATTGCAAGGATGGAATCAATACATGCTGAATGAAATTGGAGCTGTGGAAGAATTCTTCCAAATCCCTGGTTGGGGTTTCCGTCGAGGTAAGCATAGAATCGCTCTGCCATGCTCTGGCGAAATCTCATCATGCATTGTATGTGCTTGATTGTATTCGTTTTCTTCATAAAGCACTTCATTGATGTGTTGACCGGGCTCTCCTTCAAAGATTTGATGCTTCACTCCTCTTGGAAGAGTCTTACTCTAATGAACAAACAATCCCTTATTGTAAGTGCGTTTAGTGGACATTGATTGAGGATCTTGGGTTATGTTTGGGACAACTGTGGAGTTTGAGCGGTGGTGGCATGAACTTGTGATAGGAAGCACAATGGTGTTGGTTTACCTGCCTTCGAAACTTTCGTGACCGTGTTTTGGACCTGAATTCCACTTTTGAGGTGTTCATGAAATTGTGGTTGTGTTTTTTTTGCCAAACATCATTTTTTTAAAGCAACGCTCGCGCTTGTAGCTACCCATTTGCATAATCTTGTTCACGTTCACTACCACTCTCCTACAGCTCTCCCAAACATAGCCTTGGATTAGACATAAGGGCGATCGATTGGGCTTGGTTAGGGATGTGAGGTGGTGCTTATTGATGTGCCATTGACTTATAGATTACAACCATCATTCCAGCCCCGACTTTCTTTGCTTCCTCTCTTCCTCTTTAGCGAGTTGAGAGCTTTAGGTTGGCTAGTGCAAACTCTTGGGGGCTCTGAAAGAAGAGGAGCTTGAGGGTTCATAGGAAACATATGAGAGAGCTTGGAAGAGGAAGCGTCACCTTCTTATTCCTCCCTAGCTAGTAGAGAAATGAGAAGCAGATGTCATTTCTCCAAAACGCCACCATCATTAGCTAATGATTCGGCCCAGTGATGCAGTTTGGATAAGAAACGTTATCACCGAAAGTTACAAATGCAAGTAAGGGTCTGTTTGGGACAGCTCTGGCGGATTGAAAAGCTGCTGTCCGGATAGAGCTGTTTTGAAATAGATTTCTGGGGAGCAGTTTTGAAAAGCTGCAGAGTGTTTGGGTGTTATGTGCAGAAGTGCGCTTTGAATAGCGATTTTCTCTCTTTTCTGTTTGGAGAAACAGCTTTTGGAAGCTGTTTTTTAAAAAACGAAAATACATAAATATTTAGAAACAACTGATAACATGCGTCTTTTACATAGTTATAGCAAATAGGAAAAAAAAGATCTTGCAACATCCGGCGACTCCTTTTTTCAATCATTTTGATCACCTGTTCGAAAATAAATTGATATGAATCAAACTTTTGATATTTTTAACCCTTTCAATTTTTAGTAAGCGTTGGATCGAATTTTTACCTGCGCGCGCTGTATATCTCTTCGGCAATGTGATCTCGTACTGTAGACATATGTTCTTCTCCATCAGCATCACGCATATCGCTTTCAATTTCATCATCTGACGCAGGTTCCTCAGCCTCTGAGGGAACGAAAGAAGACTCATCAACATCACAAGCATTAAACTCAGGGTCCCAGCGAGAAGGATGTCTCCGAATGAAGTTATGTAGGGTCATTGTCGCTAGCACAATGGAACGTTGTTTCTTGAAGTTGTACTGTGGCATTTTGCTCAAAATGTGCCACTTCTTTTTTCACACTCCAAACGTTCGATCGATCACACTGCGAAGAGATGAATGCGCCTTATTGAAATGTTCTTGCCTTCCTTGTACTGGCCGACTCCCACGGGCAAAGTCAGCCAAGTGATATCTTGTTTCTGGATACGGCTTCAGATAACCCTTTTTTAACGGGTAACCAGCATGCACTAAATAATATTTATCTGCATTTATTTGGTTTGTTAAGCAGGTAAACAGTATGAAATACAAACAATTAGAATGAATGTAAACATATTGATTATGATACCTTGTGGGGGATGCGGAAAGTGCAATCTATCGTCGGTCAATGCCCGTGCAAAGATGCGACTGTCATGAGCAGATCCTTCCCATCCAGCGAGGGCAAATGTAAAGCACATGTTAAAATCACAGACTGTCATTACATTTTGGGTCGTCGTGCCATGACGTCCTATGTACCGTACTTGATCTTCTACGAGTATCCTCGCATCAACATGTGTACCGTCAATGGCACCAACGCAATCCTTGAAAAATGGCATGTAACGAGGATCATACCTTATCTCACCCGGAATCTCTCTGAATTGACAGTCAGTAGGCTTTATAGCATCAATTGACAGTAACAGTAGAGATCTAAGCCCTTTCGAAAAATATCTACTTATTGTTTCGGTCGAGTGCTGGAACCGTTCTTTCGTCAATCTAACGGAACCTACTTGTGCTAAGATATACAATGTAATCCCTAGGATTTCTCTTGAAGACGTCCGCTGTGATCCTTGAAGTTCAGCATCTGCTTCTAGTTTATGGAGTAAATCTATGAAAATGCGTTTAGACATCCTAAATGCGTCATGTATTCTATCTGGATGTCCTTCTAGTAACTCTTTGATCCATTTCGAACCAGTTTGAGTAGATGTCGTGCATGGACGGGTATCTGAACATGATAATTCATCCTCTCGATCGATGATATAATTACATTGCAGTATTCTATATATTGTCACAAAATAAAGTCACAAAATAAAGTCACTTCACCTGACTCTCAACTCGCTACGATTCCTCCTTCCTTTGGTTTTACCATTGTACTATAAACTAATCAAATTAAAATAAGAACTACTAATAATACACATGTACAACCCAAAAAAAAAACACACAACACACATACACATTCACACTCATACACATACACACACACAGACATAATACATACCCAAACCCAAAAAAACACACACACACACAACCACACACCCTCATATACACATACACACATAACACACACACACACACATACAACCATACACTTTTCATATACATACCCAAACCCAAAAAAAAACACACACAACCACACACAACTATACACACTCATACACACACACACATAATACACACATACAACCATACACTTTTCTTACACATACCCAAACCCAAAAAAAAACACACAACCACACACAACCATACACACTCATATACACATACACACAAACACACATAATACACAAACACACACATACAAGCATACACTATTCTTATACATACCCAAACCCGACAAAAAAAAACACACAACCACACACACTCATATACACATACACACACACACACATACAACCATACACACTCATATACACATACACACAAACACACATAATACACAAACACACACACACACATGCATACACTTCTCTTATACATACCCAAACCCGACAAAAAAAACACAACCACACACATTCATATACACATACACACATAATACACACACACACACACATACAACCATACACTTCTCATATGCATAGCCAAACCCAAAAAAAAAACACACACACACACAAACAAACATACATACATACACACATACACACATACACACAAACACAAATACATACAACCCTAAACAAAAAAAAAATCACACATTCATATACACACACTAATCATATAAAGAAATTGTGTATGAGAGAAGGAATTTGGTATACCTAACCGGAAGAAGAATCGCTGGAGAAGGAAGAGTAGACGCTGGAGGAAGAACCTCCTCGTAGTTGTCTCCGGAGAGGAGGAAGAAACCTTCTCTGTGAGCTACGGTTTGTGCGATCGGGAAAAGGAATCGCGAGAGAAGGAATCGCAAATGGTTACAGGCGATCGGGAAGAGGAATCGCGAATGGTTACAGGCGATCGGTTACAGGCGGCGGCTAGCGAGCTGGAAGTGCTGCGGCGAGTTGCGATCGGGAGAAGGCGTCGCCGTCAACGATCGGAAGCCGGCGGCGTCTGCGATCGGGAGAAGGCGGAAGGAGAGGCGAATCGCGATCGGGAATGAAGCGGAAGAGGGATCGGGATCGGGATGAGTCGCCGCGGGATCGGGATCGGGAAAGAAGCGGAAGAGGGATCGCGAATGGGGCAGACGCGATTTTTCGCGAAAGGGGATTTGATGAAACGCAGGGGGGGGGGACTGCTTCCCAAAAATAGCTCCCAGAGCTGTTTTTTGAAAAGTGATTTTACTAGGAAGCTGTCCCAAACAGATCCAATACCTGCTCTGGCGGCTGGAAAAGAGCTTCTCCAGCCGCCAGAGCTGTCCCAAACAGACCCTAAATCGTCACCGCTGTATTTACTATCCCAATTTCATATCACTCTACCTCTCAAATACCACAGCCGTCCCAGACATACCCTAAATCCTCTACCTTGTGAATGCTTTTTTCTCCAATAAGTTCAGTAAGAAGCACCGCCATCATAGAATGCATGTTTGGCAAGACGTTGGTTATGACAGCCACCCTAAAAATAAACTAGTTTTGAACATAAAAGTGGATGAAGTTAAGAGAGGTTAGGCATTGTTGGAAACGAGATTCGATTCCTCCTAGAGTTCGGAACTAGGGTGCGGCTCACACCTACTTCTCCCAAGCCGTCCCTTGATGAGAGACCTGAATTTGGGAAATGACCCTTGACTCTAGTGCGGAGGTCACACCTCACACCCAGAAGACCTTTGAGATCTCCCCCTCCCTAGCCAATGCTGAGCTAGGCACCTTGGAGAATGAAGGAAGAAGATGAGTAGTCAAAATCGGATCCCTCTCCAAGGCACCCCAAGGGTCTATTTATAGATTTTTGGGAATGACCTGCCAATAGCGCAATCCTGCTGCTCTGATATTATTGAAATACCCCGGGGTTGGTATGCCAACAACCAAACTCTGCTGTTCTGAACAGCTATTCGCGGCCCACCAGGGGCAAAATAACAGACCCTCAAGCCCGGCGAGTACTAGGGCCAGAGAGGGCGCCGACCTCCCGCCGCACCCACCCCCTAGAACAAGGCCGGGGCGAGTATCGGCCTCCCGCCGTACTCGCCCCCTAGAGAAGGGGCCGGGGCGGGTGCCGACCTCCCGCCGCACCCGCCTCCTGAAACTGGCCGGGGTGAGTACCGGTCTCCCACCGTACTCGCCCCCTAGAGAAGGGGCCGGGGCGGGTGCCGGCCTCCCGCCGCACTCGCCCACTGAAGGAGTACACCAAGCACTAGCATGGTAGGCAAAATTTTCCTCCCGCTACTAGTATATCAAGCAGATCAACAAGGTTGAAATTGGAACTTAGAACTAATTTAGGCTTGATTGAAGGGAATTCAGTCATAGTAATTGGAACTTAGAACTAATTTAGGTTCCATTTGGTATGACGTTTTTACTCCAGTGAGTTTGGATTAAAATGCCAGTCATAGAAGATATGTTTGGTAAGACTGCGGTTATTACTGCCAAATCAGCCCTTGGTTGTTCTACTGAGCAAACAAGGTTGAAATTGAAATTTAAGTTAATTATACGAGAATTGAAATCTTTGAAAATTACATTTATAGAGAAAAATGTTTATGGTATCTCGTTTAACAAAAATATGGTGAGAATTTCTGGAGAGAATTTTTTGGCAGGAGAATTAAGTTGGGATAAAGTTAGGAAGAGAGATTTCTAGAGTGAAGAAGTTTTTTTTAGAAAGAGAATATTTTTGTTAGAGAAACTCAATGAAATGGAACATTTGAAAAGAAAATTTAAAAAGATTTTTATTAAGATCTATTGAGAGAAAATGTATAGTGAATTTTTATAGAAAATTTGAGTGAGAAAGAAAGCAAGATAAAATCATTATGATTTCTAAAGAGAGAGAATTTTAATGACATTTCTAGTGAGAGAATGGTAGGATTTGTAAAGATAATGTTGAGGAAGTTAGAAACTAGCATAAGTCAAGTGATCAGTGCCCGTGTTTTTACGAAGTTGACGGAGAAATCAGGGATATTGGCTGGAATGGTGGGTTCCACTTATGTTCTCTCTCCTATATTATGGAACTGTAGAATTCATCTTTTTTTGCATGTTAAATATAAATTAAGATGCATTTACCGGGACCTAAAGCAAATGATTTTGACGTCACCAGAGAGCCTAACATGTCGTCGACGACCGAGCGAAGCCATCAGAAGGAAAAGATCCATGGATAGCCCGAAGCCAATCAAAGCCCGATCCAACAAAGCCTTCCAATGACAAATTCGGAATTCCAAGTAAAGCTCAAATTGGAAGCACCCTAGGGCACCCCCAAAAGTATGATTAACATCCTCCTTGAAAGATCCACACAAACCGCATCCCAAACTACCCATGCAATGTCGGCGTCGAAAATTAGAAGCCAGTGGTAGGATATAGCGAGCCAGGCGCCAAATAAAACCACGAACATTGGGTTGAATCCTCGCACCCCATATGAAATTCCAAGATGGCAGCAGAAAGAGGAAGAGGATCCCTGAAGAGTAAGGGACGGAGAGCCAAATGATAAGTGCTTCCAACTGAGAAAAGGCCACTCAAAGAATAGTGCCAATCCGAGATATAAGGCAAGACACACCGCCCAACAGGGATAGACAAAACAGCCTTGCATCATCCTTAACAAATCAACTCGGAATCTCACTCCCGCCGGCCAGGCTGAAAAAGCTCACTAACCCACTGTGGCCCACCATCATTCAATCACACGGATTGGATCATAAAGGCGGTAGGCCCGGGGACCCAACAATCAGTCCATATATAAATATTCGAGCGAACCCTCCACAATTAGAGCCATAGCGTGAAAAAAACCGTACAAGCAATAAGACAGAAGGCTCTCCAAACTGGCCGCAAAGATGGCCCCATCCGAATAATAACGAGCCCGTCAGCCCAATATACTCTTGCCACAAAAGCCTCGGGTCTTGTTAGCAGTCTCTATACGTAGTAATTGTTCTGTACGAATAGCGTTCCCTCCTCTGAGAGTGGGTGAGATTCAAGCCATGCAGTCTTAAATCTAATGTTTGTGATTTACAATAATAAAAATTTTTTAAAAAAAAACAAACAGAACCCGTTTTTAAAAGACGATCGGACGGCTCTTGCACTACCCGCACTCCTTTCTCTGGGAGCACGTGGCACAAGAAATTTTTTCTCTATACGTGCTTGGCCAACAGTACAAAATTGAAAGAATCCAAACACCAAAATCCTATGCCTACAACTAATTTTGCTTCACAGAAAACACCCAACTCCTTTCCACCAAAAAGAGGCCTGCATAGAGTCAATCTCCCGTAATAGAATTCGTTGACCTTGATTTGATGCCAAATCAATTCAGTCTAATGTTAATATGAGACATTAAGCACCTAGTCTATTAAGCTCATTTGGATATTCCCCGCATCAGCAGCTGCACAAGCCTTCGGCACCCATATAAATCAGCAACTGCTCCGATTATGCCCACAACTTTGGTCTTTGGGTGTGGGTTTCTAAATTTTCTTAAATTTTAGAGAATTGCTTTTTAGTCATCCCGCAAAAGCAATGTCCCTAGTCCCCCAATTTTTATACTTTGGCAAACGCCGGGAAGGTTTGTTCTCATTTAGGGAAATTATTGGGGACAGTTCCGTTCCAAACAAGGTGAGCTGCCCCTAAGTGAAGTGCACTTTTGCACATGTTAGCCAGGCTACTCGCATGGCCGACGGCTATTTCACCTTGCTCGGAAGGGTGCCCACACACCTATTGAGTACCAAATCAACCAATGATGGTGCTCAATGATCTCCTCCTGCATGATGACATTCACATCTCATATTCATAATCTCGGTGAAGCCCCCAGATGAATTGCAGAGTAGATAGATGACATCTGGACGATGCAATTGCTTCACGGCGATACAGAATCCACTAGCTCATACCCAGGCAAAAAGCATGTCAAGAACCAAGAGGGGGGCATACTCGATGTCGCAATTACCACCTAATGGGGCCGTGCCACCCTGCTTTTGAAAAAAATGCCATCACGCCTAATCGTTCTCGGTGAATTACAATGCAACAACTAGAATACTGCCACTACTAGCCAATGTGCAGTGCACAACACGTCGTCGCCACCGAACATTGTGCAGAGATGATGTTGTCCATTGTGTGCGATTCTTTAAAAAAACATGTCGAAGCAATGCCAATCCACCTATGGTCATGGTATTGTATTCTGGTGTGGAAGATCTTCGCTCGCTCCTGCCTGTGCCCGCAATCCTAACTAACCATTTGCTGCTAGTTATGTACCTGAATTTTTGACGGCCGGGAGATTATCATATCCCCCCTAATGCATTATGTTATGATTGAACTAACGAAAGTCATAAAAAAATGGCAGGGTCTTCGGAAACATCTGCAATGCCATCAATTTAACCTCTAGCATGGATCGGTTATTTATGAAAATTTCCGAGTCAACCCGAATGGCCCATTTTTTTCTACTCCTGAGCCCAGCCAAACAGACCATCCCAGCACATCTCCTTGCAGGGCCAGAATGGCAAAACCCGGCTGGTGCTGGAGAAGACAAACAAACAGACTCTAAGTTGAAAAAGCAACCTGTTGTTCTAAAAAAAGGTCTACTTATTACGTGAATGTGCCGACAAAGACCTTTCAAACAGGCATTGATGTCTAACCTGGCACAAGTCATGCTGAGTTTCTCTTCTTCAGCGCCCAGGTCGGTCCATATATTAACAAATTTGTCCGGCCAAACCGTCTGTCAGCAATCTGCATTTCAACAAAGACCATGATCGGCGTTTGTTAATGAAATAGAAAAGCAGTTAGGAGCTCAAAGTTATTGCAGCAGTAAACTAATATTTCGAAGGACCGAATGCTTGGGTTTAATTTTAGAATATGCTTAAAACATTTCCAAAGTTCAGAAGTAAAGCATGAAATATTTATACAAAATGCTAAATATGAGTAACATTTAGGTGCGCTTCACCAAAACAGGATGCACAAAGAATTACTAAAATCATATAAATGTATAATACTGGGGTTTTTTTGAAATAAAATGAAAACATAACTTAAATATTATTTGTTAAGAAAAAAATTCAATTTAGAATCATTTAGGCTCCGTTTGGCAAGACAATGGCTATGACCGCCACCGCGAAAAGAAAACCAGTTCTGATCATAAAAGTGCATGAAGTTACTTAGGCGAGGTCGGACGTTCACGAACGATAGTTCATAACCACCGCGTTCACGACCGCCGCCACCGTGCCAAACGGAGCCTAAAACTCATAAACGTCTATTTTTGAGTAGATGTAGATTTACAACATTTACGTCCACTAAAAAAAGTAACCTTAATTACAATTGTAGATGTAGGTTTACAACAACATGATCTTAAAGAACCTTAATTAAAATTGTATTTTCAATTTATTTTGAAGAACCATCAAAAAAGATATAATATACATAGATTTAGAAATTTGTCACACCTGAATATTTCTCTTCACATATTTAGCATTTATAAAACTATTACTTACTCAAATCTCCCATGCAAGTCAAAATAATTACAAGTTGCACCCAACTATCTTTTGAAATTACAAAAATCTCCCCTCTAAATTTACATTTCATAACATTTATGCACAAAAACATCTCATGGATGGGAACTCTAAGAGGGCATTTTTGGGCATGCATGTTATGAAATGTAAACTCAGAAGGGAGGTTTCGTAATTTTAAAAGAAAGAGTGGAGGCAACCTATAATTTTGCAAACTTACAGGGGAGATCCCCATAAATAATAGTTTACAAAATTGACAAAAGCATAGAAAAGCTTTGCATATAACTCTGAAAAGAAACTTAGCCACATTATGCTAGTGGTTAACATGAGTAAAGTGTACAACATAAGAGATCAACAGAAATACCTTCGCCTTGATATCCTGGCATAAAAAAATGATTTTGATGATCCAAAATGCATTATTATGTAAGTAAATTATGAAGTAATGGACAATGCATAAGATGAATTATTAAAATTAACTCCAAAGATAAATCAGTTTTTATTTTAATTTATAATAAATTTTTTTGCCAAATTCATGTCTATTACTGCATACTAACAATTGAATATCAATGACTGAACTCCTAAGGCTAGTTCTTTTTTAGTATTTGGAATTGTACAGATCAGAACTGAGTTCATGGGTTTATTAGGTGGGCAGTGGATGAAGGTGAATTATAATTACTGGAACTAGTATTTATAAAAGATAAGAATTGGATGCCACATTCAATTCTAGAAAATGTGATGCTAACACACATTTTGGCTTGTACAAGTACAAAGGGGGAAAAAAGCTTTGAGCAGAAGGTTACAACAGTGAAGTTCCTCGTAACTAGGGATGTTCGAAAACCAAATAGTTTGTGAATAATTCGGGAATCGATTCGATTAAGATTCGTATTTTTCAAATTCGAATCCGAATTCGAGTGCTATTTGAATCTTAATAATATTAGCTGGAGGTGTGATAACCAATATTTGAATCTCAATTACAAAATATATAAACAAGAAAATACAGCAACACTTGATATCCTCCAAATAATAGCTGGAGGTGTGATAACCAATATGTCCTACATTAGTAGCTATCCCCAACTTCAAATAATTTGACTCTGATGAATAAATCTCCAAAGGCATGGGAAGAGAATCAAGACAACCAGTTATTGTTTGGCATCATCAATGATCTTCTAGCGGTATAAGCTTCATCGGCGGATCAAATAACTCAAAAATATTTACTTATAACTTGCTTCCAGATACAGTATTTGAAGCAGCTGTTTGAATTCCTTACGATATGCAACTGAAAAAAATTCTTCCTAATGGTAACAAAGGAGCTTTGAATTGAGAAGCTGTTCTTATTTTACCCAAGGGACGTGAACTTAAGAAAAGATGGACAATCTTTCTTCTTACTGTTATCGTCGTAATAAAAGATAGGCCCAACTCCCGATCAAATAACTCAAAAATATTTCCCACGAATATAGGATTTTAACTATAAAGAGAATGACAGTCACAAATAAAATAATGGCACTAGGTTAGTATATATGTGTCTAAACCGTGTTACAATAGCTATGTTTACTAATGCTAAGAGTTCAGAGTTATGATGAATATCTAACTCCAAAGCATTGCATTTTGTGATAATTGTGTACAAACTAGCGTTTTGTTAGTTAGCATTTTAGGAAAGCACACCAGTCTTGCATTCGCAAAGTCATGCCTCCAATTCCATTTTCAATGGCACATGCAAATTATCATCATTTTTGTAATTTCAAATTTAAAATGAACTTTTGTGAAATCTTGTAACCATCAAAGAGAAAGGGGAATAGATTGGAGGAAGAGGTAAATATTGCACTTTGAGAAACATCACTTCGCCAAACATACAATCAAGGGATGGTTCACTTGTCCATCACAAGGTCAAATCTAACATACAAACTATGTGCTGTCCTTATTACAATGTTGTTGAACCCGGAAACCACGGCTCAACGAGTTTGGACCTGGGGTGTAGCTAGCCTTTACTTATCCCGAGCCGGTGTCTTGACAAAAGACTTAGAGTTTGGAGACATATTCACCGGCTCAAAATTTTTACTTATCAAGAGTTTGGCTACCCCCAGGACTGCGATAGTAAGGCAATGGGCAACCTCGGCAGGTTTGCAAAAGTTGGGAAGGGAACATGTGTGGGTGTCAGCATCATGAGAGATGTAGAAGAGGGTGGAGTCATTGTTGGAATGATGAAGGTGAAGGAAGAGGTCTGAAGAGTAAGCAGTGAAGGAAATAACGAGGAAGGAAGAAGTAGCATGCAAGTAGTTAGACCGGAGGGTGAGGGTCGAGCTTATGTTGGACATCGATGCCCAGAAGTGGAGATGTTGTGGATGGTTGTTGTCGAGGATGAAGGAGGTATTTAAGTTCGATGAGGTGAGCATCGATCCGATCACAAGTAGCCCTGAAGGAGGCCACTGTTGTGTTCATCTCCCTAAAGGGAGTGAGAGTTGTTGGACCCCAACAGACATGAAATACAATGAGCATTTAGGGCAAATCAGGCCAACAGATACATAAAGATGAGAAAGGCAAAGAGATTACACCAAAAAAACACTAACACTTCAAGGGACATGCTGATGCAAGACGGGGCGTAGGGTTTGCGCGCCTGTCGGCTTTTTCTAGAAAACCCTAAATGTATGCAATGAAATATAAATTTTGCAAACAATTTGAGCGGATGTTACGCTGACTTATGAATTTAAACAACGTTTATATATATATATATAAAGCACAAACAAAACTATTTTGGTTTAAAAAAAGGAATTTCTTAAAATAATGATTCGATTCTTAATCCGGAGAACAAAATTCGCAACTTTCGTGTTGTTCCCCCTTGTCGAAGCAAAACGGAAATCGTGAACTCCAAATACGTTTCCGTTTGAAATTTTCGACGTAGTGTTTGTTGACAATACTCGGGCGAAAACCCAGCAATGAGTCTAGTTACCCTAAGAGAAAATGTAGACACTCACAAAGAAAGAGTTAGACACAAGTTACCCACGGAAAGAGGAGTCTTTCCGTATTTGAAGTCGACGACGATCACGCGAGTAGTTCCTCGTCACCTTCGATCTCCCGCTTCGAGGTCGGCCGCTATCGCACACGGGCACCAAGGAATCTCTCACTCACAGGCGAAAGTGGTTCCATGGAGTCACTCACTCTAGAGAAGCCACAAACCTAACAATCTAAGTTCAATCGCTCTTCACACTTAAGGTGGTTCCACGAAATTTCAAATGCTCAACCTCACACAAAAGTAAGAAGTCAACAAACAGCAAAATTTTTCTATCTACCGAAATTCAATCACGAGCATCAAATTTCCCTATGACTATTCACCAGAAATTCACTAAACTAAACATTCCCTTTCTAACTGTTAATCATCTCTTCATTCCCAATTCCTATTACACACAGGTGGTTCCAACGAGATTAACTAAGCAGAAAAAAATAATTCACGGGAGTTGCAATAGGAACAACAAATACAAGTGAATCCTCACTCAACAGAAATTTCACCAGCAACAAAAAGTAACACCCGAATTTTCTACACTAACAGGACCAACAAAAAGCTCTCAATAATCACCTACAGGAATTCCTACGGCATGCATCATCTTCAACAACAACACACCTAACAGAAAATCAAAACACAATCGGTAATACTTCACTCTTGAAATCAATAACAAAGGCAAATCTTCATTCATTCATCATTCACCAAAACTAAATATAGACATAACCCTTTTATAGGGTTACAAGCAAGAAGAGGAAGAAGAAAAACCTGCCACGGAAGATGCGGGCATGGCGAAAACGGACTAAGAGGCGTGGCCGGCAGTTGGGGCTCAGACGTCATGGTCCTGGCTAGTAGTTGCGGAATCGTGGCCGGTAGTTGGGACTCTGGAGGAGGCGTCGTGGTCGTGTGGAAGCTTCCGCCATTTCTGGGCTTCCTGCGGCTCTGGATCGCGAGGAGGGTGAAGCGCGGGTTGGTCCAGGAAGAGGCACAGTGCGATATCGTGGCCGGCAACCGGTTTAACCTAAGTATTCTTCTCATCTTTTATATATATATAAATATATAAATATAACTGTACATATATATATTAAATTTTAAATCTTATATATATATATATATAACAATATATATAAATGTCCGGTCGGGCGCGACGTCGAACACTTTTGCGACGACCTGATCTGGGTTGGTCTCCACCAACTCTCCCCCTCTCGAAATCACTCATCTCTGGTGAGTGCTCCGAGCGGTAGTGTTGTAGAAGATCAGCATCCATGCGCTGTAACTCCTCGACCAAGACCCAGCTGGTCTCAGTCTCTGGTTTGTCATGTCAACGAACCAAATATCTCTGAAAACCACCATCAGTAGTGGTCACTGTCTCGTCATTCAATATTTGCTCGGGAACCAAAATCTGTCGCAGAAGTCGATCAGCAGCTCTGGGAACTGGTATAGTAGACTCATCTAGTATCTCATGCCCAGAAAATAGCTCAAAGGTCCCAAATCTGTCATCTGAAATTGCTGTTGCAGATGATGCTTGACAAAGTCAATGAAAACCGGGTCATCACCAGTGATGATCATATCATCCATATAGAGCAGAAGAAGAGTCCGACCTCGGGAAGAGGTGTGAACAAATAGGGCCGGGTCGTGCTGGCTGGGCTGAAAACCAGCGGCTATAACGACAGAGCTGAAGCGCTCGAACCAGGCTCGAGAGCACGACGCAACCGACAAACCATGCCAGGAGGAGCAGTAAAACCGGGAGGAGGAACCATGTAGACCTCTTGCTGTAGGTCACCGTGAAGAAACGCATTCTTCACATCCAAGTGAAACAGGGACCAACGATGGACAGCAACAACAGCAACAAGTGTCCTGATCGTGGTCATGTGTGCCACCGGAGCAAAAGTCTCAACATAGTCTCGACCATGCTCCTGCTGAAAACCCCGAGCAACCAGGTGAGCCTTATACCGCTCAATAGAACCATCAGAGCGAGTCTTGATCTTATAGACCCACTTGCAAGTGATAAGAACAGCACCAGGAGGAAGAGACACAAGATCCCAAGTAGAGGTACGCTCAAGAGCAGCCAACTCATCAAACATAGCAGCCTGCCACTCAGGAACCTGAGCAGCCTCGTGGTAGGAACTAGGCTCTGGAGTACTGGTGGAGGTAGCAGGAAGAGCAGTGAGGTCGAGTGGCTGGGTGGTAAAACTGAGGCGATCTGGTGGATGTCAATCTCTAAGGGGGTAACGTCTGGCAGGCGGATCATCCACGGGACTCTCACTGAAGGCTGGTGGCACCTGTGGGGCAGTCAGAGCACGACGAGTGTAGTGGTGGAGAATAGGAGGTAGAGGGCCGAGAGATGGCAGAACATGAGGAGGTGGAGAGGACTCAGAAGAGGGAGATGACGATGATGACGGTAGCTCTGCTGGTGACTGGTCTGACGGTGGTGGCAAAACAGGTGGTGGTACAGTAGGAAAAATAAGGAACTGAATATCAGTCGGGGTAGTGGATGAGGGTGAAGCAGAGGTGGATGAAGAAAGGAAGAAAGGTTGGTCCTCAACGAAGGTGACATCACGAGAAATGCGAAGACAACGCGCAACAGGGTCATAACATCGGTAACCCTTGTGCTCCGAGTTGTAGCCTAGAAAAACACATGCAACAGACTGAGCAGAGAGCTAAGTCCGCTCACGTGGTGGTAATAAGACATAACACAGACATCCGAACACACGAAGATGAGTGTATCGAGGAGGATGAGAGAACAAACACTCACCGGGACGCCGACCCTGAAGGAAAGTGGATGGCTGAAGGTTGATGAGATAGACAGCGGTTGAGACAGCCTCAGCCCAAAAATGTGGGGGAACATGGGAAGCCAAAAGAAGAGTGCGAGCGGTCTCAATGATGTGACGATGTTTCCTTTCTGCAGTGTCATTCTGGGAATGAGCACCAGGACAGGAGAGCTGCGGGAGCGTGCCATGAGCGACGAGAAGGTCACGAAACTCATGCGATAGGTACTCCTCCCCCCCTGAGTCGGAGCGAAAAATACGAATATAGGCGGAGAACTGAGTACGAACCATGGTGGAGAAAGTAACATAAACCTGAAAAAACTCAGCACGAGAACGCAACATATATATGCAAGTGAAACGAGAAAAATCATCAATAAATAAGACATAATAGCGATGTCCACCCTTGGATACAAAAGGAGCAGGCCCCCCATACATCAGAATGGACTAACTCAAAAGGAGCAGAAGACCTAGACAGACTAGACTGATAGGGGAGTTGTAGCTGTTTTCCAAGCTTACAACCCGTATAAGAGTGACTAGTGTCAACAGATACACGACCCAAAACACCCTGACGAACAAGAGTTGAAAGACGGGCGTCACTGGGATGACCAAGACGATGGTGCCACTGACGAAAGGAAACAGCGGGAAGACATAAAAGAGGAGCAGCTGGGGACGGTGTGACTGATGGCAGACGAAGGTACTCAAGGAGATATACCCCACTATGGTGACGGCCAGCTCCAATGAGAGTCCCTGTAAGACGATCATGCACATGACAAACAAACTCATCAAAAACAACAAGGTAACCACTAGAGACAAGCTGGCTGGCGGAGATGAGGTTCATGGAGAGCTGAGGGATATAGGCAACATCAGGAATGTGGAACTGAGGGGTGTGGAGAAAGCCACGACTGGTAATAGGAAGAGTGGTGCCATCAGCAATAATAACACGTAGGTCGGAGGAAACAGGCTGACAGGCATGAAGATGGGTGGCATCATAGGTCATATGAAAAGAGGCTCCAGAGTCAAGTAACCACGAGGACGGAGAGATACCTGACGGGGCAGAGGCCGCTGAGGGATCAGCAGAGGTAGATGCCTGACCAACTGTGGCTGCAGATGTACTCGAGAAGGTGCCTGAAGATAGCTGTTGAGCTAGCTGTAGGAGCTGCTCAGAGAAAGAGGCTGTTGGAGGAGGCACAGGCAGAACTGGAGCTGCACGCTGCTGGGTGTCACGAGACTGGATGTTCTGCTGGGAGCGCTGAAGCTTGCGACACTTAGACACTCTGTGGCCCAGTGCATGACAATAATGACAGCGAACAGACCGCCGTTGCGCAGCATTGGGACCCTGAGAAGAGGGTCCCTGGGTAGGAAACGGAGCAGACGGTCGCGCAGGAGTACTGAGCCCTGGAGAAGGTGGCAGCGGAGGCTGCAGAGCAAACTGAGGAGCAGCCAAGACAACATGGGTGGAGGTAGTGTGCTGCGTCCCCTCCATGGTACGAAGACGAGTCTCCTCCGCCAGAATCGTGGACAGAGTGCCACAAAGTGTGGGTGGAGTACCCCGATGGAGAAAGTGTGAGCGGGCAGACTCAAACTCCGGGCGCAAGCGCATCAAGAAATCGTAGACACGGCAGACATCTCTGTACTGAGCAGTGGCAACGCAATGGCAGCAGGACAAGCAATGGGGCGGCGCCATCTCGTCACACTGACGCCAGAGGGAAGTGATCTCAGCAAAAAACTCCTGAACTGAGCGGTCGCGCTGGTAGGTAGCTGAAGTGCCTGGCTGGAGGGCTGATAGAGATCGGAAAGATGATCCCAAATCGCCTTGGCAGTAGGGAACTCACAAATGGTCAGGCGGATGGGTACCTCACAAGACTGGCCAAGGATAGCAATAGCCCTGGAGTCATCGTCCTGCCACTTGGCCAACGCCTGAGCGGAGGAAACATCGGTGTTGGCTGTGGAAACAGAAGACTCAGTTGAAGAGGCGGCAGGGAGAAACGGTGCTGGGTAGGATCCATCTAAGTGGCCCCAAAGGCGTAGGCCTCGGAGATGCATGCGCATGGTGGAAGACCAAGCCTTATAGTTTTGCCCGTTGAGCAGCACATCAGGCTTAGGAAGATAGCCACAGTGAGTCGAGGAGGGATCCATTGAAAGCCGACACCAAGAGCTGGAGCAGGATCGACCGGGCCAGAGGAAGAAGAGGCCGCTGAACGGAGGTTCTGTTAGTTGGAAACCCTAGAAACGGCTGGCAAAAGGAAGATGCAAGAAAGATCTGGAGGAAGAAGTAGCCGCTGAAGCAGGATCCACCGCGGTAGTAGGCGATCGATGGAGCAAACGGGATCGAGCGCAGGACGTCGATCGGCGCAGACGAACGAGGAAGCAGGCGGTCGAGGAAGACGGGCAGGATCCACCGCGATCGAGGAAGCAGGCGATCGATGGAGCAGACGGGATCGAGCGCAGGCCGTCGATCGGCGCAGACGGTCGATGCAGTCGGTCGATCGGCGCAGACGGACGGGAGAGGGATCAGGAGAATTAAACCTGACTCTGATACCATCTTAGAAATGTATATTGCACATGAATAATGACCCCTCTTGGGGTAATATATACAAGACCCGAACAAACAAATAAGCCAATATACAAATACACAATATCTAACAGTTCATACGCATTCTGCCCGATCCGCTTCACAACTCTAAAGGGTCCGGCTCTACGGTCAGCTAGCTTCTTTACGATACCCGATGGTAACCGTTCCGGATTTAGTTGAACTATAACCAAGTCATTCACTTTAAAACTAGTAGCTCTCTTGTGTTTGTTAGCTTGAGTTGCGTAAATATCATAAATACTATGCAGCTTTCGCTCAATTTCTTTATGCAAATCATGCAAATGTAATGCATACTCATGTACAAACTGGCTAGTCCTAAAAGCGTGTGGTAGTGGTGCTAAATCTAGCGGCACTCGTGCAGTGTGATCATGAACAACCTCATTAGGTGATAAACCCGTGGATCTATTCATTGAATTATTATACGCTAACTGAGCGTGCGGAAGAATTAGATCCCAATTTCCATGGTGATCTCCTACCAAACATCGCAGTAAATTTCCTAAACTTCTATTCACAACTTCAGTTTGACCGTCGGTGAGTGGATGATAAGCGGTCGAAAATAGAAGATTAGTACCTAAAAGTCTCCAGAGCGACTTCCAAAAATAGCTAGTGAACTTAACGTCTCGATCTGTAACGATAATCTTTGGTATTCCTCGATGTGCGACAACCTCTTTATAATAAATACGAGCTATATGAGAGGCGTCATCGGCTTTGTTACAAGGGATAAAATACGTCATTTTAGAAAACCGATCAACCACTACAAGTATGGAATCGTGTTTCCGGCAACCCAAGCACAAAATCCATGTTAACATCATCCCAAGGAATACTGGGCACCGGTAAAGGTGTATATAATCCAACGGGTTGTTTATTGTCCTTCGCTACCGGACAAGTGCGGTAGCTACTGACAATCTGAACGATAACCCGCTTCATCCCGGGCAATAGAAGCGCTCTTCTACTAAGACTATTGTCTTATCACGTCCAAAATGTCCACCTAAGCCTCCACCATGTAATTCTCATACAATGAAGTTTCACAACGAGGTGCGGGGAATACACAGACGGGTCCCACGAAAAAAATATCTGTCTCGAATGAGATAATCGGTCTCATCGTGATAGGGATCCGAACGTATCGCATCATAGACACCGCTAAAATCAGGACAACTAGAATAGTCATCATTGACACACTCAAATCCTATCACCTGAGTACGCATCTGTGATAATATAAGAGTGACTCGACTTAGGGCGTCGGCAACCCTATTCTCTGTTCCCTTACAGTGTTTGAGAACAAAGGTGTATTCTTACAAATATGAAACACACTTAGCCTGTCGAGGGTTCAATTTTTGTTGCGAATTGATATAACGCAACGCCTGATGATCAGAGTGGAGGACAAACTCCTTAGGCAACAGATAATGCCTCCAATGACGTAACGTTCGTACAATCGCATAGAACTCTCGCTCATAGTTGGAATAATTCAACTTTGGGCCTGAGAGCTTTTCATTGAAAAATCCAACTTTGGGCCTGAGAGCTTTCCATTGAAAAATCCAACGGGGAGACCCTCTTGACTAAGTACACCTCCTATCCCAACTCCTGAGGCATCACAAGATACCTCGAATACCTGACCGAAATCAGTGAGTCTCAAAACAGGTGCAGTGGACATCTTATCCTTGATAATCTCAAAAGCTCTACCTGTCGATGATGTCCACTGAAAACTTCCCTTCTTCGTACACTCACTGACAGGTATCATAATCGTACTGAAGTTCTTAATGAATCGACGATAAAATGTGGATAATCCATGAAAACTACAGACATCATGAATGTTCTGAGGGGTAGGCCACTCACGAATCGCTCAAACTTTCTGAGGATCCATAGTGATACCAGCGGAGCTCACTATATATCCAAGAAAGATAACAGACTCAGCCATAAAAACACACTTCTTCAAGTTGATATACAGTCGTTCAGCTGGCAGGAGCTCGAAAATAGTATGTAGGTGAGTCAAGTGCTCACTCTCAGTCCGACTATATATCAAAATGTCGTCGAAATAAACCACTACGAACTTCCTAATATAGGGGCATTGGATAACCCAAAGGGCATCATAAGCCACTCGTAAAGGCCATCCTTCGACTTGAAGGAAGTCTTCCACTCGTCTCCTTCGCGAATGCGAATCTGATGATAACCCCTACGAAGGTCGATCTTAGAAAAGATCGTGGCTCAAGTCAACATGTCTAACATGTCATCCAGTCGGTGTATCGGGAATCGGTATTTCACAGTGATCTTGTTGACAGCACGACTGTTAACGCACATACGCCAAGTACCATCCTTTTTCGGGGCAAGGAGGGCAGACACTGCGCATGGACTAAGGCTATGACGAATAAAGCCTCTATCAAGTAATTCTCCGATCTGCTTCTGCAGCTCCTCATGGGTGGCAGGATTCAATCGGTAATGCAGTAAATGTGGGAGGGAAGCTCCAGGAACAAGATCTATCGCATGCTGAATACATCTCATAGGAGGTATAGGAATATCCTGGAATTCCTCTAAGAATCTCCTAGCAGGTATAGGAATAGACTCGTATCTCTCTAGTACGTCAGATGCCTATAAAACTACTAAGGCATAATAAAATTCACCATCGAAGCTCTCTCGATGGAACTCAGTGCTTTGTATAATGCTAAAAGTCTTCTTCCTTTCAGTGGAAGGAAGAGATTCTTTCGCGCTACTACTCGTGCGGGATGTTGGTGTTGTGGGTCGCACCGAGTCCAACACTACCCTCTTTCCGTCCAGTAGAAAGGAGCAAGTGTTGGTCCTGCCATGTATGAGTACATCTCGGTCATACAACCAAGGTCTCCATAGTAATACGTGGCACACATCCATAGGCATAACGTCACATCAAATCCTATCAGTATACGAACTGATGGTGATGGACACTAAACATCTCCTAGTCACAGATAAGGTAGTCTTGGTGACCCAAGCTACCTGGAATGGGGAAGGTGCGGCTCAGCAGTGAGTCCCATGCGGGCTAAAGCTATCTCAGCTATCACATTCATACAACTCTCGCTATCTATTACTAAACGACACACTTTCTCCCCTGCCTTGAAGTAGGCCTGAAAGATGTTCGTCAGTCAATAATCAGCTGATTCTTTCGGTGCAGATAACATACATCTTACCACTAGAATGCTGGGATCTATCTCCTCATCACTAGGCATACCGTACACTTCATCGTTCAAAATGCGGGAGTCACTCTCGACTCCAGCTTCTTCTATAAACTCATCCTCCTCAGTCACCTCATGGATAACTAACGTACCTCTCTTCTTGGGACAATCCCTAGATATATGGCCCATCTGCTGACACTCATAACATCGGATCTGTGAAGGGGTCACAGTTCCCATGGGGGATTTCTCTTTCTAATCTCTCGTAAAGGTTGAGGTAGGCTTGGACACACTCTCCTTACCTTTTGGTTCTTCTTTCTTATAGGGAGTATATGTTTTGTTTTGAGGTTTGAACCGGGAGGTTCTCTTTTGATGTTCCTCTATATTGATGACGATAGATACAGTCTCAGCAAAGGAATAGTGGTCATATCGTATCAACTCATCGTGAATCTCAAATCGTAGTCCACACTTAAATTTAGATAATGTATCTTGTGGGTGTTCGACTACGTTGCACCTAATCATAAGGTCCTTCATCTCAACTAGATAATCAAAAACTGATTTGGACCCTTGACGTAGAGACATCAGCTCGTCTCGTAGAAGGGTTTGGTAGTGCTGGGGAATGACTGCTCCTCCAATATGGCTTTCATGCGTGCCCAATGTGTAATGGGAGGGCGTCCATTCCTCTCTATACTACGTTCCTCACCTATCCAAAAGATTTTCGCTCGTCCAGATAACCTCATCTTGGCAAACTGAACCTTCTGATCTTCCGTCATACGATACCACTCAAAATAGGTTTTTATGTCTATAACCCAGTTTGAAAAGACCTTGGGATCCATAGATCCATCATAAAGTGACAGATCTAACTTCACAACACGTGTAAGATCCGGTCGTCTATCCCGGAGAGGATAGTCGTAATCATCGTCGTAAGGATCACGATTGTCTTGACGTCGTGGGGGTGGCGGTCGATGTCAATCTCTAGGTCGATCATCACGATGCATGGCTGATATTGACCTATGATGGTCTCGCGGTCGCTCTTCTCAAGCTACGTCATTATAGGGTCTCTCCTGATAATGATTTAGTGTACCGAGGAAAGACTCTCGTTGGGGTTCAAGAACATTCCTCGGGAAATTCCTACCCTGATCGTACTCGAAGTCAAACCTATCTAACGAATTTCTAAACTCTTCCTCGAAAAGAGGGTTTCTCCTAAGTGCATACCTTTCTCCAAAAGGTGGTGGAGCCTCATAATGGGGTCGCACTGAATGCTCAACTCTAACTAGAGGTGGCATTGACGCTCGAGGGGGTACTTCTAAGCTATTCACTCTTACACTAAGGTTTGCAAGCCCTTCTCTCATTTGGTAAACGCTCTCAGTTAATGTCGTCATTTGGTGGGCAAAAGGTACAAACCACGGGGGTGATTCATTCCCTTCGTTTCCACGACTTGGTTAACCATGTTCAACTCGACGCGTCTCCGGGTTTACCTCGTGAAGGTGTTCAGGTGGTGAATTGTGGTGTTGTGAATTCATACTCACTAAGACACTAACCTACCACTACGCAAATGCATGCAAACAGATAAATAAATGCAAATGTATAAATAAGCTTATGGAACTTTTTTTTGGAAAAATATTTCAAATGCTATGCGGGTTCCTATTCTACACAGGGCGGATCCCAAGATTTGAAATTTTTTTGACAACCTTCCTCTGATACCAAATTGATGCAGGACGACGCGTAGGGTTTGCGCGTCTGTCGGATTTTTCTAGAAAACCCTAAATGTATGAAATGAAATATGAATTTTGCAAACAATTTGAGCGGGTGTTGCGCTGACTTATGAATTTAAGCAACATTTTATATATATATAAAGCACAAACAAAACTATTTTGATTTTAAAAAGGAAATTTCTTAAAATAATGATTCGATTCTTAATCCGGAGAACGAAATTCGCAAATTTCGTGTTGTTCACCCTTGTCGTAGCAAAACGGAAATCGTGAACTCCAAATACGTTTCCGTTTGAAATTTTCGACGTAGTGTTTGCTGACAATACTCGGGCGAAAACCCATCAATGAGTCTAGTTACCCTAAGAGAAAATGTAGACACTCACAAAGGAAGAGTTAGAAACAAGTTACCCACGGAAAGAAGAGTCTTTCCGTATTTGAAGTCGATGGCGATCATGTGAGTAGTTACTCGTCACCTTCGATCTACCGCTCCGAGATCGGCCGCTATCGCACACGGGCCCCAAGGAATCTCTCACTCACAGACGAAAGTGGTTCCACGGAGTTACTCACTCTATAGAAGCCACTGATCTAACAATCTAAGTTCAATCGCTCTTCACACTTAAGTTGGTTTCACGAAATCTCAAACGCTCAACCTCACACAAAAGTAAGAAGTCAACAAACAACAAAATTTTTCTATCTACTGAAATTCAATCACGAGCATCAAATTTCCCTGACTATTCACCAAAAATTCACTAAACTAAACATCCCCGTTCTAACTGTTCATCATCTCTTCATTCCCAATTCCTATTACACACAGGTGGTTCCAACGAGATTAACTAAGCAGAAAAAAATAATTCACGGGAGTTGCAATAGGAACAACAAATACAAGTGAATCTTCACTCAACCGAAATTTAACCAGCAACAAAAAGTAACACCCGAATTTTCTACACTAACAGGAGCAACGGAAAGCTCTCAATAATCACCTACCGGAATTCCTACGGCATGCATCATCTTCAACAACAACACGCCTAACAGGAAATTAAAACACAATCGGTAATATTTCACTCTTGAAATCAATAACAAAGGCAAATCCCCATACATTCATCATTCACCAAAACTAAATACAAACATCCTTTTATAGGGTTACAAACAAGAAGAGGAAAGAAGAAAAACCTGCCATGAAAGATGCGGCCATGCGGAAACGGACTAAGAGGAGTGGTCGGCAGTTGTGGCTCGGGCGTCGTGGTCGTGGCTGGTAGTTGCGGGATCGTGGCCGGTAGTTGGGGCTCTGGAGGAGGCGTCGTGGTCGTGTGGAAGCTTCCGCCATTTTTGGGCTTCCTGCGGCTCCGGATTGCGAGGAGGGTGAAGCGCGGGTTGATCCAGGAAGAGGCACAGTGCGATATCGTGGTCGGCCTCCGGCTTAACCTAAAGTATTCTTCTCATCGTTATATATATATATATATATATATATCTTTATCATATATAAAGAAATACTATGGTCTGCGAATATATATTCAAAATTCCACAAGCCGTTAGATATATTCATAATTCAACAATCGTCTGATCGAGCACGATAAAATCATTCTATCTTTCCACATTTTACTAGGTCTCCTAAACCTACTACTAGGGTGTCCTAAACCTATGTGAAATTACGATTTTGCCCCTATAACTCTTAAAAAATCGGGCGATTGGCTGTTAAAATTAAATTTTAATTTAAACACAACTATCTGGTTTTGAACCCAGGACCTCAAGGACAAGAGAAACAACTAAATCCAATGAGACAAGAAGACAACTATGATAATAATTCAAATAATTTATACTTATATTGTTATATTTTATGTATTTTTATAAAAAAAATTATATATATATATAATATAATTCATTATTACACATAAATATACGTATATATATAATATATATATCATTATATATGTACATTTATAATTATAATTTTAAATTTAGTTATTTATAAAATTATATTTATATTTTTTTTAAATTATCGTCGTGGGCGAGCAAAGTCCGCCAGGGGTGGGCCGGGTAAAGTTGCACGAGGTCATAGTGGCGGGCCGATGCAGTCGCGCGGGGCTGTAGGGGCGGCCGAGTACAGTTGCACGAGGTCGTAAGGCCGGGTAAACGCGGGGCCGTGGGGATGGGCCGGGTACAGTAATTGGCAGTAGGGGCGGAGCCCTGTGTCGGGCAATAATATATAAATATAAAACTGTAAATATATTTATATATATTTACATATATATATATATATAATAATATTTAAATCTTATATATATATATTCATAACGTTATATATATAGGGGGCATATACTGTGCGGGCAAATATAAGGTGCAGGCTACGAGCAAAGGATTTTGGGGGTCAAGATGGTCCAAAACGAAAAGTATCAAGAAAGTTGTAGATCCGGCGAAACGAACAACTTTCATGGGCACTTTTTGATTTGGAGCGTCTTGGACCTCGATTTGGGCCCCGAAATCTGAGGCGACGGAAATGCTACAGTAAACCGTTCGCCGCCCCAGATTTCGGGGCCCAAATCGAGGTCCGACTATATATATATATAAATATAAAACTGACATATATTTATATATATTTACATATATATATATATAATAATATTTAAATCTTATATATATATATATATTCAGAACATTATATATATATTCATAACGTTATATATATAGGGGGCTATACTGGCGGGCAAATATAAGGTGCGGGCGTCGAGCAAAGGATTTTGGGGGTCAAGATGGTCTCAAAACAAAAGTACAACATGAAAGTTGTAGATCTCGGCGAAACGAACAACTTTCATGGTGATACTTTTTGATTTGGAGCCGTTGACCTCGATTTGGGCCCCGAAATCTGGGGCGACGGAAATGCTGTAAACCGTTCCGCCGCCCCAGATTCGGGGCCCAAATCGAGGTCCAAGCGGCTGCACATCAAAAAGGGTCACATGAAGTTGTTCTCTCGCCGAATCTACAACTTTCAATACTTTTCATTTTGAACCATCTTGACCCCCAAAATCACGTTCCGTACAGCCCACACCTTATAGTTGCCCGTAATTATATATATATATATATATATATATATATATATATATATATATATATAATATATATATACATTATATATATATATCCAAACACAAACAATTATGATAAATTATAAAATAACACAACGTGATATGCAAGACTTAAGGCATAAAGGTCCAGTCGGGCACGTCGGACACTTTTGCGAATCTGAAGGGCTGGTCAACGTACTCTCATATACAATTGAGAGTTGGCTTCCTTGCGAGGCACAAAGTCTAATCCAAAATACAAACTATTTCTTTACAATTCATTCCTTAATAAACTCTTCAGTTTATGGTTATTTTGTCTTAAAATAGCAACCTTATGTGACGTCATTATTTATGTTGTGTCTTTATGTTATATCTATTTTAGTCGCATGTGCAAGTTTGTCTTTTGTTCCATTAAAGGTTTGTTGTAAGCTATGTTATTAAAGGCGTGCCAAAGGATCCGGGCTCAGAGGTTTGCGCCTTTGTGCGTCTTATTTCTGCCTTTAGAATATAAAAAGGGGCGCTTGAGTGAGATTTTTTTGTAAATTTTTTTCTTCAAAAAATGAAGAAAAAAATAATTTAAGAACTCAAAAATTTTTATTGATTTAATGTTCATGAAAGATAATTGTGCGTTAAGACTTAGATATGATGTAACTGATAACATTGATTCTATTTTTTAAGAGATACAAACGATAGTAATGAATGATTAATTAGTAGACTGGATGAAGAATTTAATCGAGAAGCTAAAATGATGTTTGATGCTGATCATTTAAAATGTATGTGGTTGCGCCTTACCTTCGTCAAGCACGCAGCTGTGCCTTGTGCCTAGGCTCCAAGACCTCTTTACGGCTTGGTGCGCCTCGCGCTTTTAATAACTAAGGTTGTAAGTCCTATTTAAAGGACACTCAGGATCTTGTATGAGGAAGCAATAAAAGAGTCTATTTTCTCAAATTCTAAAAGAGATCTTGGAAGCTCTCTATCTCTCCAGCACGCCCCGCTTAGGCAGTTGCGGTCAAGGCTCTGTATTTTCTTCGCCACCGTCATCTCCGCCTCTGGCCACTCCTTCGACGACCTCAGAGTAGGCTCTTAACAACTTGGTATTAGAGGATTCGATTTTCTCCACCATTATTTTTGCTCGGATCATTTTTTCGCAGCATGCACCTGCTGTATCATTCAATTGATCCGCCACTCCAACATCGTCGAGGAAGCGACTCATGGTTTCTTTTCTCAACATCACATAAACTCCTCAGGGCAGCGTTTTCTCCCTCCCATCTAGGTTTCGACGGCTCTGTCTCCTTTGTTAACAACAATTGGAACAACCAAGCCCGATATCCAGCACATCTTGCATCATCATTCTAGAACCGAATCAGGATAGGGTTAAACCCACGAATCGACCCACGCTCGTCGAGTTTCCTCTCACCGAACACGTCGTCTCCGTCAGGATCGACGCCTTCCTCGTCTCATCTTAGCCGCTCCAGAACTCTTCATTGATATCGACGTCTCCTTTTGTTGTATCTCACACGACCGTAACTCACGTTGTTTCTTTCCCTTGAGCCGCACGCATTTCTCCTCGAGCCCCATCCGTAGTAATCAAATTTGTGATGTCATCATTGGGAAACTATGCGGATCTTGCAGCACCTCACCCATCACCCGCTCATTATCTCGTGCTACCTCCATCTATTGGAGACTCAGCCGACTTCTTGGATGTTATGAACCGACTACACACAATTATATCCATCATGGATGCACGCCTTCAGGATGTAGAAGCACGTTTTCAGAACGCCGACGCACGTCGTCAGGCCGACATGGAAACCATCACCACCAAGCTTAATAGACTAACAACAACACCTCTCATGGCTACCACTCCACCCACAGATCACGTCACCAGCAATCAAGTTCCGCCACCGCCGCTCATCCGCCAAGGGCCGCCACCGCAGACCCTCTTACACCCTGAAGATGTTATTCTGTCGCGCTATACCCAATTAGAATTTCTCACCTACATTGGGTAAACTAATCTCTTGGGCTGGCTCATCAGGTGCGAACAATTCTTTGGTCATCAACAAACTCTGGTAGCTAAACAACTTCCTCTAGCCTCCTTCCACCTTCTCGACTCAGCCTTGCTTTGGGCCACTAGCTTTCTCACTGGTCAGTCGGGTCTGACATGGGACGACTTCTAGTGCTTGTGCAACCTGCATTCAGCCCTCCTAATCGCAGCAACTCCCTCGGTTCCCTCACGACACTACGTCAGATGGGCTCTGTGGATGATTATCTGGACCAGTTTCAACTTCTCATGGCGCGCATCATGCTTTCCCCAGAGGGGCAGGTCGCCATTTTCACCGTCGAACATCACGAACGCCTGCGAGTTGATGTCGAATTTCAAGCTCCTCCAGTCTTAGTGACTGTTGTGAGTCTGGTCAGGCTATGTGAGTGTCGCCTACAACTGGCACAGAAGGTCTATTTGCCTACGGACACGGGCATTGGGTAAGGCCGTTTCGAGGGTCATCCAGCCCAACGAGTCCGTAAACTATCTCGGGACGAAATGATGGAACGACATGCACATGACTTATGTTTTAACTGCGGCGAGCAGTGCACTCGCGGCCACAGGTGCAAACGGCTTTTTTATCTGCACGTCGAGGACTCTGATGATGGTGTCAGATAACGCGAACATCATTGATCTCCATCGAGCTTCAGGACAAGCTCTTTTTGCAAGGCGAGAGAGATGTTATGGGTCTTTTGTGACATTATTATTTATTTTTTATTTTTAATATTCTTTTATTCTTCCTTAAAGTCGCGTCCTTATATGATGTTGTTATTTATGTTGTCCTTATGTCGTGTTTTTTTTAGTCGCATGTCAAAGTTTGTCTTTTATTCCATTAAAGGTCTGTTGTAATTCATATTAAAAGGACACTAGGGGTCTTGTATGAGGAATGAGAATGCAATAAAATAGTCTATTTTTTCAAACCTGGAAAGAGATATTGAAAGCTCTCTCTCAAGTACGCCGCGCTTAGACAGTCACTATTAAGGCTTCATAATATCTCCGCCACTGTCACCTCCATCTCCGGTCACTCCTCCGACGACTACCTTAACAAGGCACTTTTGTGCGTGATGTTATGAAATGTAAATATTGAAAATTGACGAAAGGTTTTTGTAATTTCGAAAGTTTGACGGGTGCGTGCTGTAATTATGCAGATTTTGAGAGGAAATCCCGGTAAACAACCCTAATTATTTAAGATAAAAAATTATTCAATACTATTGGTAGGATCACCACCACGCCAAAATGGCAAACTTCAAGGATTGATGTTAACAATAAGTCTATAGGGTACAGAAGGAAAATATGAATTTAAGGTTCCCCAAGACACATTTCAAAAATCAGATAGGAGTATACTCACATCAGATGGGAGAATTCCTATGGAAATGTGCTAGATGTGCTCAAGGTCTCCATAGTTACCACAAAAGGGAGGTCCATCTCATTATCAATTTTATGTCCATTAATAGCATCAGATGTGTATTGGTAGGATCGCCACTATACCAAGGTGGTCACTTCGAGGATTGATCCTGACAATAAATTCATAGAGCAGAGGGGGAAAATATGAATTAAAGGCTGCTCAAGTCACATCTCAGAAATCAGATAGGAATCGACTCACAATAGATGGAAGAGTTTGAGTGGGAAATGGGCTAGATGAGGTCAAGGATACCATAGTGAATACGAGAGTGTGGCCCATCTCATGCTTGATTTCATGTCGACAAATAACATGAAGATATTTTCGTTCTGATGGGACAAATGAATTCTTGTATTACTTAGGTGCAGCTCCCTTAGGTCTAGCAAGATTTAAGACCACGTACTTGAATAACGTGGTGGGTGATGCTCAAATAACACAACCCTGGTGATGTGGTGGGCTGACTCGGAGGACACTCTAAATGCAATCCTACATGTGATGGCGTGATGAAAATGTAAGAGGAGGTCTGTGATAAAATTAGCATCAATAATTAATTACTATAAAACTAACAGAGGCACAAGTAATCACAAACATTAATTAAAGATAAACAAGCTTAGTTCACAAAGCAACCGAGGTGCAAATATTTTAAGCGTTTGCGAGTAAACCTTGCAAGTCAAATGAAGTCCAGTACTAATAGCAAACAACAATGACAGCCACTACAGATAAAGTGTCAAGTACGCAACAATAGAAAAGAAATAAACTTCAAACTATGACTTACACATGCAGGCGTCGGTCGAGGTGGGACATGATGATGATCCAATAGCAAGTGACTCCGTTAAGGATTGCGGATGGCTGGACAAGTGAGGAAGATAGATGTACGCTTCCAATCCAAATCGAGTTGCGAAGTAGCCAGCACATCGGAAACAGAAAGATGTGCCACATCTACTACATCATCAGCCTCAATGTCCCCCTCACAGGGATCGACCTCCAAATCCTCAACTACATTAGCTGGTTCATGCCCCCATAATAATAATTTGGAGGTGAACTGTTAGTGTTGTGTTTTCTTACTGGTTGCGTTTTTTTCAGATTACTTGAAACAAACATGTTTGGTTCTACTACATGTTTCTTGTTTTACAAAAAAATGATGTTTTCAAAATTAGTGAAAACGTATATTAATGTGTTCAATAATTTCAGGAAGAATGACCATACATTTTCAGATGAAAAAAAAAACAAAAAACTGGTCACAAAACATGTTTCCTCACCTATCCCTGGAGATGCAGACTTAAAATTTCTATTAACAAAATCCATTTTCTTCATAAATGTACAAGATGAGAATAATTTAACAGATAAGCACCTTTACAAGATGCCCGCAAGATTCCACCATAGAAGTTTTAAGAGGATATTCTACCAGCTAGAAAATGAAAAAAATGAGTATTAGTGTTCATCCAATGAAAAAATGTGAAAGAAAACAGATGAACTAATTTTGAAAACAATACAACTTACAATAAAGCAATGTTCTCCTACCAAGGGACACTTTGCAAGTTGTTCCATTAAAATACTATAATTGACGGCAGTATACGGTGGCGTAACACTAACATAGTCAAATGGTCCATCTTTAGCTACATATATAAATAATAATAATCAAAAGAAATGAAAACATGAAATTTCCAAAAATATCCTCAGTAGTACACTACCAAAAAGTAGACCAACAAAATGTAAAGTTACAACAAAAAAGTTTACTTGAAATAATATTAAACTTTTTATACAAAAACTACAAATAAAAACCAATGCAATAACTATAAATACTCCGGCAGCTTCACTCACCCTTTAACATCCTCTAATATGATGGCCAACATCCATCAGTCTGTAAAATTAAACAGTTGATATTCACCAACAATCACTCCATCTACAACATCAAACTTGGGCTCTGTTTGGGAAATTGTGGCATCAGAGCCATGGCCGTGAAAAATATTGGTAGTAAAAGTGACGCGGGACGGTCAATGTGGAAAATATATGTGTATGCCGACACGCTAATGCAATCCTACGTGCATGTGTGAGATGTTTGCGATCAAGCTAGACATAAACGTTACATGCATGCGTTAATTAAATTTTCCGGAAATAAAACTTTAGCAAGTACAATTAAATAATTTGGCAGTGCTACACAAAGTGAATCATTAATTCTCAAGCGTGTAAGCAATTTACATTCGTACTCACACAAGAGTTTCTTTCCACTATAACTTGCACTAATAAATTTTATAGGAAAATAGGAACTTGGAATCAACTATGCAAACAAGTCAAATTCACTATCATATAAGTAATACACATCCAATATCTAATACAAAAATAAAACAACGCAAGTCGATAATACTCACAAAATAGGGATCCGGCGGTGGCAGAAGGCGGTATCTGTGGTGGAACGAATGAAGGTGGCTACACGACAAGAGGAATAGGGAAGAATTGAGGGAGGCTCCACGTCAAAATGAATAATTAAGGATGTGCACCAGGATATGTGAAACTGGGAGGAAGACTTGACTAATGGGTGAACTAATTAAAGGAGATGGTAATGGTGGGGAATTAGGGCTAACTGTAGAGGAAATGGGCGATTAAGGGAAAACAGAATGACAATAACCTGAAATGGAGGAGCCAAGACAGTCTGGCTGAGGCAGGGTAGTGGGAAAGCTTCAGCTAGTAGGTTAACAGACGTGGGAATGGATGGACGGGGCCAAGGAGGCAGACGCCTAGGCTACGATTAGGGCTGGGATCGCCGATTTCCAGGGAGTAGGACTCACGGTTGGAGAATGACTGGATTGCGCCTAGGGTTGGCAGAACCTGCGTTACGAGGGAGAAATAAGTGAGTATTTTCCGAGAAGATGAACAATGAATGCAATGGGAGAAGGAAACCAGCGACTGTAGTGTTGCTGGACTGTATCGATGAACATGGAAAGATGAAAGATGGTGAGCCGCAGTACAAGTTGCGTGGAGATGATGAACAAAGGAGATTATCGGGCGGTTTCCTCCTATTGTGGAATAGGAGAAGGTGAACAGTGTAGATAGGGTGGTTTTCTTCAAAGAGGAACGAAGAGAACGTGGGGTACTATTCCGGGAACAGTGAAATAGAAATCGAATAAAGAAATTACAGAAATAAAAAAAGGGAAAACTGAACTTTAACCGGGACTTCGCACCCTTGGCTCGCGGCGTCGCACCATGTCGGATCCTGGAATCTCTCACAAACTCGGCAATGAAATGAAAACCTGGACATCCGCCCCTATTTATGACGAGAGGGGCGGTTAGGTACCCGGCGTGAACGGCTACGATCGTCCGTTACGCCCGATGTCCAAAATAACATAAATACAACTCCAAAAATTATAAAAAAAAAATACATCTAAAATGAAAATGGATGCTCCGGACGCGCTCGCGGTCTCGGATCGACGTTCCGATCTACGAATCCACGACAAATCTGCAAAAGCAGATCCCTCCACGCGTTGGCCCGATCTCCTCCGATCATGAACGTGCGGTCGATCCCCATCAAAAAGCAACTTGGAATTTCATGACATCTTTTTTTGACCAAAATTTCACTTTCTAGGGTCTAGGCATTGAAGACCGCTAACGCGTGACCACATTTGCATGATTGTGGTAGCGTTTTGGCAAACATTGTTTTGGAAATAGTGTTTATTCACAACCACTGCCACTCTCTCATTGCTCTCCCAAACAGGGTCTTAGGATACTTTGTTTACTCCTCAAAGGCCAACTTATCAGTACAAGAAGTATGGCCTCAAGCAGCAAACTCCAGAAAGCCGATGTTTCATGCCCATTCATTTAAAAAATTGATGCAAGGGGCTGTACAATTAATAGTGTAATAATTCTTCTTTCTTGTAACTTGACATTAAGATCATGAAATACTTTTCATAATCAGGGAACACAAGGGAACACAAGGCTAGCCCATACAAATGGTGCATATATGCCAATTACTTGTCGGTAAAGTGAAATGTATAATTACCTGAAGACACTACTGTGCGGTCTAGGAAATTTTCTACTCGGACTGTGTGAATGACAGAATTATCAAGAAATCCTGTCCATTCTAAATTTGGCCTCAAGACTTCAGAGACAACCCAAGGATCCATCTCAACAAAGTGCGCCTGGAAAAATAATGCAAGAAACAAAATTTAGAGGCAAGTGCTAAGAATGAGTAATTATTTTTCAACAAACAAAGATGGGGAGGAAAAAACCTTCAGAGACCAAATAGCAAGTATATGCAATCAAATACTTGTTACTCATCCTATCAACCCATTTATTCCTAAATGACGTGAATTTTCACTACAAGATATTTCATTATGGTATTAAAGTCTATAACCTTAGTGAAGGGGACCGGTCACAGGATCGTCATCGGACTTCTCGGCGCAGGCGCATTTGAGTACTCGCACATGAGGCAATGATCGAATCATCGATTTGACACCACGAGCGAGTTTGGAGCGTCATTTCTACATTTATTTATTTTTGAACTTTTTTATTGTTATTTGGGCATCGGGCATAACGACTAATCATAGTCGTTCACGTCGAGTGCCCTAACCTCCCCTTTCACTATAAATAAGGGGGGTTATCATTTTGAGGCATTGTTTGTCTTGTGGGAGATTCCAGAGCCAGCAATCAAATCACGGTGCAACGCCGCGAGATCCCGGGGTGCGATGTCCCAGTTAAATATTCCAATTTTCATTCCTTTGTTTTCGTTTCCCTTAAGTCTCCTTTGCCACATATCATTTCCACGACCTAACTCACGATCCAAACCGATGCACTTCTCTGCCTGCTGCGACAACTTTTGAGCATCATCCTTCTCGATCCCACTCCGAGAAATCGCACATTGGTGCTCCCCCCCGATGCCCTTCTCTACCTGCTGCGACAACTCCTGAACATCATCCTTCTCAATCCCACTCCAAGAAGTCGCACATCGGTGTCTCCCCCACAGCCAATTGAACCCTTCCCATTTATGTTTCCTGCGTCGGGATTTCTCTTGAGAGTAGCGCCCCTTTGTTCCCCCATAGCCAAAACCAACAGATCCTTTCACATCCTCACTCGTAAGCTTGACCTCCAGGTCCAGCGGTAGACTAAATCATTCATCTCCCGCCTCTCCACTTGTATCCTGACACAAGCTTCACAACAACCGGCTATCCCCTTCCCTACCTCCCTCCACAGCAACCTCCTACAACACGCTCCCCTCCTATTTGCACCCCAATTATGTTGCCAACGTCGTTGAACACATTCCAACAGTCCTACGGCACTCCTTCGCCAAATTTTTGTCCTTGTGAATATTTCTTGTATTGTATTTTTTCTTCTTTATTGAATACTAGATGAATGTGGCATAGTTGTTTGGGAATGCTATTTTATTTGCATAATTGATTTCATTTTCTTATCTTCCTATAAAAATCCATTTGTGCAAGTGTAATTTTAAGCCTTCGTGCAAAGGAGAACGCGACTTTTCCCATGTAGTTGAAAATTCGTGCGAGCATTGTGTTTGATTGCTAAACTAATATAATCCTATTGGCTAGAATCTCCTTCCTGATTAAAACACATCACATGCATAATATAGCTAGGTTTTTTGAATTGATCCATACATTCACATACAAAATATTCTTTATACAAAATTGAGTTAAGTATGAAGAATACTTGTTTCTGACCTAAGGAACAGAATGGAGGAATGTTAACTAATGAAACTCAATAATTTGTAAATACTATAGTATGATCATGTAATGCAATAAATCTGATAGTAGAAGATTTTCAATGAAGAATGACTATCAATAAGTAAAATTGTTAACTATTGAAGCGCAATAATTTGTATATACCCTATGAAGTTTACAGTAACCATGAAATTCATCCACAACTATAGAGAAAGAGAAACTCAATATTGTATATATGTTCACTTGTATAAAATACAAAAAATGAGTACAAGTATATAGATGAGAGAAAGAGAGAGGAAGGTCTTATACATGATGTGAGACTAAAGAGGAGAGAGAAAAACAATAATAAATACATAATGTGCCTAGACTAAATGAGCTTTTCTAACACTCCCCCGCAAGCTGGAGCGTATAGGTCATATGCACCCAGCTTGGACAAACACTGGTAAAACAAGGTACTTGATAAAGCCTTTGTGAGAATGTCAGCAACTTGATCAGTGCCCGGAACATGCTTTAATTCAAGTTTCTTCAATTGAACTTTCTCTCGAATAAAGTGACAGTCAACCTCGATATGTTTTGTGCGCTCGTGAAACACCGGATTCTTTGCTATGTGTATGGCGGCTTGACTATCACATAATAGAACAACAGATGAAGGAAGTTTTACTCCCAGGTCAGTAAGGAGACTTTCAAGCCACGTGAGTTCTGAGACAACCGATGCCATCGATCGGTATTCGGCTTCCGCGGAGGAACGAGCGACCACGGCTTGTTTCTTACTTTTCCATGTAATGAGATGACCACCAAAATAAGTACAAAACCCACTTGTTGACCTCCGATCGTCCAGGGAACCAGCATAATCGGCATCAGAATAAGCGACCAATGCGGGAGCCGAGTCTGAGGTTTTGTAAACAAGCCCTTGACCTGGAGCTCCCTTAAGGTATCGAAGAATCCGTTCAACTACCTGGAGTGTTGAACCAGGAGATGAGAAGCCCGGGGGGCATGCATGAACCGACTGACAACCCCAACTGCAAACGATATATCAGGTCTCGTGACCGTTAGATAGATCAACTTTCCCACAAGGCGTCGATAGTATTCCGGGTTCTGAAGAAGCAAATCATCATCAGAGGCGTGAGCACATAGTTTGTGATTTGCCTCCATCGGGGTACTAGCTGGCTTGCAACCAGACTGGTCAGCGTCTTTGAGAAGATCGAGACAATACTTCCGTTGGGAGAGGACAAGCCCGTCCGGCCGTCGTGCGATCTCAAGACCGAGAAAGTAGCGAAGATGCCCCAGGTCTTTGGTCTGAAATACGGTGCTCAGATGCTGTTTGACCTCTAGAATCCCCTTTGAGTCATCCCCAGTAAGTAGGATTTCATCAACATAAACCAACAGAAGTACTGTTCCAGTGGCCCGATGTCGGGTGAATAGGGAGAAGTCTGCAGAGCTCCGAGTGAAATCCATGTCCCGAACCACCTTGCTGAACTTGTCAAACCACGCCCGAGGGGACTGTTTGAGACCATAGATGGATTTCTTGAGAAGACACACACGAGACTCCCCCGTGGTCTCAAACCCGAGCGGTTGGCGCATGTATACGTTTTCCTGAAGATCTCCATTCAAAAAGGCATTTTTGATATCGAGTTGATGAAGGGGCCAGTGGCGGTGCACAGCCACGGAAAGAAGAACTCGGACGGTGTTGAGCTTAGCCACCAGAGAGAAGGTTTCCTCATAATCAAGGACCTCCTGCTGAGTGAAGCCACGGGCCACAAGTCGGGCCTTCAGGCGGGCAATAGTGCCATTTGGAGCATGTTTGATGACGAAAACCCATTTACACCCAACAGGGTGCTGACCGGGAGGTAAAGGTACAAGGACCCAGGTCTGGTTGGCCCAAAGAGCCGTCATTTCTTCGTCCATGGCAGCCCGCCAGCCTGGATGTTGAAGCGCCTCCTACACAGAGTTAGAGACAGAAACAGAGGATAAAGAGGTGGCAAAGTGAATAAGTGGTGGTGAAAGGCGATGTAGAGAGACGTAATTTGCCATCGGATGAGCGGTGGATGCAGGAGCCGGAGCAGCAGGTAGAGGAGCGGTAGAGGTCGAAGCCGACTGTAGGGGGCAACGAGATGAGGAGAGCGACGAGAATAGACCTGGATAACAGGTGGAGGTGGGCGGACCGTAGGAAGCGTAGGAGGAGGAGATGATGAGGAACAGGGAGCAGGGATGACAGGACGAATGACAGGGTCTGGACCAGGAGCGATATCCAGAGCAGAAAAAAAGGGAAGATCTTCGCGGAAAGTGACATCCGCAAAGACAGTCATCTTGCGGGTAGTATGCGAATAACACACATAACCTTTTTGAGTGCGCGAGTAGCCGACAAAGATATGGTTGGCTGCACGAGGATCCAATTTGTCGGTAGAGGGACCAAGTCGGTGAACATAGCAAGTACACCCAAAAATTCGGGGAGTAACAGGAAAAGACGGAGTGGAGGGAAAGAGGAGGCCGAAAGGAGTAGCATATTGGAGGATGGAATATGGTAGACGGTTGATAAGAAAACAGGCCGTGAAGAGCGCGAAGTTCCAGTACGGTTTGAGAACCTGCATTTGAAGCATAAGGGAGCGAGCTACATCAAGAAGGTGACGATTCTTGCGCTCGGCGATACCATTCTGTTGTGGAGTATACGCGCACGAGGTTTGGTGAAGAATGCCGAACTCAGAGCAGAGGGTCGCGAAGTCATGACCAGTGTACTCGCGTGCATTGTCAGTACGAAGAGTACGAATGGGCGCAGAGAATTGAGTGCGAGTCTCAAGAATGAAGGCCCGGAAGACGCGGGGAAGCTCAGAACGATCGCGTAAGAGATACAACCACGTCATGCGAGAGTAATCATCAATAAAAGTAAGAAAGTACCGGTAGCCAGAAATACTAGTAATTTTGTACGGACCTCATATATTGGAGTGTACCAAAACAAAAGAAACGTAGCTCTGAGTACAATGGGAAGGAAAAGATGAACGTGACTGTTTGCCAAAAATACATGTTTCACACTGAAATGCAGGAAGAGATATATCCGGGAGAGCCTTCTGGAGAACTGGAAGAGGAGCATGACCAAGACGTCGATGCCAATCCGAAGAGGAGAGAGAGGCGAGTAGAGTAGGAGAGTCATCAAGAAGGTAAAGCCCGTTCTGCAGCCGCCCCCTACCAATGATAGTCCGCGTCTGCTGATCATGTATCAGAAAAGAAGAGGAAATAAAGGTTACGGAGCAATTAGAATCAGTAGTAAAACAACCAACAGAAAGTAAATTGAAAGGAGAGCCCGGAACGTGAAGAGTCGAGCGTAGGAGGAGAGAAGAGGTGAGAGAAATATCAGCACATCCAGAGACAGGGACAGATGCCCCATTGGCCACAGTAATGTACTTTGGGTGAGGTGAAGACAAGTACTGAGGCGGCCGAACAAAGGTGATGTGATGAGTGGCACCAGAATCGAGGATCCATCGCGGGCCAAAGGAGAGGCATGCGATACCTTCATTGGAGATGGAGGCAGCGAAGGCAACCGAGGCAGGCGGGCGGCTAAGCAGTCCATGAAGATGCTGGAGCTGAAGACGAACCTCGTCGAGGTCAGTACGAGTGGGAGAGGGGGTCGGTGGCAGCAACAGAGGCCTGCGGACGAGGAGGGTGACCATGTTTGCGATAGCACGTGGCTTCAAGATGCCCGTCTTTGCCGCAGAACGAGCACTTAGGTCGATGTCGTCCACCCCGACCACGTCCCTGAGAATCAGTGCGGCCTCCACGAGCGGAAGATGGAAAAGGCAATAAAGGAGCAGGGGCCTGCTGAATAAGGGCCGGAGAAGGAGGCCCGGGCACATCCGGAGGCGGGGATACTTTGAGAAGCATCGAGCACACATCTGAGAAAGACGGAGTAACAGTTGAGGAGAGGATGTGAGCCCGTACACTGTGAAGATGATGCGGCACTCGAGCCATCATCATGGCTATACCGACAGCTTCCTTTTGGGCACGTTGAGCAGCAAGATCCAGAGTAGGAGGCTGATGTTGTATCCAAGCCTCGACCAGAGACCGAGCCTGAGCAACGAAGGAGGTCAGATCGGTCGCGCCACCACTATCAAGGGCCTGCAGAGCAGTGATAATGTCATACAGATGGTGGAGACTATCCTTGCCAGAGTAAAAGGTATGGAGCTCGTCCCACATGCCTTTGGCCGTCTCATGGCACATGGCCAAGCGACAAGACTCGCCATCAAGAGAATTAAGGATCCATGTCTGCACCCGACCATCATTGCGTAACCAGTCATCAGTAGTAGTACCAATAACGTCCTGGGTCAAGTGATGAATAAACCCCTTGGATTGCAGGACACGGCAAACAGAGTGCACCCATTCCACAAAATTCTTCTTGCCGGTCAGAGAGATTGTAGTAATACAAAGCTCATCTCGCACTTCCGGGAGAGAGGCCGGACGGTCAGCAGGAGGAACCGCCGTGCCGACAGAATCAGCAGAAGAGGTCAGGAAGAAGAGAAGCGGCTAGGAGAACTGATCGGTCAACAAAGGAGACCGCGCGACTAGAGCTGAGACCGCTCAGTCACGATGGGAAGACACCAGCTGTAGGAGGAGGCCGCGACCAAAGGCGGAGGCCGGGAGAGAGAAGGCCGCAGCGGACAGAGACAAGCCACGCGGATAGGAAAGAGGAGAGGACCGCGACCTAAATGCGGGAAGGCAACAGTCCGCACGGTCTGGCTGAGCAGAGCAGCGGTCAGAGAAACAGGAGGCCAGCAGCGGGCAGAGAGAAGAGACCGCGAGTAGAGAAGATTCAAGCGGAAAGAGAGAACAGAGTGCCACAACCCGGAACAAACCGCAGCGAGTTGGAGCAGGCCGCAGGAGAGGCAGGCCGCAGCGAGCAGGAGGGGAAGGCCGCAGCGAGCTGGATCAGGCCGCGAGAGAAGCAGGCCGCAACGAGATGGAACAGGCCGCGAGAGCAGCAGGCCGCAGCGAGCTGGAGCAGGCCGCGAGAGAGGCAGGCCGCAGCGAACTGGATCAGGTCGCGAGAGAAGCAAGCTGCAGCGAGATGGAGCAGGCTGCAGCGAGATGGAGCAGGCCGCAGCGAGCTGAAGGAGGCCGGGAGAGAAGCCGACCGCAGCGAGAAGAAACAGGGCGCGAGAGACGCAGGCCGCAGCAGGCTGGAACAGGCTGCGAGAGAGAGATCGGTCTGGAGGAGAAAGAGGGAGAGGTGGATCCGACGAGAGAGAGGGGGGGAAGGCTATAAGATGCCTGAGGGGAGGGGTGGAACCACGGAGAAGAAGAGGAAGCAGAAGAAAAGGAGCGGAGCGGACAGGGAGGCAGGCCGCAGGAGACCGAGCGGGCAGCGGACAGAAGAATAGGCCGCAGCAGGCCGCAGGCAGGGAAGAAGACCACGCGGGTTGTGCGGGTTAAGAAGGGCGAAGCCGCTCAAGGAGAATCTGTGGCTCTGATACCATGTAGAGAAGGAGAAAGCCAACCTTGTATATATGTTCACTTGTATAAAATACAAATAATGAATACAAATATATAGATGAGAGAAAGAGAGAGGAAGGTCCTATACATGATGTGGGACTAAAGAGGAGAGAGAAAAACAATAATAAATACATAATGGGCCTAGACTAAATGGGCATTTCTAACAACAACCAACATCGATCATTTCCATCTATTCTGCATCAACAACAAAAATTATTTTAGTTGTACATTAAAATAAGGGTAGTCTTGTGAAAAAATGTATGTTGTTGTATAAGTTGTGCAAATACTTCTCTGTAAACAACGTTCATTGTGTAATGTCTTCATGACCATCTATCATGCCCTTTTGTACCAAGATTTTTGTTTTTCGCGCTACACACTTCGCAATAAAGCCGCATACAGCTGACCATGACCGAACACATTATTTAATAAATAAATCGCGACATTTTCTATTTTTGGCCTTGTGATTTATTAATCGACAGTGCAAAGCTCGGACGCAATGTAAATTATTTGCGTGTGAATTCATATGACAATCTAATAACTTTAGCAGTTTTCAATGGTATTTGTGGCAAGAGAACCAAGTTTTCTTAAAAGTGATTAGTCAAAATCTCTGTTTCGATTACATTTTTCTCAAAACTATGACAAATAAGTTTTGTTCCAATACAAAGATGTATCTTTGGGTCAGTATTTCTAAGTAACATGATTGCTGCTTTGATTTTTAACCTTAGCTTATGAGATAGCAAGTTTTCTGGTGTAATTGAATTTAGAAATGTAGGTTGATACAAATTTCTCTTGTCATCAATGATGTCAAAAGAGTATATCATTTCTTCGCACGAGAATTCTAGAAGAATCTTATCGTTCAACATGTTCACATGCTATTTCAGAAGTGTTAATGAATTTTCAAACCATGACTTTACACCGATCAATCTACAGAGGGTAAATATTTCAGGCATAATTTGCGCGTACACAATCATGTTTTCTCCTTCACATTCTTAGGTGTAACATTGGACAATACGATAGCCCCATTCCAACAAGGAATTTATACCTTTCGGTACATAGTTATATACCATTGGCTCGCTAATGCCCTGCGGAGAGAAATTCACCTCCTTCCCACGTACTAGAACCTTTCCCTCCATCTGAAACTTCCCATTAGCGTAGAACTCAAACACCCACGGGAGAATGGCTTCCATTCGAGGGTGGCAAAATGACTCCCATCCTTGTTTTTGCATCTGCTCAATATACCCCTTACTCCAATTCCTCATTACAAAGAAATATTTGTACAACTTAGAAACAACATATAATGCTTAGAGGTGTGTCCTTGATACAATTTTAGCAACACTACCATGATTTTAATATACAGCTAAAATAAATTTTGTTGTTAGTACAGAATAGATGGAAATGGTCGGTACTGGTTGTGAAATAAATTTCACGGTGGCTGTAAACTTCACGGGGCATATATAAATTATTAGATAATAATAAGTAGAGCTCCTACATCTGCAATTGTAGGTTATCATTAAGGCATTAAATAATGTATATTGTGTTCATTAAATAATTGAAATGGGCGGAGCGAAAAAGTTGTGTTGGCCGCTATTTGTAGACCACCCGACGGCGAGCACAGCCTGCGGAGGGCGGGCTCTCGGCTGGGAGCGAGCGTAGCCCGCTGGCAGTGCGGGCGAAGCCGTTGCACTAACATAAGGCCGGGGTCCCGTACCATTCGACTCGTAAATATATATGGATATATATGTATGTGTGTATATAGAGAGAGAGAAAGAAAGAAAGCAGGTTGCATTTTTCACAAACAATCAATCTAGCACAGTGGCCCCGTTCTTTGGCTGAATAATAATATCAGATCTTTGTTCAAACCCCATCTGACATCATTACCTTGAATGTTTCCAGAAAAAATTCAACGCACATGACTATTGACCCACCCAATTCCGCGAATTGGTGCCAGTTTAACGGCGGTTCTCTCGTTTCAGTGACAGTTCTTGTTTGGGTAAATTCTCAAGGCCCAACATGAACAGCTAGTTAGGCAGTTCCCTGCTGGACAGGTCCAATGCGGCTTTAAAAGAATTGGTAATGTCTTGAAAAGAAACATTACTTCATTGTTTTCCACAAATGATTAAAAATATTTACAGCTTTACAATCCTCTATCGACTTCTACATAAGCATGTCTAAAAAAACATCATTTGCATCTTTAGTATAAGATGAAAATGTTTGTCTATCGAGATGGACTCCTGTTACGTTACGGATCCTCGTTGGGGCAAGACGTACAAGCGCCGCGAGTCTCGTGTAACAACCGCCTAGACCGCCGCGCCTTGTCATCGTTATTTTATTTCCATTTAAGTATTTTGATCCTCATGTTTTAAGTCTTATGAGGAGGGCATTTTAGTATTTTGGATGAACCGGATTTTATCCACTTTATAGGTGGAGGTTTGTGGTTTGGAATGCAAGAAGAAATTAAATCAAAATCTCCTCTCTCTCTTTCTCAATTCTCTCTTCCCGATATTTCCCTCTCGCCCGCTCGGTCCGAACCCGCGCAGCCCTAGCACCGCCGCTCTTCCCCACCCACCCCCACCCCCCACCCCCATTGCATTGCACCAGGCGCCGAATCCCTCCATGAGGAGCTCCTCCTCCGCATCTCCACCATTGCGCCCAAGGGATCGAAGAAAGGCTCTTCCTCCCTCCTCCGGGACTTCCCTCTCCACCGGCCGTTTACACGTTCGCAATCCCGGGAACGTAACATCATGGTATCAGAGCCACCGGTCCTTCCACCGGCCGATGACATCGCCTCTCTTCCACCGCTCCATTCCAACGCCGAACCTCGCCCCGATCCGGGTAGCACCGACCCGATCCGCGCCATGCCGAGCTTCCCGCACCAGATCCGGACGGCAGCCGCCCCGTGCCGCCGAATCCCGCCGATTTTCAGCGGTCCGCTCCCATTCTCCTTGGATCTTCGCTTGGCGGAGGTTCTTTACTCGCCTCATCCACCGGTATACTTCCCCTCCTAGTTTTTTCTCCACCCCGATTATCTCTCTCCATGGACGATGACACCAACACCGGCCCAACGTTGGCCCAAATTTTGGAATCGTTCAAGTCCATGATGGCGAACAACCACCAAGCTCTCCTCGCCGCGATCCGACCAACCCGCATGTCACCGCCTAGTGGGACGGCCTCCGCCTCCTCTCCTCGATTCCCGAACAACAACACCACCCTCTACAGACTGAGCTTCAAAGTCGCTCTGACTATTCTACAGTGCCACAGTTTGTTAAGTTGGACTTTTCATCTTCGAGGGCTGCGAGGATCCCCTTACTTGGTTGACTCGTTGTGAGCAGTTCTTTGTGTCACAACGTACCCCGTGGGAAGATTGGTTGGGCGTCGCCTCTTTCCACTTGATGGGCTCTGCATAATTGTGGTTCTCTGATGTAAACCAAGGTGGGGTGTAATTTTGACAGCTAATAAAAATGAGATCTTTAAAATAAAAAAAGTGGCGCGAAGGTTTTCGCGGGCTATTTTAAACTGATAAAAACGATCCAGACGTCGCTAGCGAACGCAAGGCTACCGCACAACGTATTAGCGTTGCAAAACACAATTCCACAGACACTGAAATTAACTGGTGGTATTCACGTGTTTGAAAACAAACGATAATCAAGAGATGAAATTACTTAGGGCAAGCTCTATTAATTAACCGTTCATCTTTAAATACTTTGAGCATCAAATGACTAGTGGTGGGGAGTGAGAGGTATACCCCCAAGAGGAAGAGTAACAGCAGAGCACAAAATTCTCCAGGGACTGCCCGAGACTGTGGAATACTGAAGGCTGGCTGAGACAGCTGGCTGGAGGCGGGGTTGGGTTTGTCGAAAGCGGTGGTGGCTGGACTGGAGGAGCGTAGTGGGTCTGGCGGTAGAGTTGGCCGTGGACAAGGAGCAGCGACCTCAATCAACTAGAGCAGGTGGCAAGAGAACTCGACGGTGCCCTGGAAGGGCTCTAGCAGCAGACACGGCGGCTGGCAGAGCTTCGCAGGTGGATTCCGTTGAACAAGGGGAGGATGGGAAGTTGCGGCTGGATCGTGAGGTTTCTCAGGAGATGTCGTCGAGCAAGGGGGAAGCCGGAGTAAGCGGCGACGTGCGTCCACGAGAGGAAAAAAGGCGGCGTCAGGGTTCGTCGAGCAGGAGCTGGGAAGCGAGGGCTTCGGGCTTGCGGCGCTAGAAGAAAAATCCGAACGAGGAAAAACGTCCCGTTCAGTTTTCATTTCCAGCCGCTGAACACAAGAGCCGGGGAGCTTGATTAAAAGGCTAGGATTAGGGTTAGGAGTTAAGTGAGTTTTGGTGGTGGGCTTTTCAAAAGGGTAAAAATTAAGGAGTGTTTGAGTTGGGTTTAAAGTAGGGCTGACTGCCATATAAAGGAGAATTGGATAAAAGAGGGCATGACTGTAAGCATAGGGATCATAACAAATTAAAATAGTTAATTAACGTGAGCTTACCCTAATTAACCTATTCCTAAATTACCGGATCTATGCATTTAAGGTCACGTTGGCCGGTCACACCAACGAGCCAAACCAAAACTACGCGAACAACATGCGTGATACAAAATATAACACAAGCGCTCATAACACGCGCAATACAACTCTACGCTACACAATAATCCAAAAATGCGCAAAAGTGTGCACTACAATAATAAAAGACACGTGCACTAAAAAATAATAAAAACGACGCAACCCAGGTTGCATCAATTCTCTTTGGGTTGAAAGAGCTCGATGTAACCTGCAAGTAGAAAATCCAAACGTCGATCAGAGAGATGCTGCATACTGTCTTGCTGATGTCATGACTGCGACCCAAAACCTGAAAGTAACCTCTCATCCCAAAAGCTCGCAATCCATTAGTCAAAATTTCATGCAAAATATTTAAATAAACAATAATTATTAGAACTTTCAGAGGATGACAGGGGCGGTGTGTGGGGAAAACATGTGACAGTAGGGAGAACAGGAAGCAAGTGGAATCAGCTCGTGGAATCAATAACTCATAACGCAACATACTCTCGTCTGATAGACACCCGGATCGAATATCGTCCTAATTTCACCCATCAACGTCTCACTCGAGTCACAAAATTTCAAGAAGAACTCAATTTTACCGTGTAAAATTTTCCATAAAAATCCTTTGAAGCGGGTGTCCCGATGAGGAGTAAAAATCTAAGTATTGTCTCGACTCTCTCGAGACTACTAAACCTAGAAGGGTCAGCACACAAACGGTAGTGATGTGGTGGTGCAAAATGTTGTCCTATATTCATAAAGAAGTGATGCGAACAAAATACGTGTTCGCCAAAAACAAAATCAATGTAGGGTGGTGACTCGAGGGCCACGGGTGAGGTACCACCAAATGCAATGTCTGTGGGCTCAAGGGTTTGTGGCGGTAGTGTGCTAAGAAAGTCAGGACATAAGACACACGAGTCTGTGTCACCCAAGATGAGGGCCTCATCACTAACCAACTCCTCTGGGAGAAGAGAGAATGATGATGTGGTATCCGAGGTGAGTGACACATCCCTAATAACTCCTCCCTGGAGCGGGGCCGCAAGAAACAACTCGACGACTGAAGGATGTGAGTTAGTGGGGGGCAAGTGAGCACACGATGTCAATCGGAAGGAAGGGATAAAGGGGAAACTCATCTTCCTGGAGCAGATGAGTAAAGAACATCCTCGATCGAAGTGGGTGCTAAAACGGAGACAGTTGGAGACACGACTTCAGTCGAGGTGGTAAAAATAGGAAGAAGCTCTTCTTCCTGGAGCAGGGGCTCAGGAAGAACCTCCTCAACTAAAGTGAGCGTCACAGTGGGGGTGGGTGGAGCTAAAGTGCTCGTCGTGAAACTGAGGAGATGTGAAGGACTATCGAAACACTTAACCTTGGGTTCCACTATGTGATATGGAGTGGGAAGGTATGCAGGGGCAGCATAATACGTCCGCGTTTTCACCTCCAGGTTGTGAACTGAGGTGCACAACCCACGCAGAATCTGTCGGACGTCAGCAGTGACGCGCTCAATATCTTTCTTCAAAGCTTTAATGCCCGCATCTAAATCACACGTCATTTTTAAAAACAAAAATTTCTAAACTTTGAAATTTGAAAAAGACTGGCGCTCGACTATCCCACGATAGGAGTGAGGTATCCCAGCAGCCACACCAAACTGATGTAAACCAAGGTGGGGTGTAGTTTTGATAGCTAATAAAAATGAGATCTTTAAAATAAAAAAAAAAAGTGGCGCGAAGGTTTTCACGGGGTATTTTAAACCAATAAAAACGACCCAGACGTCGCTCGCGAATGCAAGGCTACCGCACAACGTATTAGCGTTGCAAAACACAATTCCACAGGCACTGAAATTAACTGGTGGTATTCACGTGTTTGGAAACAAACGATAATCAAGAGATGAAATTAACTAGGGCACGCTCTATTAATTAACCGTTCATCTTTAAATACTTTGAGCATCAAATGAGTAGTGGTGGGGAGTGAGAGTTATACCCCCACAAGAGGAAGAGTAACAACTGAGCACGAAATTCTACAGGGATTGCCCGGTACTGTGGAATACTGAAGGCTGGTTGGGACAGCTGGATGGAGGCTGGGTTGGGTTTGTCGGAAGCGGTGGTGGCTGGACTGGAGGAGCGGAGTGGGTCTGGCGGTAAAGCTAGCCGTGGACAAGGAGCAGCGGCCTCAATCAACTGGATCAGGTGGCAAGAGGACTCGACGGTGCCCTGGAAGGGGTCTAGCAGCATACACGACGGTTGGCAGAGCTTCGTAGGTGGATTCTGTCGAACAAGGGGAGGCTGGGAAGTTGCAGCTGGATCGCGAGGTTGCTCAGGAGATGCCGTCGAGCAAGGGGGAAGCCGGAGTCGGCGGCGGCGCACGTCCACGAGAGGAAGAAAGGCGGCGTCGGGGTTCATCGAGCAGGAGCTGGGAAGCGAGGGCTTCGGGCTTGCAGCGCTGGAAGAAAAACCCGAACGAGGAAAAAGACCTGTTCAGTTTTCATTTCCAGCCGCCGAACACAGTAGCCAGGGAGCTTGATGAAAAGGCTAGGTTTAGGGTTAGGAGTTAAGTCGGCTTTGGTGGTGAGCTTTTCAAATGGGTAAAAGTTAAGGAGTGTTTGAGTTGGGCTTAAAGTAGGGTCGGCTGCCATATAAAGGAGAATTGGATAAAAGAGGGCATGACCGTAAGCATAGGGATCATTACAAATTAAAATAGTTAATTAACGTGAGCTTGCCCTAATTAACCTATTCCTAAATTACCGAACCTATGCATTTAAGGTCACGTTAGCCGGTCACACCAACGAGCCAAACCAAAACTACGCGAACAACATGCGCGATCCAAAATATAACACAAGCGCTCATAACATGCGCAATACAACTCTAAGCTACACAATAATCCAAAAATGCGCAAGAGTGTGCACTACAATAATAAAAGACATGTGCACTAAAAAAATAATAAAACGACGCGACGCAGGTTGCATCATTCTCCCAGCTCCACCGGGAGAAACCCCTACTTACTTGGGATGACTTCAAGACTCAGTGCAACCTTCGCTTCGGGCCCCCACTCCGCTCCAACCCCATCGGTGACTTGATTTCTCTGAAGCAGTTGGGTTCTATTGACGATTACTTGGAGCAGTTTCAGGTGCTCCTTGCTCGCCGTTTGTTTATGTGCTAGGTTTCAAGCTAATCCAAAAGAATCACATTTAAAAGCGGTGAAACGTATTTTTAGATACCTTATAGGAACATCTAAACTAGGCTTATGGTATCCTCATAATAACTCTTTTATTTTACATGGATATTCTGATTCTGATTATGCGGGGTGTTCATTAGATCGAAAGAGCACAAGTGGCACTTGTCACTTTATCGGCCCAACACTTATTTCTTGGTCGAGTAGGAAAAAAGTTTGCAAAACTAATGCAAGGACAATTTGAGATGAGCAGTATGGGGGAACTTAAGTTCTTCTTGGGTCTCCAAGTTAGACAGACTGAGAATGGTTTATCCATATGTCAGTCTAAGTTCACCCTAGAACTGATAAGGAAGTATGGTATGGATTCATCCAGTATCATGAAAACTCCTATGTGGTCAAGTATGTCTCTTAGCAAAGATGATGCAGGGAAACCTGTAGATGAGACTTTGTATAGAGGGATAGTTGGCTCCCTATTGTATTTGACTGCAAGTAGACCAGATATCATGTATGCTACATGTGTCTGTGCTAGGTACCAAGCTTGCATCAGACTCTCTCTTTCCCAAATCCACCAACTCTTTGCCAGGCCTTTTAACAAATCGGCTGGGTCTGCCAACAGCCGAACTCCGCTGTTTTGAAGGGCTATGGGCAGACCAGCAGGGGTAAAACAGTAAAAAGTACCTCTGACCCCCAGGCGAGCTGGGAGCTCTGGCCACCTCGGCGTGCTTTGCTCGCCAGCTGTTGCCAAGCTCCACTGCGAGGGCGCGAGCCTCAGTTCGCTCGGCGGATGCCGAGCTCGGGGTCGCCGATCCGTATTGGCGCACCAGGTGTCGACACCTTGTAGTCATGTGTCGACACTTACACAACTATCCGTATTGGCGCACCAGGTGGCTTTCTTCACTACAGGGATACATGAGCGCCTCCGCATGGACGTGGAGTTCGAGAGCCCGCCGGACCTCACTACAACCATGAGTCTCGCGTGTATCTGCGAGCGGCGCATATTGCTGGACCGTCCTCACATGGGTCGTCGGACCAGGGACACCTCTTTCTGGCACCCCAGTTATGCTCAACCGCCACCAGGAGGAGGCGCGACTCGAACTAAAGAAGGGGAGCGTCCGACACACATCTGACGCTTGTCTACTCAGGAGATGGGCGAACGCTGTGCAAAGGGACTCTGTTTCAATTGTGATGAGCCCTACACCAAGGGGCATAGATGTAACTATGTAAGCGCCTCTTTTGGCTAGAGGTCGACGACCCCTCCGACGACGATGTCGGGGATGACGAGCCAAGACATCCCGCCATCTTTGTCAATGCCATGTCGGGGCCACATTCGGGGAACACAGTTCAGATGGCCATTTCCGTGGCGGGCCACCAACTCCTTGCCCTCATGGATACCGGCAGTACACACAACTTCATCAGTGACCTCACGGCTCAGCGGCTTCAGCTACCAGTTACTACTCGCAGTCTCTTGCGTGTTGCCGTGCCGAATGGTGCAGCGATGGTCTGCACTGGGGTTTGTCGGGACGTTCTGATCATTGTGGGTGAATTTCACTCTCGGGTGGACTTCTTTGTCATAGCCCTGCGGGGTTCAAGGCAGTTTTGGAGACGCGATGGTTGCGCACTCTTGGACCGATTCTGTGGGATTTGGATGCCCTGACGATGACCTGCGGACAGGGGCCTTCGTGGACAGTGTGGCATGACCATCCGACGGGGGATGTTGGTCACGCCTTCTCTTTCCAGCTTGATTATTCCGAGCAACCAGGCCTCCCTACTCTTCTTCGGGAGTACAACGACACCAAGGCCGCGCCGACTAGGCTCCCCCTCGTGCCGCCAGGATCACCGTATTTGTCTTCTTCCGAACACGACTCCGGTGGTCGTCCGCCCTTACCACTATCCCTTCCTCCAAAAGGATGAGATTGAGCGCCAGTGTACCGAGATGCTTCGGCAAGGGATCATCCGCCACAGTGTCCCATTTCTCCTCGCCGGTCCTGCTGGTCCATAAGAAGGACGGCTCTTGGCGCTTCTGCGTGGAATACCAGGCCTTGAATGCACAGACAGTGAAGGACAAATTTCATATTCCAGTGGTTGAAGAGCTGTTGGAGGAGTTGCATGGGGCGCACTATTTCTCCAAGTTGGATCTTCGCGCGGGATACCACTAGGTCCGCATGTTTCTGGTGGACGTGGAGAAGACCGCTTTTCGCACACATCATGGCCACTTTGAGTTTCTTGTGATGCCTTTCGGGCTCATCAACGCCCTGTTTACCTTTCAGGCCTCATGAATGAGGTATTTCACACTCTTCTTTGTCGTTGTGTGCTTGTTCTCTTCGATGATATCTTGGTCTACAACAAAACATGGGAGGCGCACATCGACCACCTCAGACAGGTTCTCTAGCTCGTACGAACTCATCGGCTTTACCTTAAGGAGTCCAAGCGTTCTTTTGGCACCGACAAAGTCGCCTACTTGGGGTATATCGTCGATCACACGGGCGTCTCGGCCGATCCGACAAAAATTTAGGGGGTCCTCGACTGGCCCGCTCCTCAGTCGCAACGTGAGCTGCGCGGCTTTCTGGGATTAACTGGCTACTACCGGCGTTTCATTCAGGGCTATTCAGTCATTGCCGACCCCTTGTTATCTCTCCTACGACGCCAATGCTTCACATGGGACGCCACCGCCTTGGAGGCGTTTCGAGCACTGCAGCAGGCCTTGGTCTCGGCCCCGGTCCTCCAGCTACCAAATTTTGGGAAGGAGTTTCAGGTGGAATGTGATGAGTCAGAGCATGGTTGCGGCGCGATACTTCAGCAGGGAGGCCACCCGATAGCTTAGGGTTCATTTGTTTTAGCGGTGGCGGGTCGATCCGACGGATGGAAACGGAGAGTTCGAACCGGAGGGGGAGGTGACTGCTCCAAACGGAGCTTTTTGGGGCGTTTCTCAAAGCGGACGGGTGGAAACAGAGCAAACGCTGCCGAAGGTTCATTTGTTTACCCTCCTTCCGGCGGCGTTTGCCCAAAACGGAGTTGTGAAACGCTCAAACAAATAGAGCCTTATTTCAGCCGCAAGACGTCTCTCCACCACCGGAAGCTTCCTACCTATGAGCTGGAGCTTATCAGCCTGGCGAAGGCCGACCATCAATGGTGTCCCTATTTATGGGGTCGTACCTTCTTGATCCGTACCGACCACTTCAGCCTCAAGTACTTGTTGGAGCAGAGATTGACGACGGTGCCACAACAGCGCTGGGTGAGCCGCCTCTTGGGCTACGATTTCAGGGTGGAATACAAGGCCGACCACTTGAAACGTGCGGTCGACTCTCTTTCTCGCCGCGACTCGCTAGAGGCCTCTCTCTATGTCGTGTCCGAGCCGTCCTCCTTGGTTCCTTTTCGCCTCCTTCAGGAGATCGACGACACACCCGCCCCCGGTGAGCTACGGCGCAACATCCAGGAGGGGCACCTTCCACCATGTTGGACAGTTAGCGACGGCCTCATTCTCTTCAGGGTTCGCTTTTACTTACCGGCCACTTCTCCATTGGTCGTCTACATCCTAGCAGCCGTCCACGGCCGTACTCACGAAGGCGTCCACAAGACCCTTCAGCGCCTGCGCAGCAAGACCGAGTCTCTCTCTCCGGCCAGTCTACTACATCCTCTTCCAGTGCCGACACAGATATGGGACGATATTGTCATGGATTTCATCGAGGGACTGCCTTCTTCCCGAGGATATTCTGTCATTTTTGTGGTGGTCGACCGCTTCTCCAAGGGGGCCCATTTCATTGCCATGAGCCTCCCCATCACAGGTCCTAGCATGACCCGTGTTTTCTTCGATCTGTGTTTCGTCATCACAGGGCACCGGAGAGCATCGTTTCTCACCGCGACAAGGTTTTCACATCTCATTTTTGGCAGGAGTTGTTTGACATTTGTGACACAAAGCTGACACTTTCTTCAGCCTACCACCAGCAGTCAGACGGTCAGACCGAGGTGGTCAACAAGGAACTCGAGATGTACTTGCGTTGCCGCACGGGAGATCGACTGAAGGACTGAGCCCACAGGTTATCATGGATGGAATATTATTACAACACGTCCTACCACACCGCCCTCCAGACCACCCCTTTCCACCTGATATACAGTCGGGATCCACCCCGTCTCCTCACTTATGTTGCTGGCTCGGCTCTCTCCACCGCCGTCGACACCGAGCTCCGCACGTGTGATGAGGTTTTGCGCCTCGCTCGGGTTCATCTACTTCAGGCCCAAATACGGATGGAGACCAACGACAACCGCAGCCACCGCGAGTTATTCTTTACTCCCGGGGATTGGGTTTGGCTCAAACGCCGGCCCCACCGTCAAGCCACCGCCTCTAAGGGAGCATACCAGAAGCTGGGGCCTAAATTCTTTGGACCCTTCGAGATTCTCCAGCGCATAGGGGACATGGCTTATCGTCTTCGTCTCTACGACGACGCGCAGATCCACAACGTCTTTCACGTATCGCAACTGAAGCCGTTCGTGGGCGACCCTCCCGCTGCACCCTTGGTCCCTTTACCACCGCCACCACCACACAAGCTTGAGGACAAGCTCGATGTCGAGCAGGGAGGAGATGTTGCGGATCCTCGTTGGGGCAAGACGTACAAGCGCCGCGAGCCTCACATAACAACTACCTAGACTGCCGCGCCTTATCATCGTTATTTTATTTCCATTTAAGTATTTTGATCCTCATGTTTTAAGCCTTATGGGGAGGGCATTTTAGTATTTTGGGCGAATCGGATTTTATCCACTTTATAGGTGGAGGTTTGTGGTTTGGAATGCAAGAAGAAATTAAATCAAAATTTCCCCTCTCTCTTAATTCTCTCTCTCTCTCTCTTCCCGATATTCTCTCTCGCCCGCTCGGTCCGAACCCGCGCTGCCCTAGCACCGCCGCTCTTACCCCCCCCCCCCACCCCCCACCCATCGCATCGCACCAGGCGGTGAATCCTGTCGTGAGGAGCTCCTCTGCAACTCCACCATTGCGCCCAAGGGATCGAAGAAAGTCTGTTCCTCCCTCCTTCGGGGCTTCCATCTCCACTGGCCATTTACACGATCGCAATCCCAAGAACATAACAACTCCATATGAAACGCAACTGATTTATTAGAAGATATAGGGAGCATCATAACATTCATAAAGAGAAACAAGTATGACAGTGTTATATTTAGGCTCGGTTTGGCAGTGGTGGCGGTCATGAACATGGGGGTTAAATTGTCATTCGTTAACGCCCACCTAAAGAACTTCATCCACTTTTATGTTCAAATGGATGATGTTTGTTAAGTGATTCTTAACAAATGACGGTTTAACCCATGCGTTTATGACCGCCGCCACCGTGTCAAATGGAGCTTTAATCATTTAATAAAAGTGACCGGCGCAAGTAACTAATCAGGGAGAAAAAGAGTTGCAATTAGTCAATTTTTGATACAAGGTAGTTGCGATGTATCAAGGATCAAGAACATAGAGAGAAATTGCATTGCCTAAAAATGCAACTAATATATTTTATTGTTTTTGGAAAGAAATAAGGCCATGAGTAGACAAATCCGAAGTACATTATTTTAATTGTATCATCATACAAAAGTTCATTGCATACCTCTGAGCACCCCCGGCTTATTGCTTCAATTCCAACAGACCCAGTGCCACTATATAAGTCTAGCCATCGACCAGGTCTTAAAGAAGCAGGACAGCCCCCAGCCACCTATTGTAAATTAAAATCATGTCATAAGCTTAGTGGAAAAATTTATAGTCAAACACCTGTTTGGCTAGATAGCTCCAAACAAACCACGAACAATAGAACGACGGAGCGGATTGGAGCTTGCTCGGCCATCAGAACAGCGCACGCGGAGGAAAGAAAGGGGAGGTGCTGTTTGGGTGCTCCCTCGTTCGGCCCTAGTCAGTGTTGCACTGGCCATCACCCCGCCAAACAGGCTCCAAGTGTGTGATGATATTATAAGTTCCATTTAGAGCCATTTTATTGGAGAAAATGTGTACCAGATAAAATCAATCAGAGAAAAAGGGAGCTGGATGTTTGGTATGCAAATGAGAGCGCAAAATAGAGGTTGTGGTGCAGCTCGAGTCCACAAACTTTGCTTTTCTAGTACAAAGTTCTAAAATAAATGTAGCCAAAGTGGCTGGTTGATCAACTTAAAATCCCATAGAGAAGATGCGTATTCCAAATTTGAAGGGTACTGATAGTCTATTGCATCTAACGAAATGACAAGTATAAAATTGCATGGCATTGTCAAACTGCATGAAAAGCAAATGATGACAAGTAACTAAATAAAATATTCACATTAGCATTTGCCTCCTTGAAAGAAAGGGAAGAATGATATCTCGTAGATTAATATACAGTGAGAAGTGCTGAAGAAAATAAAATTTACCTGCAATATATCAAAAGCTGCTCCCCTTACAACCTCCATCATGGGGCGTACATCCATCCCCTTAGGTGAAAGTAACTTTTTTCTGCGAGCTTTTCCACCAAGCACCTATCCAATGCAATTTGATCAACAAATAACATACAAAAAAGATAATAGCAATGGAACATTTTACCCGATAATCAATTATAAATTCGTATGAGCTTTTCTTCTGGAGATAACATATAATATATGCGTGTTTTATCTACTCATAAGCTTTAGAAGAATGTCTACAAATAAAGATTTATTATATCATATCTAGAACACTGGTTTGAGGGTGGGCTCGGAGCAATTATAGGTGCCAAATGATTATCGTTCTCCATTCTAGTACGCCGTTGAAGAAACTATATGGTGGGCTTAGAGCAATTTTAAAAATGGCTTCAATGCATATTATATTTGTTGGACCTTTAATTCTGTGAACCGGAGAAGATCTTATTTTGACAGAGGACAATGGCGGTTGAGATCACTGGGGGCTCCCACTACAAAGCTGAAAAGTTATTGAAAGAGTTTTCTCTCCTGAAGCTCCCGAATCTCCTTGTTTTTTTAGCTTAAGTATTCAAAAAATCACCTCTCATTCTCAATAAATGAGGTCTATTTATGGTAGTAAAGTTGTGACAAGAATAGTTTCACCACCTGCCATTGGAACTCATGCGAACAAAGAATGTCAGGGAATGTTTGACTTCAGAATTTATCTTTTGACATGATAATCATCAAATTGAGCGTGAAGAGAGGTTAGGCAGACACGTAATATTCATATATAGCTGAGCTAGTGAGAAATAACTGAGAAAACAATGTAAAAGAGTTCGCCAGAACTGGCGCGTTATGTCTTGCGAGAGAAATGTCGCAAAGCGGACGAGCAGGTTTCTGCCATATATGTATTCGCTAGTTAGAATGAATAGCATCTTGAGAGAGGGATATCATGATATATTCTCTTGACACAATGAGGTCATGCAAGTGTAATAGTCATGTGTTATGATCCCGATACCATCCGTCACTAGTTTATATTTATATTAATGCCGCATCTATTATAGTCGTTTTATACAAGTCCTTTCATGTAAGTCCAAATGATGGCGATCGACGGCACACGCTCGTATATTCTTGCAGGAGGCGGTGATCGTCGACCCATTTGGGTGATCCGAGTCTGCAGATGCGCCCGGATGGTCGTTCCGAGTCAGTTTGATATATTACTTTATTTATTTCATGTTGTATTTGGCACCCGATCGGCCCGAACAATATTATCCGTCCGATCAGGATGCCCTGGTTCTTATTTCCCCTCCCCCTATGTATACTTGTGTGTGTGGTTGTTTTTAGGGATCGGAAGTTGCTTTTTTTGCAACCGGCTGGTCATTCCCTCGATGGATTCTGAGCGGCCCCCATCAGTGCGTGACATCCTGTGGCTTCCTCCTCTTCGGCAAGCCTCCGACCGCCCGCCTCCTCCCATTCCCTCCCCCAGTCCCCGACGACCCTCTGTAGGCTGGTCCCCTTCCCATCCCTCACCCGCAGCCCCTCACGCAGTCGTTTCTTCCATTTGCGGACCCTATTCGACTACAAACAGCCTGCCTCCGCTTCCTTCCCCCTTTTTCCCTGCCCGTCACCCCACACCAGCCCTACCCACCACCAGATCCACAACCTCCCAGCCCCGGCAGTCTTCCCCCAGCCCTACCGCCGACCCCAACCTTTTCCCAACCTAGATCGGCCTCCCATAGCCCTCTCCCAACCCAGATCGGCCTCCCAAAGCCCAACCTGTTTGGCTTCCCCCCTACCCGCAGCCTCCACCTCACCTAAATCCTCCATATCTACCCCCAGGCAACCCTCGCAACCCATCCGTGGAGCCAATCAACGTGCCAAGGACAACACTGTCGTCGTCTTCCCATACCTAATTCATGTCGCCACATGCATGAGTAAATCTAGGTATGGATGGTTTATTTCTCTCTATTGAATGTTTTGGTAATGAACTAATGTCATGGTTTGTTAATTCTCTTATGTGATTGTTATCATTAATCGTCATTTAATTTGTGGGACGCATTCGGTCCACTTGAATGATATTTGTGCCTCATCTCGGTGGCAATCATAAATTTATTTTTATTAGACTTAACTCGTTATGCAATCGTGCAAGTTATTTTTTTGAGCTTATTAACTTCTAATTATTTGTTAGTAGATCTTGAGCCGGTGTAAGGACTGAGAAGATCGACGGCCTCAGATTATCTTCAAAAAAATCAATTCATTAAGATGTCGCCACGTGTCAGCCAATTGCTTTTTGATATCATCATTGGCCCGTCTAACAAGGAAGTTCCCGACAACCGTCCATCCATATATAATATATTCATTCAGAGACGCAAATCGAAGGGCCAGCTTTTGGACAGCTAACAATTAATTTCCCATCATTTCAACAACACACAAAATTTACAGAAGGCGGAGATTAATTCGTATTAAGATTAATTAAAACTAGATTTGTAACGGTCATATTTTCAAACGGTCGGGACTTATACATAAAAATATGTGTGTAACTCCTTGTAATGTTTTTTTAAGCAGTAATGAAATTTGGTTATGTTTTCCTCTTTCTCTAAATCTTTATTCATCTCTCTATCCCCAAGCCCTTCTCCTACGGGCATTCGTCTGTTCCGACAATCCATCATCACCACCGCCAGCGGGATCGTTACATCTTAGTGTTATCGTTGAGAGAACTATCATCCCGCCATTACTACCACGAGTGAAGGTGTTAGACCAAAAGATGGCCAACATCAAATTATGGAGCTCAAGAACATCATTTGGGGCGAGCAACAACAAAAAACGAAGCAAAGGAGGATCAGCAACAAAAGTTCATATCTGAAATGAACCATCTCCAGAATCAGTTTTCTGTTGAAATTCAAATAAAGAAGAATTTGTTAGCTCAACAAATTCTGGAGACTCGAGAACAATCTTCCGAGCAAATCACAGATCAAATCACCATACTGAGACGTGATATGTTCGCCCAGTTTGAAAGTCTTCAAAAGATTATGGGTAAAGGGATTCCGAGTTCGAATAATTGTCCATTAGAGATTGGAGAAAGTTCGAATAAGTGTCCATTAGAGATTGGGGAAAGCAACAATTCACAAAGACCACCAGATTTCAATACTGCTCAGGGGACACAAGGCATTCTTGGACAAGCGCCAACCTCAGCCGGAATCCGGGTGGTTTCTAATCTACCTGGCAACTTTGATTTTCCTTGTCCTAGATTTGCAGTCGGGGATCCAACAGACTGGTTGTAAGTTCTCCGAAATTATTTGAATGATTGTCTTGTTACATTTAGACAAGCCCGCGTCTAAATGGTACCAGACAACTCTAAAAGATCCCTCTGCTTTAACTTTTACTTTGTTTGTAGATGCCATCCAAAAAAGATACGGACCTTCCCTATATAAAAAACCAGTGGGTCTACTAACTAAACTACATCAAATAACCACGGTACAAGCATATAAGAGAGAGTTTGAAAAATTAATTCCATGGGTTAGCCCCCAACTTTGTGACTGATATGTTTGTTTTTGGTTAAAAAGAACATATTAGAGGACCAGTATTATTGGCTAGGCCGGGAGAACTTCACGATGACTATGCCATCGCCCGAATGTATGAAGACCAAAATTTCGAAGATACAAAAAGACAAATCCCAAATACAAGAATGATTTATTGAACACTAACAATACTTTTAACATACTAATTAAGCCTAAATTGCCACCCATCAAACGATTGACTCCTGTAGAATTACAATCTAAGAGAGAAAAAGACTTTTGTTATAATTGTGATGAGAAGTATCACGTGGGGCATAAATGTAAAGGAAGAGGGGCACTTCTTTATATAAGAGGCACGGAAGAGGAAGAAGAAATTGACTTAGACATGAATGAACTAGATCAGGAGGAAGAAGACCCGACCACAACTATTTGTTTACACGCCCTCAAAGGAGCCTAACGAGACCTTTACAGGATATATAAGAACCAGCCCATAAAAATTTTTATAGACGGAGAAGTACTCACAATTTCATATCAAGTCGAATGACTATGTTCCTTAAACTTCTGATACATATGGTAAAGGAATTTTCAATATTCATGGGAAATGGATCTACAGAACAATGTAGGGGTAAATGTAAGGAAGTTACGCTGCTCATTCAAACCCAACCAGTATATAATTCACTTATATGTCCTTGACATTGAAGGGGCTGATGTTATCTTAGGGCAATGTTGGTTAAGTACACTAGGGACTGTAACCACTAATTATGTGAACTTCACCCTTACTTATGAAGGCAAACAAGGCCTAGTGAAACACCACAGACATAATGATAAATCCCTAGCCGGTAAGATTTCATCATCGCATCCCCTAAGGATGATTGCGTTAAAATCCACCGCATTATGTTTGTTATTAACCAAACAGACCCAGTTACCCAGTAATACTATTTTAACGACTGAAGAAATCGGAAAACAACTACCAAATCAATTCAAAAGGTTATTAAATAACTACTCCAGATTATTCAAGGAACCCACAGAACTCCCTCCTAAGAGATTAACTGATCACAAAATCATCTTAACCAAGGAGCAAACGCACCCAACTTAAGACCTTATCGTTATCTGTACCATCAGAAGAACAAAATTGAGAGATTGGTAAAGGAAATGTTACAAAGTGGACAAATTAGAGCAAGCACCTCAGCCTTTAGCTCCCTTGTACTGTTGGTTAAAAAAAGATGAGACATGTTGTTTTTGTGTAGATTACCAAGTCCTAAATAAGATTACAATTAAAGAAAAAATTTTCATTCTCACTATTGACGAATTAATGGATGAATTATATACCACACAATATTTCTCAGAATTAGATTTAAAATCTGGATATCATCAAATAAGAATGTCTGAGGAAGATGTGCATAAAACCGCTTTTAGAACTCATCAGGGTCATTATGAGTTTCTGGTCATGCCATTTGGCTTAACCAAAGCCCTCTCGACTTTTCAAGCCCTAATGAATACTATATTCCAACCTTTTCTCAGAATTTTTTTGGTTTTTTTGATGACATTAATTTATAGTCCTACAATAGAAGATCATTTGAAGCATTTGAGGAGACTTTAGAAATTCTCGATAATCATCATCTAGTGACTAAACTTTCAAAATGTAATTTTCTAATGGAAGAAATTGAATTCATATGACATACTATTAGTGGAGGCCAGGTAACTCAAAATAAAAATTTTATACATTGAGCAATTCCCTATTCCTAGGAATCAAAAAGATGTAAGAGCATTCCTATGCCTTACAGGATACTATCGAAAGTTTATAATAGATTACGCAAAAATAGTTTTCCCATTGACTGAACATTTGAAGAAAAATTCTTTCAGCTAGACTCTAAAAACGCAGGAAGCCTTTAGCATACTTAATCAAAAATTACTGACATATCATATTTTATCATTACCCAACTTTGACGAACCATTCATTATAGAAACTGATGCTTCGGGAACAGGCGTAGGGGCCATATTAAAGCAGCAAAATAACACTATTACGATCGCGAATAAATACCAGGAGGAATCCGGAAAGGGGAAGGGCCAGCGGAGGTGAGTGAGAGGCGAAACCCTAGAAGGGATGAGGGAAGAAGGGAGTAATTAGAGAGGGGGGGAGTTAGAGAGAGATAGAGAACTTCACTAATATTTCTTGCATAAGAATTACAAGACCCCATCGGCCATATATATAGGCGTCGATGACATAATTGTAAATACAACAAATATTAAAACACTTAAACGCTACGACACGGCTCGATACAACACGATTCAATACAACACGACTCAACATATAAATAATAATAATGCAAGATAATTGATGGCGGATCCAATGTAAGATAACTGATGGCGGATCCAATGCAAGATAACTGATGACAGATCCGTAACAAAAACCATAGCCTATTATAACAAGAAGTTATCCAATTATATGCTAAAAAAATCTACGTATATAAGAGAAATGTTTGTCGTTGCCGCCGCGGTGTCCAAATGGAGACAATACTTATTAGGACATCAATTCACTATCTTGACAGACCATCGTAGCCTTCATTACCTTCTTATTCAACACATTCAGACAGTGGAACAACAAACATTTCTCTCCAAGCTATTAGGATATGATTTCGTTATAAAGTATAAATCGAGCAAGTAAAATCAGGCGGCAGATGCTCTATCTAGAATTCCTGATGGTTCGAGACAAATAACTACTATGAGTATCAATATGATCTCCGTCCCAATTTCCCCTCTACTGGAAGGACTGGAACAGGATTATATAAATGATGAGTTTAGCAAAAAAGTAAAACTTGAGCATCACCTCTATCCTAATTGGAAATTAGGAGGCAATTACATCATTCATCATCACAAAATTTATATTCCAAAAAACTCACCCATCAAAACCAGGATAATCAGGGAGGCTCACACAAGCTTATCGGGGGGGCATTCAGGGATTAGGGGAACCTTGTATAGAATACAAGCTCAGTTTTTCTGGCAACATATGAAAAAAGAAGTAACATAATATATAAAACAATGTGATGTTTGCTAGAAATCAAAGGATCCTAATCACTTGACCTATGGGTTGTTATAACCCTTAACCCATTCTATCTAAACTTTGGACTAATCTGACTATGGATTTTATTACACACTTGTCTGTATCCCAAGGATATACAATTATATATGTGACTGTAGATAGATTCTCAAAGGTTGTTCATCTAGCTCCACTCAAACCACCCATATCAGGGCCAGTTGTGGCCAAGGCTTTCTGGGAGAATGTAGGCAAACTACATGGACTCCCAGAGACCATTATTACTGATATGGACCCGATTTTTCTCAGTGACTTTTGGGTGGAGCTATTCAAAATACAAGGCACTCGGTTAAAATATAGCACATCCTACCATCCTCAAATGAATGGATTAATAGAAAGAGTTAATATGAGTATTAAGTAGTATTTGAGAATATTCACCCATGAAAATCCTAAGAAATGGGCAGAATACTTAAGCAATAGTTTCACACGCACTGCATTTAGGTCGCATATTAGTTGTTGAATTATTTGTCTGCCTGCCCCTGCATCACCAAATGTGTCGCTTATTTATGTTTATGCCCTTTTGCAAGTCTAGTTAAAGAACACCTTGAGTCTTGTAATGGTATGCAAGAAGTAAATCTTGTTTCCTTGTTCTTGTTATGAGATTGTGGCAGCTCTTTCTCCAATAACACCCCACATAGGAAGCCGCGCTTCCAGCTCCATTGTATCCTTCATCGTCTTTCCCTCCTTCGGCCATCCTCCGGCTCCATTGTATCAGAGTATTTGGTTCTCCTCCTCTGTTTTGTTTAATCCAATAACATACCCAAAAAACAGAGAAGTCGATGCAAGCCCTCTGATTTTTCGACCTCTGGTTTTTACGGGACGCCTCCACCTGCAACAGACTGGAAGCACCACCCCCATTGTTTGGTTGTCGAACCCGCACCTTTTAGAAATGCTCTGTCTCCCATCGTCGAAGCTGCGGGAACCCACGAGCCTGCTTTTTCATCGTCGTCCCAAAGCGGATCTAACAGTCTAGTTCTGCATAGTCATGTTCAAAAGCCTGATCGGGCCGGGCTGGGACCAGACCGATCGGGCCTAGGCTTTTTGCCGATCGGGCTCGGCCCGGGCCCCAGTTTGAGTGGTGTCGGGCCGTGCTCTGGCTTCCTCTCAAAGAGAGGGCCTGATAAGGCCCTCTAGGCCGGCCCAGGCCAGCCCGGGCCCGGGCCGGCTTGATTTTGGATTAGGCGGAATTTTAATCCCGCCTAGTTTAGGCGGGATTTTAATCCCGCCTGGTTTAGGCGGGATTTTAATCCTACCTAAATCCCGCCTCTGGTGGGATTTCCACCAGCCGACGGGATTTCCGCCAGCCGGCGGGATTTCAATGGAAATCCCGCCTCCTTTCACGACGGCTCGGCCCGGGCACCGGGCCGGTCAACCAGCTAATATGGGGGCCATGTAAGTCCCCCAAGCCCGGCCTTGGCCCGACATTTCCCAGGTAGGGCCTAGCCGGGCTTTTTTCGGGTTGGGCTCGGTCTTTTTGAACACGACTAGTTCTGCATCGATTAGTCGGTGCTAACCCTCATCTTCTTCATCAAGCTCATCGAGCATCCCGTGTTTGTATCGAGCCTCCTGCGCTCGTCCAGTTTTTGAGCGTTGCGCCCAACAACCTATGTTGGATCTCAACACCAGAATGAGACGCCCACACCAGCACCCTTTTAAGCCCTGCATTTATATTATTTTGGAGTTGGTGCCTTCCTTTAAGCTGCCTAAAATCCAATCTCTTCAATTGAGAAAGTCAATCAATTGATTAATTAATTTGTCATGGGCGATTTCTCGAACAAACTCAATAAGCTTATCGATCAGAAGTGCATTCGTATAATGCCATATGTCATTGTTGAAGCTTGACACCAAGAATCGCAAGCCCGATATCAACCACCGAGCCGAATGATTGTTCCACTGTAACCCATGCCTGATGTCGTCACTAACTCTTTTGCGCCTCCTCCAGACACAACTTCCTTCTTCCCCTCCGCGGATCTCCTTGGTCGTGAGCTTTGTGTCGTTATTTTGGACAATAACCTCCATCCAGCATCCTCCACTCCAGCCACACCTTATGTCGGCTTTATGCCCCTTTCAATTCGCAAGTGCCGCCCTTCTGTCTCCACTGTGTACTCCCATTGTGGTCTCTGTTCTACCAGATAAGGGTCCACCTCAATCATCCACAACCACAAGATAGTCATCATCACGCGGCTACCAAGCCGTCCCACTCCTCAGAGCCCCCTACCAGAAGTGACGTTTGTAACCTTGACATGAACTCTCATCCTAATGACGTGTCTGCTCTGACTCCACAAAAAAAGAAATTATTCTGGAGCGAAGTTAAAGAATCTGAGGATCGCATCGACCGGGCCATGCTCGTGCTGAGGGAAAGTGTGATTTCAAGGACGGATGAGATGTTACGATCCCGATCCCATCCGTTATCCATTGCTAGTTTATATTTATATTAATGTCGCATATATTATACTCATTTTATGTAAGTTATTTCATGTAAGTCCCTGTGTGTCGCTTATTTATTTTTATGTCTTTTTAAATCTATTTAAGAGACCTGTTGGGTCTTGCAAATGGTATGCAAGAAGTAAATCTCTTTTCTTTGTCCTTGTTATGAGATTGTGATAGCTCTCTCTCCCTCTGAGCACACCCCGTCTATGCAGCCACAGTTTCGGCTTCACTATATCCATCAATGTCATCCCCTCCTTCCGACATCCTCAAACGACACTACCATCGTTCTATGGCGAGCCCGTAACATCATGCGAGAATTAATTATGTAATATCCATGTACATGGGCTATGGTGTTGGTTGTTCGCCAGTTCAGATAACTTGATCAAAAGCGTGTAAAAGAATGATTACTTATAATGTTGGTAGTTACATAATATCCATCAACGGTACATTGAGGAGAGTAGTTTGAAAGCCAGTTTAAGGCTTTTTTTGCCTATTTCAAACAGTTTGGGTTCATTATATGGAACTACATTCCCTATTCTTGCATGTTGAATAATGTATATGGTCATGTTATTGACAAGCTTCTGCCATTTGTGGTACATGCCACAAACCATGCAAGCTTATTTTGACAATTTTAGTTTCACTAGATGCTACTCCTTAAAGAAACTACTCTTATTGTCCTTTAATAGTTTAACATAATCATTATTTGTTTACTCTTTCTAACTTTCCTCGTATTCTTCTTAACACAATTTCTACCAAACAAAAGTTTGCAACTAAAGACAACTTTGTCAAATAACACACATAAAAGGGCATCCCAATGCACAAAGCATGCCCGTGCGGTGAGGGTCCGTGGAAGGGTCTTACCCCAAGGGTGAAATGTAGGCAAAACTTACCCTGCACTTTTTGCAAGAGGCTGCTTCCAAGACTCAAACCCAAGACCTCAAGGTCACACTTCACATGACAACACCTTAACCAATGCGCCAAGATTCCCCAAATAATTTCTACCAAATTAAACTTTGCAACTAAAGAAAACTTTACCAAATGACACTCTAATGTCCATATAAAACGGTTGACCTATTTGCAATTATACAAACCTGTAACTTTGATATCTAATCATCACATAGCACTCCAAAGAAACGTCTTCGTTTTCAACCATCAAATTTTAAGCCCGCTATGCTTCATTTATAAATAAATCGTTAGAGGTTGGATTGACTTACAAAATGGCTTAAATGACTTGGTATTTGTTGGAACTTCATGCATTAAAAAGACCGGTTTGATCATTTTAACCTCAAGTTACCCTAGAATTAAACAGTACTTGTGTTTTTTTTAACAACACGGCCAAAAGCTATTGCTATCATGTCCAAAGTCCTTGCACATAAGGCAATTAAAATAGTGTAATACCTGAAGCAGTTTATGCGTGGAGCGAGGTGCGACCTCCGGCAGCTTTTCCCTCTCCTCCTTTTCCGCTCCCCTTCTCCTGGACTGTATCATCGCCGACGTTTTTTTACCAAAAATTGTTTAAAACAAAGACCTGAACTCTCTACACAAACAGTGGTAAACGAAGAAGGATAAGAAGGGATTGAAAGCGAACCCTTCGGGTCGGCTGCGAGATGAAATCATTGGGGTCGAAACCGTACTTCTCGAGCAACAATTTGTTCTTCTCCTCTTTCGTTGAGGAATCCCTGGAATCTGATAAAAACATCAGAACGGATAGCGCAGAAGATGTATAGTACCGGAGTGAACTCACTGAAGCTGGTAGAGGAGGAGACGACGAGAAGAGAGGTTCGACATCTGGTGAACGATAAGGAGTGCGTGGGAAGAGATATGCTCGCTGGAAATGCAAGAGAGTGGATGCGCCGGCGAAGAGATGGGGGTGGTGGCGGAGGAGAATCGACCCAGGCGCAAGACATTAGGGCCTCTCCTGGATCAGCACTGTGGATGTAGTGGAGGGAAAATTTTTGGGTCCGTGTGAAACGGACTGTGCCTTCCTCCGGAAATAAACTTTTTCTTCTGCTCGGCCCACTCCCTATTCCCCTGTTGTTAAAAAAATTCCCGAACTCCTTCCTAAACTCTCGACTGAAAGGGCGATACTTACGCGCCGTTTGGGGCAGCTTATCTGCTCCGGTGCGTCAAATAAGCTAAGTTTTTTCGGCAATAAGTTTTGTTTGATAATTAAAAGCTGGAAAACGGTGGTTTCTATTAAACGCCTATTTTAACCTAAAATCCATCTGCGGCTCTTTCTTACAGCCGAACCGCGCCGCACTTCGCAGCTTCTCCCGCGAGTGTTCCTCCCCCTCGACGACAGCCCCCGATCTCTTCCTCCTCCACGCTAGTCGACGATCTCCTCCTCCTCGACGACAGCTGCTTCTCCTCAACGGCAGCCGACGACGAGAGCTGCTTCTCCTCAACGAAAGCCGACGACGACATCGACATCCTCGACGGAAGCTTCTTCCTCCTCGACGAATCTTCTTCCTCCTCCACAGAGAGTCCTTCGTCCTCATCTACGATCGATTACCTGCTATCGATCGCGGCCAAATCCGGCTTTCCTACCTCCGGTAAGCTTCTTCCTCTTTGATTTCTGAAATTTTTTCCTCCTATATAGGTGCCCTGAACAGATCTTCCATTTCTTCTCTCAGATTTTTTTCGATTTTGATTTTTTTGTTTGATTTCAGGTGCCCTGGCCAGATTTTTTTGCTTGATTTCAGAAATCTGATTAGGAATTGCCTCCAGACCCTACTTCGTCCGGCCTTTCTTCTTCCTCCATTCAACCCGATTGTCCTTCACAGCATCAACAGGTAACTTATGTGTTTGTTTATTTGGCATTTTGTTCTTGTTTGATCCGAATTTGGCCCTATTTTTAGTATTTGATAGGATTTAGATGAGAAAACCAAAGGATGGAGGAGTATCAGCTGTTCGGGATCAAACAGATATCTTCCTATTTTGTGACTTGTGCATCACTGAAATTGGTCTTGGAAATCGGCCAACGACCCATTTCAATAAGGAGGGGTGGAACAATCTGGTTTTAAAGTTTGAGGAGAGAATAGGTACCACCAAGGAACAATCTGATAATTTTAAACTGCTTTTGAGTATTTAAAATTCAAAAAACAATATTATATTTCATTATAAAAAAAACAGCTGTCAAAACTCCATTTTATCCAAACAATTTTTACAAAACAGCTTATGGGTAAGCTCTGCAAACTCCATTTTACCCAAACAGTTTTTTAGCAAAACTCTGTTTTTAAAAAAAACAACACTTTCTGTCAGCAGCTTTCCGTCAGCAGCTTATCATCAGCAACAACTTAGCCAAACAGACCCTTAGATTCATTCAGCTTGTTAGGACATTGCGACCGTCAAAACAATTGTTGCTTGAGCTTCCTCTTCTTCCATCTCAGCTCACTCCATCATTGGAAAGCCATTTTTCTTTGAAGTATCCGGTGAGCTCTTGAAACTCGGCGAATTAAGTTCGAGCTATTTTTTTCTTGAAGGTTAGTACATGGAATCATTCTCATTATAATCATTAGAACTTTCTTTGAAAGTTTGGATCTATAAGCTTGTTTTTTATGGACATTTGTTTCAGAAAGGTACAAAGAAATGTATGTTGAGGGAGCAGCAAGTACTCGGGACTTTTCCAAAAATGTTGCTGAAGGAATGAACAATGTAAGCTTGCTTTTTTATTACAGTGATGCAATCAACTTTATCTAGATTATGTGAACATTAGCTGGTTTCTTACAATTTAGTTTTCAACTGCATTTAATATGTGAATTCCAACAGTTTTTAAAATCAACTATTTTTTATCTTTATTTGCAGTTCGATTTTATTTTAGGAATAAACTAACCATTCTTACGATTTTTTTCAGGTCAATAAACAGCTGATTGTTTTTCCAATTGTGCATTCAGAAGATGAGACGTATGCTATGTATTGTGAATACGCTCATAACATGAGTTTCAGTGTTCGGAAAGAACATTTGAGCTACTGGACACACAATGATTATAAAAAGTCGAGAATTTATCTACGCCAGAGCTGGATTGAAGAATGTGAGGCCCCACCAAAAAAACCGCAAATTAGGAATACGGACGGGTTGTCTCACCTGTATTTTTTTACCGCAAATACAGATGGTAGGAATTGAACAGTAACAAAGTTCGTTGAGGAACAAAATCACCCGTTAGCGATGGAGAGCGAGCAGCATCTACTGAGATCTCATCGCAACATTTCAAAAATGCAGAGTAACCATATTAAGAATTTGACAGATGCGAGAGTTAAAACAGTTTGTGCGTACAACTTTCTATCCAATGAAGCCGGTGGGGTGGAAAATGTTGGTTTCTATAAATCTGATGCCTACAACTTGTGCAGCGAGAAAAGAATGCGCTAATAGAAAGTGGCGACTCCCTTAGTCTATTGAAGATACTACAGGAGAAACAGTTGCACGACATCATATTCTCATATGATGTTCGAACTGACGAGTTGAATAAATTGACAAGTTTTTTTTTGATAAACGAATACAACAAAATCGATTATGACTGTTACGGTGATGTAATTATTTTTGACATGACATACAGATTGAATAAGTATAACTTGGCTTATGCACCATTTATTGCAGTCAACAATCACTGACAGAATGTATTTATTGGTAGTGTTTTCATTTCTGAGGAAATCATCGATACATTTAGTTGGCTCTTCAATACTTTTCTAAAATTCGTTGGCGGCAAACAACCTACAACTATATTCACAGACCAAGATCAAACAATGATCATTGCTATTGAAAGATTATTAACAGAGACTCGTCACCGTTTATGTCAATGACATATCTCCAAGAAAGCACATTCAAAAGTCCTATGCTTTAATAATGAGAACAGTGTTCGCGGGCTTTTTTATAAATGCATGAATAAGTGTGATATCGAGTTTGAGTTTGACAGTTACTGGAGTGAGATGATTAGTGGAGTAAACTTGCAAGAATATATATGGTTGGAGGAATTACATAAAGCTAAAAGGAAGTAGTCTACAACTTTCAACAAAGATGTATTAAATCTTGGTATATTGTTAACACAGCGAAGAGAATATGCTAGCAATGGATTGCATGGTTGTTCAAAAGCAACTAGTACACTGGTGGAGTGTTTCATGGGGTTGAAGAAATTGATGGGATCTTAGCAGTGAGGAGAACGGGATGAAGATTTTAGATGCAAACAAGACACGGTAAGTTTAAATTTTAGAATTTATGTGATTCTAAAACATGTGTCGAAGTTCTACACCTGCAAAATGTTTGTTATATTTGAAAAAACTTTCATGGAGGGAGTTGTTGGTGTATGTGTTGTGGATGAAACAAGATATGATGAAAATCATTTTTATATGTTATAAAACACTGTGATGGTAGTGAAGATGACAAACGATGGTTTATTAGATATAATTCTGAGAACAATAAGACAAATTGTTCATGCAAAGATTTTGAGACTAGAGGCATTTTGTACAAACATATTCTTATGATATATAATATGAAAAATGCAAGAGAGATTTCGAATAAATATTTGCTAAAACGATTCTGTCATAATGCTACTAAAGACATATACCTACCAAAATACTTCAATCATGGTTGACTGTCACTCCAATTTGATATTAAGAAATCATTTGATACATCTCTCCTATGACCTTGCACACCGAGTAGAGAATTGTTAGGCTCAAAGACACATGTTCTGTCAGGCTTGCATATTTTAGCAAGGAAAGTCGATGAGCTAGTTGAGGATGATTAAATGCGAAAGAGTGATTTTAATGATGAGAAAGACAAAAATATTCCATCTATTAAAGATCCTACAACGAAGAAACCTAAAAGAATTTCAAATGCAAGATTAAATGGACACTGAGAGTCAGAGAGTAAAAAATAAAGTAAGTTTATTTATCTCTTAACAACTGCAGTACATTTTTATCAACTTGATGCGTTTTTATCAACTTACCGCTCATTTATTTATCTTTGGCAGAGAAGAAAGTTACAGTTAAGAAGACTATTGTCGTAGAAGAAACATTCAAAGATGTGTAGGAAATCAATTTTTTTGACCTTTCAACAAAAGACCAAGAAATGAGAAAATCAAATGCTCCAACTATAGTCTTAAATGATGCACCAAGTGATTTTAATGACGACTTTTATGTAAATTTATCTTTTGATTTATCTGGTATTCCCGATGTCTTTAAATCATAATATCTGTCTACATGTGATCATGAGGAAATTGCAGTTGGGATCAACGCGTTATTTTAATGATGTAGCTTTGTATTGAATAAAAATATCTTCATGTTATGTTATTAAAAAAGAAGATTGTGAGTGTGCCATAAAGCTCTAATTTCTCATAATATAATATATTTCAAACATGAAGATAAACCACAACAAACAGAAAACTTTATATTGAGTAAATTTTTTTTCTAAATCTTTATACATACGTTAGCACGTACGATGACCCGATAAAGACCGCTTGGAAGTGAATCATAATACTCAACGCCTCTCTTTTAACCAGCATACCAACAATGCCCAGTGACTAGAGAGGTGGCAAGGCACAAGAACTATATCGGAGGAATTAACCTACTCTGTGGTGATATGACTAATAAGCACGGTATAATTTCTAGTATTGCTTCTTTTATAGTACTGCACAATAGATCATGTTATAATTGAAATGATTGCTCAAGTAAATGATTGATGCTCAAGTAACATACTTCATGATTTGGCCACACATAAAAATAACTTTTTACTTCTTGTGTCGCCCCTTTTTCGCACCAAAGACCACAAAATAGACATTTAAATGATTATCCATGGCCCAGCCTAGGCCCAAAAGTTCATCTGCGTCACCTATTGACATAGATATGTTCCCGCTTTCAAAAATCAACATACTCCTGATAAGAAAAAACGTTAGCTTTTAATTAACATTAATTACAACCAGGAATTTTAAGAAGACAAAAAAATACCTATCAATAAATTTGCTCATAACAAAATTAATGCTTTCCCTAAGTATTAGAAGTAATCTCTCATGATAGTTGAGATTTGTATCAGGAATTTTAAGTGCCCGTCTACAGACAACCTTCTTGACCAACCTTGGGCTAACTCTAATGACCTCCGGAGAAGACAGTTGTGTTTTGAAAACAAATGCATACTCCAATTGTGAAGTGGTCTGGGACAGTGGGGGTGGTGGTGATGAAGTACTTGGTTTAACTCTCTTTGTAAGGTCTTAAATCGTGCCTCACAAAAGTTCTTCAATTTCTCAACCTCTTCTTTGATAAATGCCTTGAGTCGGTCTTCTAGGCCTCTCCAACCCTCATCAAATTGAACGGCTTCAACCTTGAGATTGAGTGAGTGCCCAGCTTTTTCTTCACTCCTCACATTCTTCATCTCAACTATGATCTTCCTCAACAGATTTTTCTCTTTAATTCTTATACTATTTTTCTCATTTATCTTACTCTCGTAACCTAATTTCTTGTCAACCACATCTAAAGCCGCAAACTCTACCATTCTTCTTTTCTCTTTCTTCGAGGGAATTGTTTCAAAGTCTGAATCATCGTCCTCTTCACCCAGTATGACTTTCTCCTCATCAAGCAGATTCATAAACTTACTGTGGACCTACAAAGAACAGTAAAAAAGCAATGGTGATGGTAAAAAGAATATTTTTGATAAATATTATGTTTTTAGAATGAACATAATTCTTGATAAATAGGTTCTCATGTATTTTAATGCAAAATTTGGCACTATAAGTAAGCGTAGAAGATCAACGATATATTCTGCGGCGTGTTAAGTCTACCAATGCAGTCTGGAGCTTTGTATGTTCGTATATCCACACCTTCAAATATAAAAAAAATGATTAGAGCAATATGAATTAAAATAATACAGTAAATATAATGGTGGTTAGAACATCTCATACATGTAATAATGTGGCGCAACCCTCCAAGGAACTGATGTTGCTACCGACATTTCGAATAACACCTACACGACTTAAATGATCAAACCGTATAAGAAGGAACTCTTGGATGGAAAGCGGCCAGTTGTATTTCACAAAGTCAGGAAGACATGTTATCTTAGTAATACAAGTAGGGACCTTCAAACTTTTCAACAGAAAAAAACAGAACTAATAAATATTTAACCAACATAGTTAATCTCATGTCCTCTAATGTGGAAGACCACTCCTCATCAGCAGTTCTATGAATTACTTTTGTTAAACTCTTGTGGGTTATGTTCGTAAGGGGTGATCTTGAAAACATAAAGTGAAGACTGCATTAGGGAGACCCAAAATAAGTGTCACATCATTGACAACCATCTTGACATGGTAATGCCCCAGTTGAAAGGCTTTCTTATCCCTGTTGTATAATCTCAAAAGAACATACAACATCGGTATCTTTTGTGGAATACTTGGCATTCGAAACAGCGGGAGGATCCTGACATCCCTTAGTGCTTCAATGGATTCTTCAGACAATGTATTCAAGATGGGAGTAACATTTGTTGTGAATGTATTAGTTGCGCATCTACAACTTAAGTATTTGTTCCAGGATATGTTGCAACTGTAAAACCATAAGGCTTACTAAATACAACTGCAACTACGACTAAAAAATGTGACTGCAAACAAACACTGAATGGAAAACAACTACAAGTACTTTAACACTAAACCAAAAGCAACTGTAAGAAATAACTAAGCAAACCAAAACACACAAGCAAAACTATAAACCCTAATAAATTCTAGATTACATTTAACCAGGAGGAAGAAAATATACTGATATTGTATGTTGCTGGCACAAAAGGTCTTGGCTAAGGGAAAATTCTTTTAGAGCTTTCAGCAAGTGGAGAGGATCATGACGCCCCTACGAGTTGGTCTTCTTTGTTCCGACCAGTGGAGACCTGCCGAAAACAAAACTTCAAATTTCGACCAGGGAGGCTCGCGCAGGGAAATCATTTGAAGATTTGAAGCTACCTTCTTCGTTTCGACCAGAGGAGGCTCACGCAATGAAATGATTACTGAAAAAAAACACCGAGATTTTTGGCGGAGGAAGAGGCGAAGAGGCGGTGAAAACCTAGGGTGTGGAGGAGAGCGGCGTTGGATCATGCATTCCACGCTTCTTTGGTTTGCTAATAACAAATATCGTTTGTATTTGATCTATGAGTGTTTATGATATGCAGATATCACCAGTCTAGCTCTAATGGATTTTGGGTGATGTTTCGGGTCAGCACAGATGAGCAGTGAAGATATCGTCATGCGATATTGAGTATCGCCCACAGGCAACAGTGGCGCTCGACGATCGACGATCGTCGTTCGACGAATCTTTGCTGGGAGATTTCCGTTCGACGATTTTCGTTCGACGAATCTGCATTGGAGCTTAGAATATATCGCCAGACAATATTGAATATCGCCCACCGGCGACAGCGACGATCGACGATTCTGCGCTTGACGATCGACAAATTGAACGACGTTCGTCGAATCAGCTATGAGAAAATCAGCAGTATGTGGGACACGTGGCGGCAATTATCTCTATCGGCAGTTGGCGATACCCAGTGTCACCACGCGACAGTCCACGTTCAACGATCGATGAATCTGCGATGTGAAAATGAGGCGTTCGTGGGACACATGACAACAGTTACTGATATAGCAAGGTGGCGATACCTAGTGTCGTCAGTCGATATCGCCAATGTATAAAAGCCATTCAATTTTTTGAGGAGATCACGAATTTTATTACCTGGAGTGCATCTTCCTATTAAGACGAACCAGAGAGCTTCAGATTCCAAATTTTACTCCATGTTCTCAAGAAGGCCGAAGCACAAAAGTTTGACGACACGTACGCAGCATTCAAAGCAACCATGGCTAGGATTCGTTGTCATTATCAGCACTTTGTTTGAAGGGAGTTTTTATTCAGAAGTTTTGAATTTGTCTTTTTTTATTCCTATTGTAAACCTATTGTAATCGAGAGGAGAAATCACCGCCTTGTGTGTGACGTCTAAGTCCTTGCATGACTTAGGGGAAATCGCCGCCTTGTGTGTGGCGTCTAAGTCCTTGTGTGGCTTATGGAAAATCGTCGTCTTGTGCATGACGTCCAAGTCCCTGTGTGGCTTAGGGAGAAATCGTTGTCTTGTGTGCAGCGTCTAGGTCGAGGTAGATCTAGAGGAGGCTAGTAGCAAGATCTAGGAAGAGATACGCTTTAGCCTGCCAGTTCTTGGTAGAAGGACTGACGAAAACAAAAGTATATTGTATTTTTCATAAGCCTTGCTCTCTAGCTCTATAGAGACACCTTGTATCCACTTTAGTACTTTTGAAATAAATTGTCATATTTTAGCTTTTCTATATTTCAAAGTGTTTAAGTTTGCTTATAAAAAATTAGTCTTCATTCCATAATTTGGTACTGTTCAGCCATATCACGTGCTCAAATTGTCCGGCTCGCAAGTCTGACGCGGGTCAACATCACCTTTCCCTTTTCCGTATGATCAGTAAGTCTGTAAGGATCCTAGGCTAGCACTCATGGCTACCAAAGCTGAGCAATACAAGCTCACGCTACACCAAAATTGGCCCCCAGGTCTTTGAGAGATGGGCCATAAAGGCCCCAAGGTCTCACAAGACAGGCCTCAACAAACAATACAACGCTCACAGGGAGCTAATGTCGCGCGGTAGGGGGATAAACTATCAATTCTTCCCCCAAATTAGGTGTTTTCCTGGAGTCTACACCAAGTACTCTCAACGCAGCCATCTGCACACCCGCGACTCCGAAATCTACGCGATAACCACAGAGTCTTCTCCGACATACAAAACATATAAACATCACCAATCCACACAAACCTGTCCGCATGGGCTTCACACACCATGCTTATTTCGTACTTCGGTTCTGGATCTAAATGCAAAACCTACGAGGATACACGGATCTACCCATCACGAGAACCACATCCACGTGTTCATGGAGTGTCTACCCTTTAATGCCAAAATAAAGGACTTCACATGTCCAAGGAAGAAGATCATTACCATTAAAGTCCTCTTTGGCGCCATGAGAGAAATCTAGACGGTTGAAATCGACTACTTCGGCCTTGTCTCCATAGATCCGAACTCGCTTTGCGAATCCGAACTCCGAATCTCAAACGACGGCGTAAACTCTCCTTTCCGGCGCTGCTGCTCCTCCTCCAGAAATCCAGGACAAGTTCTCAACTCCAAAGAAAATGAAGGGAAACGGCCAAACCAGAGCTTTAAACCAAGCTACCGCCACACGGTACCTAATTACCGCCGCACGGTACCGTTATTCAACGCCTCGTTTCGCCTGCAACCGCCCAAGCCCTCCAATCACAGCTCGACACGTGGACATACAGTTACGAAATTCATTATCGCCATAGGATAGGAAAATACTGCCAAGCGGTACCTGAAGCCAGTTACGAAACGACCACTCACGCTAATGCCGCATGTTAGCTGCTACCGCTGCGCGGTAAAAACTCGAGAGCTCTATCAATTTAATTGACCCTGCTACCGCCAAATATAATACTAACGTCGGGCGGTAGCTCAACTTGACGCTCTCAACGTTTGATATCTCCACGTGATAACCCGCTACCGCCGCGCGATAGCACTCGATGCCAGTTGAGTCCACTCAACGCTCTCGACGCCTGACACTACCACCGCGTAGTATCAGCCTACCGCTGCGCGGTAACCCTTTTTCCTGCCTACAAAACTTTGGGGTGGTGTTAAAAATCTCCCTCACTTAAAGAATTTCATCCATAAATTATGCATTGCAGGAAAATAATTTAAAGATGTCACAACATTTACAACGTGTACCTTAGTCGAACAATTCTGGGAACTCCGACTACATGGTTTGCTCCCGCTCCTATGATAGCTCCTCTCGGCCACAGTTGTCTCATCTGACCTTGACCATCCTGACTTCCTTAATACGAAATCGCTTGACATTTACATCCTCAATACGAATAGGTTTAACCTTTGTTGTCAACCCACCATCCACCGGTACTTGATCTGCAGCAATCACTAGCGTAGGCTCTTGCACCGCCTTCCGCAACACCAATATGTGGAATACGTCATGTAGACAACCCAGTTCCGTGGATAGTTTCAACTGGTAGGCAGCTTCGCCAATACGCTATAGTATCTCAAATGATCCAAGGTATCTTGGACTCAGCTTTTTCAGCCGTCGTATCTTTGACACACCTTTGAACGGCTTGATTTTCAAGGATACCCAATTGCCCACAGCGAACTCGACGTTCCTGTGCTTTGCGTCATAGTATTTAGCTTGCTTATCTTGTGAATCAGCAATCGCTTCCGGATTGTTCGCACAATCGAAGTCGCATATTTGACATCCTTCCGCTTATATAACTTGGACTCGCCAGTCTCCAAACATGACAACGGAGTATGACACTTCCTACCATAAAGGGCCTCGAAGGACGCCATTTGGATACTCGTCTGGTAGTTGTTGTTGTACGCGAACTCAATCATATATAGGTGATCCTCCCACTTTTTTCCAAAATCCAGGGAAACAGATGCAAAGCATGTCCTCCATTGTCCTGTTGACTCTCTCGGTCTGACCATCCATCTGCGGATGAAAGGCCGTACTGAACTTCAGCTTGGTCTCCAACAGTTGATGTACCAACCTCCAGTCGTTAGACGTGAAGCACCCATCTCGGTCACTCATGATGATATGGGGCACACCGTACAGTCGTACAATATTCTCCACATACATCTTTGCTAGCCTTTCCGTTGAATCGTCCTTCCTATTCGGGATGAAGTGCGACACTTTTGTCAAACGATCTACGATCACACAGATGACATCGCTTTCCTTCTGCGATCTCGGCAAACCATGCACGAAGTCCATGGATATATCGTTGAATTTCCACTCAGGTATATGCAAAGACTTCAAGAATCCTCCAGGCTTCTAGCATTCAGCCTTTACTAAAGCACAACTTTGACACTTAGCCACATATAACGCTATGTCCTTTTTCAGTCCTGGCCACTAGAACAACTTTTTCATGTATTTGTACATCTTTGTGCTCCCCGAGTGGATTGAGCATTTGGTGTAATGAGCCTTGTACATCAACTCCTCACGTATTTTACCCACTTTTGGGACGCACACACGACTGTCCTTCCACAACAGCCCATTATCAACCTTAAACTGGGTATTAGACCCATCCAAAGCCTTAGCCATGAGCCGCTTTATGCTGTCATCCAAATCCAAGGCTGCTGAATCCCATCGGTGAGGTCATATTGTACCTCAATCCAACTCAAATGTGCTTCAGCACTCGACCTCCTATCAACACAAGAGATCTCTAAGACCTCCAAATCTCGAACGAGACGCTCATCATGCATCATTAACCAATTGGCCTGCGCGGGAGCACTGCGACTTAGTGCATTCGCAACCGCATTACCTTTGTTAGGAACATAATGCATTTTGAAGGTGTAATCCACAAGGAACTTCATCCACCTTCGCTGATGCATATTTAGGTCCTTTTGATCCAACAGATACTTCAAGCTCTTATGATCTGTGTAAATGTCAACCTTCACACCGTACAAATAGTGCCTCCAGAGCTTCAACGCGAATATCACGACCGCCAATTCCAAGTCATGGACCGGATAAGTCCTCTCATGCACCTTCAACTGGCGCAAACCATATGCAATTACTCTCCCATACTGTAACAAAACGCAGCCTAAGCCGCTGCCTGAAGCGTCGCTGAAGATATCAAAATCTTCTGTCCCACATGGCTAGCATAGAATAGGCATCGTGGTCAGACGACTTTTCAATTCTTTGAAAGCTTGTGCACACGTCAGCGACCAAACAAACTTCTAATCCTTCATTGTCAGGGTTGTGAGAGGTAACACTACCCACTAGAAATTCTCCACGAAGCGTCTGTAGTAGCTGGCAAGCCCCAGAAAACTCCGGACTTCCGCCACAGAAGTCAACACAGGCCACTCTAGTATTACAACAACCTTTGACGGATCCACCGCGATACCCTCACCACTGATAATATGAGCAAGGAACACCATAGAAGATAGCCAAAACTCACATTTAGAGAACCTGACGTACAACTTATTACTCCTCAAGGTCTCCAAAATAATATGCAAGTGCTCCATATGATCATCCTCGGATTGGGAGTATACCAGGATATCATCGATGAACATTATCACGAACCGATCCAAATACTCCTTGAACGTCATGTTCATTAGGTCCATAAACACTGATGGTGCATTCGTCAGCCTAAAAGACATGACAGTGAACTCATAATGCTCATATCGTGTACTGAACGTCGTCTTGGGAATATCACTCTCCCTGATTCTCAGCTGATAATAACCAGATTTCAAGTCTAGCTTTGAATACACAGTCGACCCAACTAGCTGGTCGAACAAATCATCGATTCTCGGAATCGGGTACTTGTTCTTCTCTGTTAGCTTATTGAGTTCCTGATAATCGATACACAGTCGTAGACTCCCATCCTTCTTCTTCACGAAGAGGATCGGGGCACTTCAAGGTGACGAACTTGGACGCACAAACCCCTGCTCTAACAATTCTTGAAGCCACCCCTTCAATTCCGCCATCTCTCTCGGTGTTAAGCGTTAAGGAGACCGCGACACCGACTTGACACCCGGCACCAACTCAATGGTGAACTCGATCTCACTCTGAGGTGGGGCTCCAGGGAAACTTTCGGGGAAGACGTCGGCAAAATCTGACACCACAGGAATACTGGCCAAGTCAGGCTTGGGCTTCTTTGCCTCTAAAAGAGTGAAGAATAACTCCGCACCCTCATGAAATGCTTTAACTACTTAGAGAGCGGACATCAATGTCTTGCTCAAACCCTTCAGACCAGAGAAAGTAGTTTCTTGGCTTGTATTTAACCCTAGCTTAACAGTCTTAGAACCACAATCGATGTACGCACACTGCTCCGAGAGCCAATCCATGTCAAAGATCATGTCAAATTCTACTATCGGCAGTAGTGGCACTTCCAAGTCAAAAGTTTGACTTTCAATCAACACTTTAACACAACAAACTCTATCCACGCGCATCGAACACCCATTAGGTAGCAACACATCCAATCTATCCTTATCTATAGAAGAGGGCACTCTGATACGTGACACGAACTCCTTGGATAGGAAAGAGTGTGAAGCTCCTGTATCAAATAGTGCTCGAGCCGGATAATCCATGACCACGACAAAGCCTAAAACATGACAGTCATACGATCAAAGCATAAGACGCAAGGTATGCAAAATATTACAGCTAAAATCTAACACATACCTGTCACCACATCGCTCTGCTTGATGACCTCCTAGTGGCCAAGGTTGTAGACTCTAAGTTGGGCTGGAGCTTGATAGGATGCGGCTGACTCCACCGCCTTCCCTTTTTCAGCATACGATACTCCTGCCTTCTTCTTTGATTTTCCACTCCAACAGTTGCAGGCTATATGCCCCAATTTTCCATAGTTATAACATAGATTTGGGCCACCCCGCCCAGAAGATGCTCCAGTAGTAAGTGAAGAAGCAGTCGGTCCAGAAGTTTTGGGCTTCTTGTACCACATGATATGCCCAGACTTCGACGAACTTGGAATGTTAAAGTCTGATATCTTCATCACTGAATCCTTCTTACCTTGAACTCTCTTCAGATCTTGTTCCAGAGATTGGGTCGTATTGACTAGGGTCAGAAGTCCCTACGTCATCGGACCTGAGAGCAACAACCTCAGATCATCGCATTGTCCTTCATAAAATCGATTGGTCTTGCGCTCCTCATCCGAAAAAGTGTAGCCAGCATAATATCCCAATCTTGTGAACTCATGTAGGTAGTCGTCCACACTACTCTCTCCTTGAGTCATCCTCTGGAACTGATTCTCCATTGCAATTTTTTGTGTTGTCGGGATGAATTGTGCCAGAAATAGTCTCGAGAACTCCATCGATACATCGGTGAGTTGTCTCTCAGTCAAATGATGCAGCTCTAACGCGTCCCACCACAGCCTTGCCTCGCCGTCTAAGAGGAAAGTGGCTATTGTAGCCTTCTGCCATTCCTTAATCTTCGTAGCTGTCATGACTCTCTTTATCCTAGAAAGCCAGTCCTCAGCCTGAGTTGGGGTTCCGGTCCCCGAGAACATTGGTGGATTAAAGCTCATCACGTGGTTTAACTGATTCTCTGTAGCTCTTCTCTGCACTACAGGCTCTGCAGCTACCTGATCCACCACTATAGGTTCTGCTACGCCAAGCGACACTTGACCTAACCCAGGAGCAGAAGGCTGCACTTGCCTCCCAGGTTGGGCATTGATCATAGCGAACACTGCTTCCGTTACCATTCAAATGGTTTCTGCAGAAGGAAGGGTTGCAGGCGCGTCGTTAGGTGCACTACTCTCCGCGGAGTGCTGTTGTTGGGACTGCCTCGCACCGCTCCTAGTCGCCTATAGTTGTAAAAACACTCGATTAGGCGACAAACAAATTGTCAAAACATAATCATTGGAACACCTAGATTCCTCAAACATGTGTATTTTCATTCATAAGTGGACATTCATGAGATCTTTTATGTTATAACTGCAACGCACATACAAGTGCTCTCCACCCCTTAAAAGAATTTGTCCACGAATTCGAATAAGGAAGACCGACACCAGAGTATGATACCAACTTGTAACACCTTCATCCGTCACAAAACATATAACAGAAGGTTCGGCCAGGGCCCGACGCTATATACTACGGACAGACCAAGGAGTTACTAAATTGAAACCATAATCCAATATTTCGCATCTTAACACAGAGTGCATTCTAGCATAAGTAATTTAAAGGTTATAAATAGAATCAAACAACATGAATGTCCACTACCACAACTAGGAATGTAAAACAAATACACAAATAAGTCTTGGCCTTAATGCCTTACAAGGTTTACTCAGATTAACTGTCTTGCATACATCGACGCGCAGGCCGGCCACACATGAGAAATAAATAAACAAAATAGGCAATTTGCTTTGGCCTTCAAGGGCCAGCTTTGTAAGACCCCCTTTTTTTTTCTTTTTAAAACACCGGGGTCTTAGGCCCAGAACCGTCGCTTTGCGGTGACACCTTCGCACCCAGGAAGGTCATCACTACAAAACGCCGATCCTGCCGGCCCAAATCGATCGCAACTGTAGCAGAAAAGTAAAGCAAGTCCACTGAAATCACATATATATGTAAATAATCTCCACGAAGGGAGTGTCCAAAGATACACAGAAATATAAGATCTTGGGCTCATGCCCAGTACATCATGTCCTCACTACAAATCTCTCAACGCGGAAGCAAACTAATATAACTACTAGTAGCGATCAGGACTCACAGTCCTTGCCGTCTGAACTCCGGAACTAGACTGCCCGATCTCCAAGTGTGCCGACCTCTGGGGCTGCTCCTCCATGCTGGGCTCCACGGTCCCCTAAAATGATGTGGTTCGAAAACCGTTAGTCTAAAAGACTAAGTCCTATCATCCTCCGCCCTTTCCCCATGGCCCCTAGGCACCGAGTGGAGAGGAAGAAAGGGGAGGACTTGAAGGTGGAGAGTAATCAAGAATCAGATGACAGCGGACCTATACTAGCAATATTTATAGTACATGTGGCAGTAAAGCATAGTATGAAAAATAACCTTAACTTATACGGAACGTATAAGCAAGGGATCTTCTACAGGGCTCCCATCGTATAAAAAGTCTCATACCAATTTATACGTTGGGGTGTCGGTTAATAACAGCAGTATATATATAAAGAATTTAACCTTTAATTTATAAACTTGCCCACACAAGCTTATAGACTAAGGGGTCGTCTTGCAGGTCCTAATGTATAAGCGTCCCATTCCACTTATACTTTAGGTGTCAGGGTTAAATGAATCGATTATGCTATGACATGCAAGTGGGTATGATGGAACAGGCAAGTGCAACACACACACACGACTCTGTGCACACAGACCTTTAGTTCCCCCTTTCTGGAGCCATAACCTCCCAGGATACCTCCGTAGTGGCAGACGGAAGCGGTGGGTTGGGCCTCGCCCACCTCTAAACCAGTAAAGCACTACCGGTCAGACCTATCGTACGCCTCAACGCTTGGTGCACGAAGCGGACTCCTGCGTACTCTTGCCGGCTGGCGCACCGGACTTCTGTTGGCGAAGTGCTAACCACACTTGCCGAGTCAGCGTATTGGCGTCGGTGCATCGACCCTCCAATACCGAAGACCCACCACCTTAAATTTCCTTTCCTTTTATGCACATGCAAATTTAACGTATCCAAAAACCGAGCCGAAGCTCCCCGGACCAAAATGTCCGTCTCAAACAATCGAGCCGAAGCTCCCCGGACCCAAACGTCCGTCTCTTAACCATCCAAGCCGAAGCTTCCAACTATCTTCCAGTGCTATCTGTGTTCGTGAAATGTGCAACCCTAATTACTAAGTTACTCTTTTCATCTTGTTAATACAGTTTATGTTAACCCAGGACTGCCCCCGGTATTCCCTGTGAAGGGCTCTTAAGGGGCACTAGGAACTATGTTGGGATTACACCCAGCGTTCCCTTTCGCAAGATGCTTATTATTATTATTGGTTGATTCCCTTACCCATTACCTTCTCATGTTACAATAGGCTAATCCTAGGGTGATTTGACTCTACCTCACCTCGGGGAAGACGATCTTTCGTCGATCCCGGGCACCGCCTAACTCTAGCCAATCCATCCCTCTACTCCTCCTACTACCAATAATGAACTTATTTTTATCCATCCAAACCAGCCTACCACTAATCCCAAGACATGCATCCAATTTATACTCCAACATGATTTCTGCAGTTTTTACTATATGCAGACCACTTAAGCTATATGGCTCGTAAAATAGGAGGTACATCAAATAATCAACCAGTACCCCTATGATAATTATTAGAGGGCTATAATGATATTTTTAGTATAAATCCAGAAATTCATAATTTTCCTAATTTGTCTGATAATTTATTTATTTATTCTAGCATCCAAAAAGCCCAAGTTTGAACATGATCTATCAATTTCAGACAAGATAATAATCCACTAAATTTATTTTAATTACAAAATGAATATTCAACTCTAAATCCTAAGTCTTCCAATTTTTCAGCAAGGTTTAGGCCCTTAGATTTAATTTCAAATATATCTCATAATAAGTCATTTTAAAATATTTTACAGCAATAATACCTCCAAAAATTCAGATAAAATTCAAGGATGGTTATAATGGAATATAAATACTCTAGAGCAAGTTTCATAATTTATCATTTAATAATAAGGCTATACTTGATTTTCTCATGAAATTCCAAGTTTAAGGATTAATGAACAAAGTATTCTAAGTATCCATCACAAAATTCCAAATAAATTCCCACTTGATAATGATGAACTTGTAACACTATGTATCAAATTTCATAATTGTTAAACAAGTATTGAGCTCTGTAGGAATTATTTAGCATGTAACCAAAATAATGCACTTGTGAAGGAAATACCATAATTATGAATCCAAAAATTCTATTAAAATTCATATATTATCATTATGCTCTATTACTACCTCTGCCAAATTTTCATGACCTTTCAATTGGCAGTGAGATCTCAATAGTCAAATTATTAATTAGGGCAATCCTATTGGTTACAAATGAAGTGCAACAAATATTGATCAAAAATTCCCAAATAAATTACTAGAGGCTCATTATATCATTATTCCCACACTACCCAAAGTTTATTATATTTCAAGGAGTTTAGCTAACCTAAACTAGTACTAGAATTTTTATGACCTAAGCTAGGGTTAGGGTTTTGTAGGCCCTACCCTTTTCAAAATTCTTTAAGGTTTTTACCAGAGGGTTTTATATACCCTAGGACCCTGCATACAAAATTTGAAGTTCATCCAAGGTGTTTAGGACTCATGCCTTTCACAAGGCACAAAGGTCCTTCCTTAGGGTTTGGCCTAGGAACTTAGGCCAAATCAATTCCACTCTACCCCAAATTCCATGGAGAGGTGCTAAATGCCATGCCAAGTCAGTGGTATAAATTACATCCTCTGTTGAGATGATTTGGCCACTCAAAACACCAAAGTGCACTTTTGACCAAAATACCCTTTTAGGGCAAGGCTAGGATTTGCATGATTATAGTCCAATACACATCCAATTGTGATCAAATTTTAACCAGAGCACTATAATGACCCCAAGCACCACTGACCAAAATTTGGGTGAGTTTGGAGGTCATTTGGCCCTTAAATTAATTTACCCTAGATAAAGTAAATAATTTACAAAACTATAAAAAAATTGTCCCCAAAAATTTCCATGTTTGGGAAGCACCTAGATATGGTCTAGGGTGACTCCCTGCCAAAATTTCAACTCATTTGGACAAGGGATGAAGGGTGGGCATCCATTTGAATCTCAGGTTAGCCCTAGGTATAGGGCCCACCAAACTGGGTGCTGTGGTCTAACCACTTACCCAAATGTGTTGAAATCAATTTTAAATTAAAGTAGACTCATAGGGCTACAACTCCTATATTGAACGTTTTCCCACCAGGTGGCCGTAAGTATTTTTAAAAATTAAATCAATACAGCCCAGAAAACAGGATAGAAAAATCAGAAATCAAAACTAAATAAAAGAAATGATGGAGCACGAATCTTAAAGCAAATCTGACGATTTCTGGTCATCTTCCTCCTCCAGCCAAGGGCTGTGATCAGCCCGACCTGGAGCTTCTTCCAAGCCATTTTCCCGGCCACCCGGCCACCTCCCTGGCCGGCCACCACCGCCACCACCTTCGTTGAGGTGGGGGCTATCGCCGGGCGGCGGCACGGCCACCGGAGTGGTGGTTTCCGGCGAACCCAAAAGGTTGAAAAACCATGGAAATTCTGAATTTTCTCTCTCCCAATCGGGCTCAATTGAGCCCGATTTCTCTCCTAAAATATCTAAAGATCTAGCCCACGAAGAGAGGAGTAGAGGAGGACCTTTTTGGTAGCTTGAATCCTTGCCGATCGCCGGGACGCCATTTTTGGTGGTGGTGGTGGTCGGATTTCTGCAACAACACAGTGAACAGCTCTGGCTTCTTCGGGTAAGGGGTGGGATTGATTCCTTGGAGTCCAGTGAAGCTTTTAAAATGAAGAGAAGGGGTGTTAGGTGGCTGGAAATGCATTTGCCATTATTGGCTCTTGGTCAAGCTTGGCGGCCATGGTAGGTAGGGGGAAAAACGTGGCTCAAACCAGTCAATGGGTAGCTGGTTGCACTCCTCTGGTCTTAGGGAATTGAATGGGAGGTTGGGGAAGGTTGGGGAAGGGGAAGGATGAGCCCAAGTCTTCCTCCATTTTTTTCTCTTCTCTTTCTCTCTCTTCCCTTTGAAGCACTTTCTCTCTCCCATTCACCAATCTGAATTTTTGACTCCTACCTAACCCTAAGGCAGCCCACATGTTTATTTCACCAATCCAAGCAAGGTTAGCCCAAGAGAATTGGGCATGAGCTTGAGTTAGCCCATTTGGGCTAGCTTGACCCAAACTTAGGCTAGGGTTGAACTTGGTCAATTTGGTCTTTGAGCTTGCCCCTAATGGGTCCTTGGTGACCCATTTGACTCCCCTAAGGCCTAGGTAGGGTTGTCTTGGCCCCTTGGAGGTCACTTGACCCTTAGGTAGGGCACTTGACAATTTTAGGGCTAGAGTTGACTTTGGTCAACTTAGCCTTTTTGATTGGTCCCAATGGGTCCTTGGTGACCCATTGGCCTCTCACTAGGGTTATGAGAGTATGTGTGGGGTCCACTTGGCTAAGGTAACTTCAATTGGCCCTTGTGTATGTCAGTTTGACCCAATGTAGGTTAGGTTGACCCATTTAGGGTTAAAGTTGACTTTGGTCAACTTAGCCTCTTGGGTGGACCTCAATGGGTTCTAGGTGACCCATTTACCTCACTATAGGGTTAGGTGGGCTTGGGTGGGGTCCACTTGGCTTGGGGAAGGTCAGTTGACCATATATAGACCAGTTTGACCTATTTAGGGTCAGAGTTGACTTTGGTCACTTAACCTCTTGGACTGCCCTTCTTGGGTCCTTAGAGACCCATTGACCCCACTTTAGGTCTAGGAAGTCCATGGTAGGGTTATTTGGGCTTTACTAGGGCTCCTACCCTTAGTTAGGGCACATTGCCCAATTTAGGCCTAAAGTGGTCCTAGATCAAATTGGCCACCTGTGGTTGACTCCAATGGACCCTTAAGGCTCTAGTGGACCCTCTAATGGGTTAGTGATGTTGTGGTGGGGTCATGGAGTCATGGTGAAGCCCTAAGGTCAAACTCTATGTTGGGTGATGTGGTTGTGCCATAGGCAGACCATGGTGATCCTCATCTTGACCTTCTATTTCTTGGCCCATTTCTGGCTTCCTAGGGTTTTGTCATGACCTAGTCATGGCCAAAACCACTCTTAGGGGTCTAGTTGGAAATGAGATGTTACAAATCCCAATAAACAAAACAAAGATTTCGTCCCCGAAATCAAGGTTAAGCCTACGAGAATTTCTACCGAAGAAAAGAAACTTGTAACATCCCATCACGACGCCATGTTTACTAAATTAGGTTTAAAGGGAAACCTAAATCTATGACCAAGTCGCCCAATTGGCAAACCAAGATCCCAATAAACAAAAGATTAGCCTCTACTCTTCCTCGATCAGCCTTACTAGTTTAAAGCAGGAAAACAAATTAAACATTTTGAGGGGTTGTGAGGTATACCTGACTGAACAGCTCTGGATACTTTTGACGCATTAGGTCTTGCGGTTCCCAGGTATGCTCTTCCTGGCCGTGGTTCCTCCACAAGACCTTGACTAAGGGTATCTTCTTGCGGCGCAAGATCCGTACTCCTTTGTCGTCGATCCGTACCGGCTCTAAGCGGACTGACCGGTCTGAGGCTACCGGTCCATCTGTGGTCGAAATGTGCTGCTCCGGGTGTAATAGAGCCCTCCTGAGCGAGGAAATATGGAACACATCATGCAAGGCTTCCAGCTCTGGTGGCAACTCCAGCCTGTAAGCTAGGGGTCCGATCCGCTCCAGGATCTTGTAAGGGCCCATATACCTAGGGCTGAGCTTCTTCTTCCGACCACGCACTCGTGAAACTCCATGCATAGGCCGGATCTTCAGAAACACTTGGTCCCCCACCTGAAACTCTACCTGACGATGCCGGGCGTCATAGTACTTAGCCTGTCTGCTCTGCGCTTCTAGCATCCTGTCTCTGATCAGCCTCACCTGAGTCTCGGTGTCTTCAACAAAATCTGATCCCAATAACTTCGGATCCTCGTCCTGAATCCAAGAAAGCGGGGTCCTGCATTTCCTTCCATACAAGGCTTCGTAAGGCGCCATCCTGATGCTGGACTGGTAGCTGTTGTTATAGGAGAATTCGACCAGGGGTAAGAGCTTCTCCCACGGTTCCCCGCGGTCCAAAATGCACAGCCTCAAAAGATCTTCCAGCGTCCGATTGGTGCGCTCCGTCTGCCCATCTGTCTGGGGATGGAACGCGGTGCTGAAGGTCAAACGCGTGCCTAAGTAAGCCTGCACGGATCTCCACTCCCTTGAAGTGAACCGGCCATCCCGATCTGACACGATCGTCTTGGGCACCCCGTGATATCGAACGAACTGCTCCACAAATCTCCGCACTAATACTCCCACAGAGTCGTCCTTCCTGATCGGAATGAATCTGGCCACCTTCGTCAACCGATCGATGATGACCCAAATCGAGTCGTTTCCCGTCCGTGATCGGGGAAGTCCATGGATAAAGTCCATCGCGATGTCTTCAAATTTCCACTCCGGTACCGGGAGTGGTTGCAGCAATCCTGCGGGGTTTTTGCACTCCGCCTTCACTAGCTGGCACGCTTCGCAGTGGGTCACAAACTGAGTGATATCCTTCTTCATGCCTGGCCAGTACATAGTCTTCTTTAAGTCCGCAGTCATCTTTGTGATCCCCGGGTGCACCGAGTATCTGCTGTGATGGGCCTCCGCCATGATATCTTCCCGGACCTGGCCTCCTTCCGGTATATAAGTCCGACCTCTAAAGCATATGACGCCGTCCCTCATCGTGTAATCCCCTACTGTACCGTTCTCCAAGGCCCAGAATATCGGCTCCAATTTGGCATCTCGCCTCTGCCCATCCCTGACTCGGTCCCGGATATCATCTGTAGCACTTACCGCAGCTAAATACTCCATGTAAAGCTCGGGGTCCTCAGATGACACCAGTGTGATGTGCATATCTTCCAACCTCCTCACCAGCTCCATAGACATAACCTGGGGCCCAGCTTCGGAAGTGGCAGCTCTCCGACTCAACGCGTCGGCCACCACATTTGCCTTCCCTGGATGGTAGTGCATCTCATACTGGTAATCCGCTAAGAACTCCACCCAGCGCCTCTGCCTGATGTTCAGTTCCTTCTGCGTGTCCACGTATTTTAGGTTCTTGTGGTCGGAGTAGATGTCGCAGTGGACTCCATAAAGATAGTGGCGCCAGACCTTCAAAGCAAAAACGACCGCCCCCATCTCAAGGTCATGCACCGGGTAGTTCTGTTCGTGCTTCTTCAGCTGGCGAGACGCATATGCAATCACATGACCCTTCTGCATCAGTACAGCTCCCATACCTTGGTAAGAAGCATCAGTGTAGACCTGAAATCCTTCTCTCCCCGAGGGGAGAGTAAGTATGGGAGCCGAGGTGAGTCGATCCTTCAGCTCCTGGAAAGCCGCATGGCACTGCGGGGTCCACACAAAAGGTACCTCCTTCTTCGTCAAAGATGTGAGTGGGAGGGCGATTCGAGAGAATCCCTCCACGAACTTCCGGTAATAACCGGCAAGTCCTAGGAAACTTCTCACGTCGGTGGCTGCCTTCAACAGTGGCCAATCCCGAACTGCCTGAATCTTTGACGGATCCACTGCCAACCCGGCTCCACTGATAATATGGCCTAAGAAGCCCACCTCCTTCAACCAGAACTGACATTTGCTGAACTTCGCATATAGATGATTCTCCCGCAGTCTCTGTAGGGTCAGTGTCAGATGGCGAGTGTGCTCCTCCTCCGTCCTCGAATAGATGAGGATGTCATCGATAAACACAATGACAAACACATCTAGATACTCCTTGAAAACCTGGTTCATGAGGGTCATGAATGCTGATGGTGCATTCGTGAGCCCGAAGGGCATCACCGTAAACTCAAATAATCCATATCTGCTACTAAAGGCAGTCTTATGAATATCTTCCTCTCGAATCCGAAGCTGGTTGTAGCCCGACCTCAAATCTAATTTTGAGAAGAAATGCGCTCCTTCTAGTTGGTCGAACAACTCGTCAATCCGTGGCAGTGGGTATGTATTCCGGATCGTCAATCTGTTTAGTGCTCGGTAATCAATACACAAGCGGAGACTTCCGTCCTTCTTCTTGACAAATAGCACTGGGGCTCCCCACGGCGAAGAGCTTGGCCGGACAAACCCCGCCTCTACTAGTTCCTGCAACTGACTTCGGAACTCTGCCAACTCCTTCGGGGCCATCCGGTAAGGGGCCCTAGATGCCGGCTTGGCCCCCGGCACCAGTTGTATCTGGAAGTCCTGCTCCCTGTGCGGGGGCAATCCGGGTAATTTTTCTGGAAAGACGTCCTCAAACTCCCGCACCACCGGAATATTCGATATAGAACTCGCGGCCTCCGCCATCTCAAACAACACCTCGTAGACCTCCTCCCCCTGTAAATAGGCCTTAACGGCCTGTTCTGAAGATAAGGGTATACGTGAGGCAGGTCTTATACCTTCGATGATGATGGTAGAGTCCCCGTGCCTCACGGTGATCCTTTTCGCTTGACAATCAATCTGGGCATGATTCCACTGCAACCAAGTCATGCCCAGGATCAGCTCGAAGACTGGCATCCTCAGGACCGTTGCCGGAACTTCGAACGACTTCCCTCCAATCTCCGCCTCCATGCTGCAGTGGGCTGAGGTGAGTATCTCTGATCCGTCGGGTAGACGCACCCTCCTCATCCGGCCTGTGAACCGTTCCACTCCTTCCAACCCTTCCAGAAAGGCTTCCGACACAAACGAGTGCGAGGCACCCGTGTCGAACAGAGTATAAGCGGGCTTGCCGCTGATGAAGACTATACCTGGGACGGTTAATTGTCTTAGTATTTTATAACGCGTTTTCTTTGCTATTTATTCTACTTAGGGCAGTTCTACTTATTGGACAATTGAGAACGGGAATTTAGTTTAAACACTTTAAAACATCTTAGCTTACCTGTGATGACCCGCTCTGGATTTCGAGGCTGTGCCAGATCCAAGGCATATGCCTGCTCCCTTTCCTGTCTTCGATCTCCTCCCTGGTAACCACGTCCTCGGCCACGTACTCGGCCTCCGAAATGCTGAGCAGGTGGGCCACCCTGTGGTGCTGGAGGTGGTGCCCCCCTCATGGGGCAGTTTCTCCGGAGGTGTCCCACCTGATGACAATGGAAGCACTCCGGCGGGGGATATGCCATACCCCCGGGTCTCGGCATCTCCTGTATCCGAAAGAGGTTGAGGGGCCAAAACCACCTGCTCTCTCGGCTCCTGCCTCACTTCCTGACGAGGCTGCTCCTGTGTCCTTCTCCCATCTGGTATGGTTCCTCGCCGCTGATCATTTCGGGCCCTCCGGCCCTGATCCTCCATTGGCGCTTCCGGCCCCGAGTGGTGTGCCAATCGGCCTCAATCCTCTTCGCCATCTCCAAAATCCGGGAGATAGGCCCGTCGGATACAAACAACAAGGCCTCCCTCAACTCCTCTTTTAGGCCCTTATAGAATCTCTTGACGTATCCTGCTTCGTCCAGCTGGTAAGAACCCGCATATCGGGCCAAATGGTCGAACTCTCGGTGGTACTCCACCACCGTCCTGGTGCCCTGCCTCAGCTGCAAGAACCGCTCCTCCAACTCGTCCCTGGCCGACTGCGGAACAAAATGCTCCAGCAGCGTGGCCCTGAATTCCTCCCAAGTAATTTCTGCAATCTCCCTATCGGCAAACGTCGTGTCCAACAGCGTCTTCCACCACCTCTTAGCGTGGGACTCCAAGCAAGATACCACCAAAGCCACCCTCTCCTCCCAAGGGCACCGTATCCCGGTCAACATCTCGTACATAACATCCAGCCACTCCTCTGTCCGCACTGCCGACTCTGTCCCCAAGTATGACGGGGGGGACAGTCCTCGGAAGGTGCTCATCCAGTTGGCCCCTGGGTTTGGCTGCTGGGCCGGAGCCTGCTGAGCCCGGAAGGCCTCAAGGATAGCTGTAAGGGTTTGCCCCATGTCTGACTGAAGGAAAGGTGTGGGGACCATGGGAGGTGGTGCAATGTCTGGAGTCTGCTGAGCTCCACCTTGTGGGGTGGGCTGAGCTGGGGGCTGCAAAACGAACTACATTAGTAGGTAATCGACTCAATACCTAATAAAAGTGGACAATTTAAATGTGATCCTCCATATGGGCACACCACTGCTTCCGCTGCTTAGTTTGTCCCCAAACTAAACTCGCGCGGGGGTGACCCAGGGTTGTGGACTGCTACTTTTAGATCGAGGTCTGCCTCTGATACCACTTGTAAGACCCCCTTTTTTTTCTTTTTAAAACACCGGGGTCTTAGGCCCAGAACCGTCGCTTTGCGGTGACACCTTCGCACCCAGGAAGGTCATCACTACAAAACGCCGATCCTGCCGGCCCAAATCGATCGCAACTGTAGCAGAAAAGTAAAGCAAGTCCACTGAAATCACATATATATGTAAATAATCTCCACGAAGGGAGTGTCCACAGATACACAGAAATATAAGATCTTGGGCTCATGCCCAGTACATCATGTCCTCACTACAAATCTCTCAACGCGGAAGCAAACTAATATAACTACTAGTAGCGATCAGGACTCACAGTCCTTGCCGTCTGAACTCCGGAACTAGACTGCCCGATCTCCAAGTGTGCCGACCTCTGGGGCTGCTCCTCCATGCTGGGCTCCACGGTCCCCTAAAATGATGTGGTTCGAAAACCGTTAGTCTAAAAGACTAAGTCCTATCATCCTCCGCCCCTTCCCCCATGGCCCCTAGGCACCGAGTGGAGAGGAAGAAAGGGGAGGACTTGAAGGTGGAGAGTAATCAAGAATCAGATGACAGCGGACCTATACTAGCAATTTTTATAGTACATGTGGCAGTAAAGCATAGTATGAAAAATAACCTTAACTTATACGGAACGTATAAGCAAGGGATCTTCTACAGGGCTCCCATCGTATAAAAAGTCTCATACCAATTTATACGTTGGGGTGTCGGTTAATAACAGCAGTATATATATAAAGAATTTAACCTTTAATTTATAAACTTGCCCACACAAGCTTATAGACTAAGGGGTCGTCTTGCAGGTCCTAATGTATAAGCGTCCCATTCCACTTATACTTTAGGTGTCAGGGTTAAATGAATCGATTATGCTATGACATGCAAGTGGGTATGATGGAACAGGCAAGTGCAACACACACACACGACTCTGTGCACACAGACCTTTAGTTCCCCCTTTCTGGAGCCATAACCTCCCAGGATACCTCCGTAGTGGCAGACGGAAGCGGTGGGTTGGGCCTCGCCCACCTCTAAACCAGTAAAGCACTACCGGTCAGACCTATCGTACGCCTCAACGCTTGGTGCACGAAGCGGACTCCTGCGTACTCTTGCCGGCTGGCGCACCGGACTTCTGTTGGCGAAGTGCTAACCACACTTGCCGAGTCAGCGTATTGGCGTCGGTGCATCGACCCTCCAATACCGAAGACCCACCACCTTAAATTTCCTTTCCTTTTATGCACATGCAAATTTAACGTATCCAAAAACCGAGCCGAAGCTCCCCGGACCAAAATGTCCGTCTCAAACAATCGAGCCGAAGCTCCCCGGACCCAAACGTCCGTCTCTTAACCATCCAAGCCGAAGCTTCCAACTATCTTCCAGTGCTATCTGTGTTCGTGAAATGTGCAACCCTAATTACTAAGTTACTCTTTTCATCTTGTTAATACAGTTTACGTTAACCCAGGACTGCCCCCGGTATTCCCTGTGAAGGGCTCTCAAGGGGCACTAGGAACTATGTTGGGATTACGCCCAGCGTTCCCTTTCGCAAGGTGCTTATTATTATTATTGGTTGATTCCCTTACCCATTACCTTCTCATGTTACAATAGGCTAATCCTAGGGTGATTTGACTCTACCTCACCTCGGGGAAGACGATCTTTCGTCGATCCCGGGCACCGCCTAACTCTAGCCAATCCATCCCTCTACTCCTCCTACTACCAATAATGAACTTATTTTTATCCATCCAAACCAGCCTACCACTAATCCCAAGACATGCATCCAATTTATACTCCAACATGATTTCTGCAGTTTTTACTATATGCAGACCACTTAAGCTATATGGCTCGTAAAATAGGAGGTACATCAAATAATCAACCAGTACCCCTATGATAATTATTAGAGGGCTATAATGATATTTTTAGCATAAATCCAGAAATTCATAATTTTCCTAATTTGTCTGATAATTTATTTATTTATTCTAGCATCCAAAAAGCCCAAGTTTGAACATGATCTATCAATTTCAGACAAGATAATAATCCACTAAATTTATTTTAATTACAAAATGAATATTCAACTCTAAATCCTAAGTCTTCCAATTTTTCAGCAAGGTTTAGGCCCTTAGATTTAATTTCAAATATATCTCATAATAAGTCATTTTAAAATATTTTACAGCAATAATACCTCCAAAAATTCAGATAAAATTCAAGGATGGTTATAATGGAATATAAATACTCTAGAGCAAGTTTCATAATTTATCATTTAATAATAAGGCTATACTTGATTTTCTCATGAAATTCCAAGTTTAAGGATTAATGAACAAAGTATTCTAAGTTATCCATCACAAAATTCCAAATAAATTCCCACTTGATAATGATGAACTTGTAACACTATGTATCAAATTTCATAATTGTTAAACAAGTATTGAGCTCTGTAGGAATTATTTAGCATGTAACCAAAATAATGCACTTGTGAAGGAAATACCATAATTATGAATCCAAAAATTCTATTAAAATTCATATATTATCATTATGCTCTATTACTACCTCTGCCAAATTTTCATGACCTTTCAATTGGCAGTGAGATCTCAATAGTCAAATTATTAATTAGGGCAATCCTATTGGTTACAAATGAAGTGCAACAAATATTGATCAAAAATTCCCAAATAAATTACTAGAGGCTCATTATATCATTATTCCCACACTACCCAAAGTTTATTATATTTCAAGGAGTTTAGCTAACCTAAACTAGTACTAGAATTTTTATGACCTAAGCTAGGGTTAGGGTTTTGTAGGCCCTACCCTTTTCAAAATTCTTTAAGGTTTTTACCAGAGGGTTTTATATACCCTAGGACCCTGCATACAAAATTTGAAGTTCATCCAAGGTGTTTAGGACTCATGCCTTTCACAAGGCACAAAGGTCCTTCCTTAGGGTTTGGCCTAGGAACTTAGGCCAAATCAATTCCACTCTACCCCAAATTCCATGGAGAGGTGCTAAATGCCATGCCAAGTCAGTGGTATAAATTACATCCTCTGTTGAGATGATTTGGCCACTCAAAACACCAAAGTGCACTTTTGACCAAAATACCCTTTTAGGGCAAGGCTAGGATTTGCATGATTATAGTCCAATACACATCCAATTGTGATCAAATTTTAACCAGAGCACTATAATGACCCCAAGCACCACTGACCAAAATTTGGGTGAGTTTGGAGGTCATTTGGCCCTTAAATTAATTTACCCTAGATAAATTAAATAATTTACAAAACTATAGAAAAATTGTCCCCAAAAATTTCCATGTTTGGGAAGCACCTAGATATGGTCTAGGGTGACTCCCTGCCAAAATTGCAACTCATTTGGACAAGGGATGAAGGGTGGGCATCCATTTGAATCTCAGGTTAGCCCTAGGTATAGGGCCCACCAAACTGGGTGCTGTGGTCTAACCACTTACCCAAATGTGTTGAAATCAATTTTAAATTAAAGTAGACTCATAGGGCTACAACTCCTATATTGAACGTTTTCCCACCAGGTGGCCGTAAGTATTTTTAAAAATTAAATCAATACAGCCCAGAAAACAGGATAGAAAAATCAGAAATCAAAACTAAATAAAAGAAATGATGGAGCACGAATCTTAAAGCAAATCTGACGATTTCTGGTCATCTTCCTCCTCCAGCCAAGGGCTGTGATCAGCCCGACCTGGAGCTTCTTCCAAGCCATTTTCCCGGCCACCCGGCCACCTCCCTGGCCGGCCACCACCGCCACCACCTTCGTTGAGGTGGGGGCTATCGCCGGGCGGCGGCACGGCCACCGGAGTGGTGGTTTCCGGCGAACCCAAAAGGTTGAAAAACCATGGAAATTCTGAATTTTCTCTCTCCCAATCGGGCTCAATTGAGCCCGATTTCTCTCCTAAAATATCTAAAGATCTAGCCCACGAAGAGAGGAGTAGAGGAGGACCTTTTTGGTAGCTTGAATCCTTGCCGATCGCCGGGACGCCATTTTTGGTGGTGGTGGTGGTCGGATTTCTGCAACAACACAGTGAACAGCTCTGGCTTCTTCGGGTAAGGGGTGGGATTGATTCCTTGGAGTCCAGTGAAGCTTTTAAAATGAAGAGAAGGGGTGTTAGGTGGCTGGAAATGCATTTGCCATTATTGGCTCTTGGTCAAGCTTGGCGGCCATGGTAGGTAGGGGGAAAACGTGGCTCAAACCAGTCAATGGGTAGCTGGTTGCACTCCTCTGGTCTTAGGGAATTGAATGGGAGGTTGGGGAAGGTTGGGGAAGGGGAAGGATGAGCCCAAGTCTTCCTCCATTTTTTTCTCTTCTCTTTCTCTCTCTTCCCTTTGAAGCACTTTCTCTCTCCCATTCACCAATCTGAATTTTTGACTCCTACCTAACCCTAAGGCAGCCCACATGTTTATTTCACCAATCCAAGCAAGGTTAGCCCAAGAGAATTGGGCATGAGCTTGAGTTAGCCCATTTGGGCTAGCTTGACCCAAACTTAGGCTAGGGTTGAACTTGGTCAATTTGGTCTTTGAGCTTGCCCCTAATGGGTCCTTGGTGACCCATTTGACTCCCCTAAGGCCTAGGTAGGGTTGTCTTGGCCCCTTGGAGGTCACTTGACCCTTAGGTAGGGCACTTGACAATTTTAGGGCTAGAGTTGACTTTGGTCAACTTAGCCTTTTTGATTGGTCCCAATGGGTCCTTGGTGACCCATTGGCCTCTCACTAGGGTTATGAGAGTATGTGTGGGGTCCACTTGGCTAAGGTAACTTCAATTGGCCCTTGTGTATGTCAGTTTGACCCAATGTAGGTTAGGTTGACCCATTTAGGGTTAAAGTTGACTTTGGTCAACTTAGCCTCTTGGGTGGACCTCAATGGGTTCTAGGTGACCCATTTACCTCACTATAGGGTTAGGTGGGCTTGGGTGGGGTCTACTTGGCTTGGGGAAGGTCAGTTGACCATATATAGACCAGTTTGACCTATTTAGGGTCAGAGTTGACTTTGGTCACTTAACCTCTTGGACTGCCCTTCTTGGGTCCTTAGAGACCCATTGACCCCACTTTAGGTCTAGGAAGTCCATGGTAGGGTTATTTGGGCTTTACTAGGGCTCCTACCCTTAGTTAGGGCACATTGCCCAATTTAGGCCTAAAGTGGTTCTAGATCAAATTGGCCACCTGTGGTTGACTCCAATGGACCCTTAAGGCTCTAGTGGACCCTCTAATGGGTTAGTGATGTTGTGGTGGGGTCATGGAGTCATGGTGAAGCCCTAAGGTCAAACTCTATGTTGGGTGATGTGGTTGTGCCATAGGCAGACCATGGTGATCCTCATCTTGACCTTCTATTTCTTGGCCCATTTCTGGCTTCCTAGGGTTTTGTCATGACCTAGTCATGGCCAAAACCACTCTTAGGGGTCTAGTTGGAAATGGGATGTTACAAGCTTAGCTATCATGGGCTTCAGCCCGCTATTTTTCACTTGGCTCAGCTGCACCTGCAAGCAACATTCCACCGCAACGGTGGCAAACAAAGCAACGGTCAATATTAGCTGACCAAATTATAACGACTCCAGTCCTCACTCGGGGTGGCGGTGCTGACCACTCCAAGTCGCCTGGCATAGGGGATGGTACAATTCAGCCATATCACGTGCTCAAATCGTCTGGCTCACAGGCCTGATGCGGGTCAGCATCCCCTTTCCCTTTTCTGCATGATCCATAAGTCTATAAGGATCCTAGGCTAGCACTCATGGCTACAAAGCTGAGCAATACAAGCTCGCGCTCCACCAAAACTTGCCCCCAGGTCTTCGAGAGACAGGCCATCACGACCCAATGGTCTCACAAGACAGGCCATCACGACCCCAAGGTCTCACAATACAGGCCTCAACAAATAATACAAAACTCATAGGTAGCTACTGCCGTGCGGTAAGGGGATAGACTATCGATTCTTCCCCCCAAATCGGGTGTTTTCCTGGAGTCTACACCCAGTACTCTCAACACAGCCATTTGCACATCCTGCGATTCTGAAATCTACGCGATAACCACAGAGTCTTCCCCGGTATACAAAATATATAAATATCACCAATCCAGACCAACCTGTCCGGATGAGCTTCACACAACATGTCTATTCCGTACTTCGGTTCCGGATCTAAATGCAAAACCTACGTGGATACACGGATCTACCCGCCGGGAGAACCACATCCACGTGTTCGTGGAGTGTCTACCCTCTAATGCCAAAAAAAGGACTTCACATGTCCAAGAAAGAGGATCGTTACCCTTGAAGTGCTCTTTGGCGCCATGGGAGAAATCTAGACGGTTGAATTCGACCACTTCGGCCTTGCCTCCGTAGATCCGAACTCGCTTTGCGAATCTGAACTCTGAATCTCAAACGGTGGCGTAAACTCTCCTTTCCGGCGCTGCTGCTCCTCCAGAAATCCAGGCCAAATTCTCAACTCCAAAAGAAATGAAGTGAAACGGCCAAACCAGAGCTTTAAACCAATATACCGCCACGCGGTACCGTTATTCAACACCTCGTTTTGCGTGCAACCGCCCAAGCCCTCCAATCACAGGCTGACACGTGGCCACACGGTTACGAAATTCAATATCGCCACACGATAGGAAAATTCCGCCAAACGGTACCGGGCACCGGTTACAAAACGACCACTCACGCTAACGCCGCGCGTTAGCTGCTACCGTTGTGCGGTAAAAACCCGAGAGCTCTGTCAATTTAATTGATCATGTTACCGCCAGCGATAATACTAACGTCGGGCGGTAGCTCAACTCGACGCTCTCAACGCCTGCTATCGCCACACGATAACCCGCTACCGCCGCGCGATAGCACTCGACGCCAGTTGAGTCCACTCAACGCTCTCGACGCCTGACACTATCGCCGCGCGGTATCAGCCTACCGCCGCGCGGTAACCCTTTTTGCTTCCTACAGAACTTTGGGGTGTTATATTTGTGGGGTTGACTTTGGTCGATCCCTACTTTCACAATCGAAGGAGATCTGTGCTTTTGCTATTCGCATCCCAAATTTATCATGATATTAGGGGGACCCTATCAAAAATCATAAAACAAACCACCCCTATGTGGTTCTAAAAATTTGAAATCGAACCGAACCGTGCAAATCATTGGAATCAAATCGAACCGAACTGAATGGTTTGATTTTGTTTGGTTCAATTCAATCTTGGTGGTTTAAAAAAGAAATATGAAAACATAATCTTAGAGAAAAATTTAAAAAACATAGTTGCATACATTGTGTTTATCACTGTGACTCTTGTGAGAAAAGAAATAATGCATATCTCCATTTAATAGCTTAGTGTAATACATATTAAGTTTTTATTAAAATGCTATTGTCCACCGTGACGCCCAATATTATAATACTAAATTACTAATATTAATGTAAGTGCTAATACAATTTTATTTGACATTCAAAATCGTGAACTGAACGAAACCACATGATTTTCCAAAAAATGAAACTGTGATTGAACCACAACCTACTAAAACCGAACTGAATTATGTGGTATAGTTTTGTTTTGTGCAGTTAAGCGGTTCAGTTGGTTCTGAGTTACACCCCTTATTGCGGGTCGGCTCGAGGCTCTTGGTACACCGGTCTAAGTTAGAACGTCTTAGGTCCGGAGCAGTCGAGTGCGCAAACAATCTCTGAGAAAGGAGATGGCTGGCAAGATGTGTTTTACGTGAAAACCCTGGAAAAGGGTGAAAACCACGTAATCAGGACTGTGCCGACCAAACTTTCACTATCAGTTGTTGCTTTACATTGCTTTTTGAGAGAATGCTAGGGCGACAGGCTACTTCTCGTTACAACTTGCAGGGGGGGCGAAAGATGCATTCAGAGGGTGACAGACCACCACTCTCGAATCTAAGTCTTTTTCCTAGCCGCGGTGGGAAGCACTGTGCTCTGGAGCCTGGATGATCATCTGCTTGCGCTTGGAATCTTAAGTGGCGCATTCTACGCGTCTTGATGCCGGTGAAGTGTATCCAACAATTTGCGATGGAGTCCGGAGCTTGAAGGCAGATGGAGATATTCGAGTGATCTTTGAAGTGCTTTAAGATCTTCAATGATGTCTTCAAAGACGATGAAGATTTCCGGTAGAGCTCTCGAGCTCATAGGAGAAACTAGGGAGAAAAAAAGATGAAAATGAAGGAGTGATCGGGGTCTTGTTTATAAACCCAGGAGAGGTTATGGTGGTTATGCGGTTATCTGAATACCATAACCACACTTTTTACTACTTGCAAGTCAATTTTGTATAGGTTAAATACTCGTATATTTTTTAATAATTTTACAATGCGCAGAACAATATAATTTTGGCTAAGCGCATCACTCATAATAAGTGGTTACACCGCTAGTTACGTGGGTGACTACCTCCACATCGGATGATGGAGTTAGCGTAGGGATGATTAGACGGCTGAGGAGAGGAGAGGGGTCGACTGGCGCCGATGATCGGCGGCAGGAGTACTCCCAGAGAGGGGGGAGCGGCCGGTCGCTGCCCCTCGCGAACACAGACGTGCGACCGAGAGGCGCGGCGGCGGCCGACCACGAGGCTGACCGCGACCCCTTGCGGTCGCGGTCTCACCGCCGCGGGAGGCGGCGACGGCCGGCTGTGAGGTCGGCCACGGGCACTCGTGGACACGGGTGCACGTTCGCGAGCCTCAACGATGATCGGCTGCGAGAGCTCACTACTGCAAGATGCGGCAACGACCGGTCGTGAGGCCTGCCGCAGGGGCGTGGCTATGATCCGCGGCAGCGGCCGGCCGGGAGGCGGAAGCAGGAGTGGGCCCCGGGAGCTCGTGGTTGTGGGTGCGTAGCCACAAGCCTTAGAAACGGCCGACCGTGAGGCCAGCCGCGGGTGCTCACAAACTTCGGGGTAAGATCACGAGCCGCGTCGTCACATGACCTTGTTTCTGGCCGCGGGATCGCGATCATGTGATGCGGCGGCAACTTGCGAGGTGGCGGTTGGCGATACGGTTGGCGCGATGGTTTTGGCGAGTTGATCGCGCTGGGGATCATGTGTGTGGTGATTAGCGCACATGTCGCACGTGGATCGAGCACGCGGATTGTGTGTGTGTTGGTTTCCTTGATAACCCCCGACTAAGTTAGTGGGGATATTGAATTTCGGCTAGTTGCAGCCCATAACTCCTATAAATTTACAGGGACTTTCTGTATGTGAACGGGTCGCGGTAACATGGCTGAGGCGAATGATGGGGCGCTGAAGTAGGCGTAGCGACAGCGGTGTTAGAGCAAATGTATGCGTTCTGATGGCGGACAAAAGAGGGGGATGCGGGTGCGGAGATAATCTATGTGCAAGGTGCGCGCTGTGCGAGCCCGCGCTCAAGGCAGCCACGGGGCACACCTTTGCATGGGACGTGCACTGGGCGCACCCGCGCGCGAGGCACCCCCACGCTTTGGGTGTGTCAGCGTCAGTGCATCCTACGGTAGCAGGGGATGCCTGTATATTTACGCTTGGCGATTTTTGGATGTTTTGCTTTTGCCAATTTTGAAGCGTGCAAAATCCTCCGTTCAGTAGAATGGTGTTGTGCGAGTCGTCACTGAGATCCATGTTCCGTCTATCATATCACAGTGTAAGGAGGTGGTTGTAATTTTGAAGTATTGTTGCATGCCAATGTCCCGGTTTACCCCTCCCTGCCTGGATGACATGCATCATGGGCCTGATTACTTTCTTCCAGGAGCACGACTCGAGGTTCTCTTTGGATCGTTTTAAAGACTGGTGTGAGGTGCGTATGGATGGAGGCGAGTGCATTAAGGTTCAGAGCAACAAACATTGACTTGAGTTTGAGAATCAGACGGACTGTCGCCACGGGAACACCAAGTTCGGTTGCATCAGGAACTCTTGGGGCTTGCCAGAGCTTTGGAAGTTGCTTCCCGAATGTTATCTCTGTGTGAAGGGGCATGAGCGAGAGTTTGCTCTAGTGCTGGGGTTTACTGAGCCTCATGCGTTAGCAAACGCTTCGTTTGTCATCTCTTAGTTTGTGGAGGAGAAACGTCTATTGTTGTGCGAGCTCTTTACCGATCTTGAGCACTTTGCTGTGGCGCCGTTGGATCACGATCGGAAGAGGAAGCTGGTGTTCAAGTGTGGCGGTTTTGATTCTGAGACTCGACCTTCCTTTCAGTTGAGAGAGCATTCTAACGAGGTGGCTCCTAGCAACTCCAGAGTTGATGTTGCGACTGTTGATCTTGAACTCAAGGTTCTGGGTTCCTTTATCCCCCAAGAACCTCCTGAGGGGACAACTGTGTCTTAGGTGGCAAAGACGAGGTGGGTGTCTTCCTCCCTTGAGGCGATGAACAATGTTGTAAGTATGACATTTTTGCTTTGGTTTGCTTGTCGTCTTGTAATGAATCTAACTTCGCTTTTTGTTGCAGATTGAAACTCAAGCCAATATTGCTGTTACGTGGAATGATCAATACGCAAATCTGAAGGATGTATCCTTGCACTTCAGGAGGAGCTCCATCAAGCGAAAATCTCCTTGTCTGAGTCGACGGACGGCGGGACCTTGACGTGTCTCGTTTTAGGCAGATCAAGTTTGAGCTGTGTGCAGAATTGGAGCAGTTGCAGACGGAGCCCTGGATGGAGAAGAAGTCCCTCGTAGAGAAGACTGTGCATCTGTTAGAGAGTGTGCATGAGGACGCGGCTCGCCATGAGACTGAGTTGGGTCCTTAAAGACCGAGGTGGAGCGTTTTTCTTCGCAAAAGCGGGTTGCTGAGCTGAAGGCCGCTGGAGTCGCTAAGTTCAAAGACTCTATCAATTACATGCGGGATTGTTGTCTGCTCTCAGAGGAGATCTGCGAGGAGGTCTGGATGATGCAGTGGTCCAGAGCCGCCCCGCTCTGGTTCTGCACCAGAGGAACACATCCGGTCCCACCACCGGACTTCATCCCAAGCACCTTACCCATGACCGCACCTATTTTTAGTGCACCGGGATGTTGAGACTCCGCCTCAACATCCCGCCGCACTGAGAATAGGTGCGATCATGGATGGGGTGCTTGGGTTGCAGCCCGGTGGTGGGACCGGGCGTGTTCCTCTGATGCAAAACCAGAGCGGGGCGGCTCTGGACCACTGCATCACTGGACTAAAGAGGTATAGCCCCAGATGGAGGGCGAGCGAGAGATGACCCTCAAAAAGGGGATGTGGAATACCCTGCAGATGGTAGTCTGAAAGAGTGGATGTGCGGTGTACTGGCACGACTTTAGAGACCTCACTGAGGATGAGAGTGTTGATTCTGATGTTGATATTGACGGTGAGGAGTAGCTCCGCCTTTATTGTACTTTTGCACAACTGTTCTTGGTGATTGCTTTCCGTGTTGTTGCAACCTTGCACTTTGTGATTACTTTGTAATTTGTATGTAGTTGTAGCGCTCTGGGCGCTCTTTATACTTTGCATTGCTATTCATGGATCGTTCTGGTTTGAAGCACTGCTTGTGTAGCTATTTGGCTCTTGTGGTATTGGCACTACTGTTTTATGCGTGACCTTGTTTGTCTATTGATGTCAGCGACATGGGGACGAGATCCTAACGATGCCACAACCTACTACGCGGGCGAAGGGTGGACGCCTTGAGCCGGGGTAGTTAGAGGTCGAGGCCACCATGTTGCGGGTTGTCCTTGCCCGTGACAAGACCTACTACGGGGGCGAAGGGCGGACCTTCAAGCCGCAACAGTGAGGAAGGGGGACGAGACCCTAACGATGTCGCAACCTGCTACACGGGAGAAGGGCAGACACTTTGAACTGGGGTAGTGAGAGGTCGAAGCCATTGTGTTCTGGGCTGTCCTTGGTCGTGGCAGGACCTACTTCGAGGGCAAAGGACGGACCTTCGAGCCGCAGTAGTGAGGCAGGGGGACGAGACCCTGACGATGTGGCAAACTACTACGCAGGCGAACACTTCGAGCTGGGATAGTGAGAGGTCGAGGCTACCGTGCTGCAGGTTGTCCTTAGATGTGGCGATGAAGGGCAGACCTTTGAACCCGGGCGATCGTGAATAGTGTAGGCCCTAGCGGTGTCGTGATCTACTACGGGGGTGAAGGGCAGACATTCGAGCCGGGGCAGTGGGAGGTCACTAGGGCGCGGCCTCAGAGAGATGGTGAAGGGGAGACGCTTCAAACCGCCGGTGAGCGCAAGGAGGGCAGACCCTGGTGACGTCATGACCTACTGCAAGGGAAAGGACGAACCTTCGATCCACGACAGTGGGAGGTCACTGGAGACCTTGACGATGTCGTACCCTACTACGCGGGCGAAGGGTAGATCTTCGAGGCGGGGTAATGAGGGCGATGCCTCCGTGTTGCGGGCTACGCACAATGGGGGGGATGTGATCCATGACAATGTCGTAACTTACTACGAGGGCGAAGGGTGAGTCCTCTGAGCCGAGGTAGTGAAGCCAAGGCCACTGTGCTGTGGTTTGGGTGTGACCGGGGGATTTGATCCCTGACGACGTCATAACCTACTACAAGGGCGAAGGGCGGATCCTTCGAGCCGAGGTAGTGTGGTCAAGGCCGCCTTGCTACAGTCTGAGCTTGACTGGGGGAATGGTCCCAAAGTATTCCTGTGATGACAGAGTTAGGAACAAACCAAACATACTGCATTGAAACAAATAATAGTATGTGTGCAAGCATAGACTTGCTATGTTCTTGAGTTAGAGATTATTTTTTATACAAACAATAAAACATAAGTTGATTAAACAAAGCCGAATATGGTAAGACATTCATGTCCGATTCTTAGCGTTACTTTGAGGTTCATCTTTTTAGGATCTTCCAGAACGGCGGCCGGCCGTGAGGATGGCCGCGGGCTCGCGTGTCCGCGAGCGACTTGCGAGGATGTGGTTGGCATGGCGGTTTTGGCGAGAGGATAGCGCAAGGGGATCGCGCGCGTGGTGGTTGAATACACGTAGCGGGGAGAGTGATCTTGATCCCCTTTTCCTTGTTTCCGACGGTGGAAACAACCAAGTCCCCTTTCCTTCCCTTGTAGGTCGGCAGCACTGGAGGCTGCAAAAGTCAAATTTTCCCATTATCGAAGAGTTCTTCAGCAGAACAGATCCCCATAAGCATAACCATGAGAATTGTATAATATCAACCAGAGTGGAGCGAAGGCGAAGACCTTGCCGAGGCATCGTTGTCCTGACCAATAAGGACCCACGACTTCGTCCAATCAACCCCAAAACCCTTCTTACCCTGCAAAAGGGCTTCAAATTCGAACCCATTGCCGCCACATCATGGAAGGACAACAAATCATGGTAATTCATGCTCCGCATCCGCTACTTAGACCTCCTGCAATGAGTTTGGCCTGAAACTTACAAATCACGGACATCTTTGAGAAAAAAGGTTGTCAAGGTGCACGCACGAGGCTCGCAAAAGGGAAGTTCTTGGACAAAAGTTCCGGTTATCTCGGATATCTGGTTTTAGGCTTCACAAGAATGAATAAAAGAGAATTTTAAATCTTTTAGGGGGTATGAATAGCCAAAGAGGGTACACATACATCATCACCCTTTGTTGGTTTAGGAACCTGTTAACTGTCGAAGGCGGAATGGCGCACGGGATGCAATGTCAAGCTGGAGCCCCGTGCTCCAACCAGAACGGCAGCGCATTCCGTGGTTTTGGGCGCACAAAATGCCTCCACGCTGGTCTCGGTGTTTAGCGAGTGCTCTGATCTGCCTTTGATAGCCCCCGTGCCAAAGCTGGGACGCTCCGCCAAACACACCCTTAATTAATGGCCAGACAAAAATGAAATTTGATCCAAGAGTTATGATCAAATTCCAAATAAAATTGGTCAGTCCTGTTATTCATATGCATTACATAAGGAAGAAATGTATTATGACGAGGAGAGAAGACGCTTTCCCTAAAAAAAATAGTTGGCGAACAAATGACTTAAATGAGTTTCATTTTTTCCGGCAACAGCGGACTGACAAAAGATTGTTGGAAATCAAGTGATGCAGGATCAGGAGTCCACCTGCCTGTCTGTCACTCCATAACCAAAAGTCCACCTACCCATGAATCCCACCCGATAGACCTTATTCAGGGCTTCAACCATCTTCAAAGGTCAAAACAGCTATGAACATGGATAACCAGAATATTCTGCACATCTACAATCCAAAAGAGTACCTCTTCAGCATTCAAGCCCCAATAGGAGCTCAATTTTTTTTAAAAATGCAAAGAATATTAGGATCAAAATTAGTATACAATCATCAAGTTTGGGCTCCAATCACTCAGACACTAGGCATGCGCTGCAGCTCATCCTGCAGAAGCCGCGCGAGCTATTGGACCCAACCATATAAAGGGGATTCCGGCTGCATTCTCCAACAGCTGCCCACTTGGGGCAGAGCTCATTTTCGTCGATGCAATCTCCGCCCTCGATATTCTGGGGTCAATCGAAAGACCTCACGTGAATCCATTTTGTCGCCGACCACTTCTCGCCCTCGATCACGGGGCAGCTTCCGTGCAGGCTTTTTGAATTTTTTGTTGCATCGGGATGAAGGTTGAAGAAGAGCAGAGCGTCGCCCTTTTCTGGCTTCACTGCACAATCACAGGGCATTGATCGTTAGCTTTGCCTCAAACTATTTTGAGGTCAAAATTTAGGAGGAATCTTCGTTTTCCAGTATTTTTAACATATTTTTCTCAAACAATTTTCATCCATATTATCAGGGTCTATCACTTACGGTCCGTTTGGCCCGATGTTTTTGCACCAATGTGTTCGGACAAAAAGTCAACCGCAGTAAATTCTATTTTGGTACGGCAATGGTTTCAATCACCACCACAAAAAAAGTTTGAACCTAAGGGCATGGTTCCACGAGTGATGTGTGTTCACAAAAAAAAGCCTCACTTTAAACCTAAATGTGAATGTGGCTCTAGGAGTGAGAGAGTAAGCATTCATGAACTACAATTCATGATTGTTGCATTCACAATCGCCACTGCCATGCCAATTGAACCCTTACTCTTCTTAACCCCGCAAAGTTAATGTTGTCTCCTCGTTCAGTGTTGCATTTTCTACCCTTTTATCAAATATGTCTGAATCACCTAAGTCTATTTTTCATTACCATGACCTCCCTAGAATTAACACCCCTGTTGAACTAAATACAATAGAAATTGGTTACTTCATCTTACTATCGCCACATACCAATTAATATTCTCATTTCTAGGTCAATCGCTTCAGCCTTCAGGTTACCTTTTATGACATTAATGCCTATCCATGTATATTGGGTATGCCAGAGAAGTGACTGGAAAGGCAGGGGCCGGCGGTAGAGGGAGAGGAGGGAAGGAGAGGAAATCTTAGGGAGTGCACCTGATTCCTTGCATAAATCCAAGATAACCCTAAATGAGAAAATACAACTCCCCTTATAATAGTGGGGTGCGAACAACAAAATTCTAGAGTGTGAATAGTAAAAACATAAATATACTTGAAATGAAGATATTCAGACAAAAGTAGTTCCCCTGGTCAGGCTACGGTCCGATGTTTTCTTGCGCATGTAGACCTTCCACGAAGTTGTCACATCATGCGCGTCCGTATCAATACCGCAGTCTGGAAAATTTGTCTTGTGCTCAAGGCAATAATCGGCGAATTGACAGCGAAAATCATCCTGAGACAATCATGTAGCATCGGATTCGGGGCGGTTGAGCCGAGCCACTAGGATTTCCTTGGGGTTGTTGTCACCCGGAAGATGGTGGAGGCGGTTAAGAATTGTGTCCGGTAGTAAGGCGTTTCACCGGTGAGGTCAATGTCGGTCGGAATGTGGTCCACAGTGGGGTGCTCTCCCACCACTCGGCGTAGATGAGAGACATGGAAAACCTGATGAATGCGGCTTCCGCTAGGGAGGCGAAGCCGGAACGCAATGACACCAATGCGAGCGATGACTTCAAAAGGCTAGAAGAACCGAGGGGCCAACTTTGGACAAGGACGCCGGACCACCGAGAATTGTCGGTAGGGATGGAGCTTGATGAACACCTTTTCGCCTATTTGTGCTGTTTGCAAAGTCATTTTCTCTTGATCCCGACATATGTGGTGTTTCAGTTGATCAAGGATGGTGTTACAGTTGATCGATGGAGGTGGCTGGCCATAGATGGTCACAAACAGAGTTGTGTCGGCCGCTTGATGGCATGCCATGTTGTAGGAATATTCGGCCCAATGTAGCCACTTGACCCACTCACGAGGCTGCTCTCCAACAAAGCAACAGGGGTGAATTTCCAAATACCAATTCAGAACTTCAGATTGGTCATCCGTTTGTGGGTGATATGCGGCGCTCATGCGGAGACGGGTGCCTTGGAGACGGAAGAGTGACGTTCAAAATGCGCAAAAAAATGGATCGTGGTTGCTCACAATCGATCGAGGAAAGCCATGAAGCCGCACAATCTCGTTGATAAAGCTCCCCACCATGGTGGTGGCCGTGTAGGGATTGATGGCAGAGTGGGAGGAAGTGGGCGTATTTGGAAAGGAGGTCCACCACCACCAAGATACAATCAAACCCTTGCAAGCACGGTAACCGTGTGATGAAATCCACGACGACATCTTCCGAAATCATGTCAGGAATTGGGAGCGATTGGAGGAGATCTCCTGGAAACGTGGCTTCATATTTTGCCTTTTGGCAAAAAAGACATGCGGTCACAAAAGCTTTGACTTGCTGAAACATGTGAGGAAGGAATCTGGGCGATGACCGTGTGGGGACGAGGCGGCCCTTGAAGAACAAATGACTTCCCACAAGGGAGTAGGGAGGGTGATCCGCGATGTCGGAGATGAGGGTCGTCCGTATGGGGTTCAAGTGGGGTTTGGCCTCCACTTAAAGGGTAGCCGCTTCTTCCCAAATGGGACGAAAGATGGTCGAGAGTTCTGAGGCTTGGCTTTGACGGGAGAGATCATCGACCGCCTGGTTAGCCTTGCCCATGCGAAACTCAATGTTGAAGTCATAGCCGAGGAACTTGGTGACCCAAACATGTTGAGCTAACGTCGCAATTTTCTGATGTAAGAGATAACAGAGGCTATGGTGGTCGGTGAGGACCACAAAGGGCCGGTCGAGGAGATATGTGAGCCCATGTTGCACTGCCAAAATGAGGCCCATGAGCTCGTTTTCATATGTATAGTGAATTCGGATGGTAATCGAGAAGGCCTGACTAAAGTAGGCCACCGGTCTTCCCGATTGCATGAAAATGGCTCTGACACCGGTGCCAGATGTGTCGCATTCCATGAGAAAAGAAGATGTTGTTTGGCATTGCTAAGAATTGTCCTTACACAAGAGCTTTTTTGAGAACGTGTTTGCAAAGTACCGCCCAGAAGATGTTGTTTATCGTTGCTTGTGAAAGTTATTTAACTTAAGGTAAGCTAATCACCTAGAGGGGGGGGGGGTGTGAATAAGTCATTAAAATTTTACTAAATCTTTTGCTGATTTCAAGTTGTTCTAACTAGAGCTTGTCCTTAAATCCTGCAATAACAAAAAAAAACAAGCACACAACAAACACAAAGATTTATAGTGGTTCCCCAATTGGGTACATCCACTTTCCCTCCCACCTATCCAACTTACTTGTTGGACTCGACACAAACTCCAGCACTATGCTCCTCAGAGTTTACACCTAAGGCCCTCCGCCTTACACACAGATTCTTCACAGAATCCAACTCAGAACCACAAGGGTTCCTACCTCAGAGCTCTGCAGAGCTCCTACAGCTCAGTGATCCACTGATCACTTACCTCAGCCTTCTTTCTAAGGCCTACACTTAGGCTCTTCAGCCCTATTGCTGCAGGCACACAACCCTACTCTCAGAGTGCTGCAGCACTCCTACAACTCAGTACTCTTACAGGTACCTACAGCTCAGCCTCCTCCAAGGCCTACAACTCAGTGACACACTTGTCACCTACAGCTCAGTGACTCTTCAGTCACCTACCTCAGGCACAAGGCCCTACACTCATGCTGGGAGGACAACCCTACCTCAGATCCATACTTGGATCCTACCTCAGAGAGCAACACTCTCCTACCTCAGGCACTTAAGCCCTACAGTTCAGATCCTCACTTGGATCCTACCTCAGTGACCCAACAGGGCACCTACCTTAATGACAAATTTGTCATCTACCTCAGGCACAAAGTGCCTTACACTCAGATTCAGGAAACCTAAATCCTACAGGAAATAGAACAGTAAGTTGAAGAAAATAAAACAACTGACTCAGAGAAATATCTCTGAGTCAACTTTGCTGGACTGAGCAGATTTCAGTACAGCCCACTTGTTGTAGAAAGAATCAGTCTTCTTCTACAGTTATCACATTTCTGCTGCACAGATGAGCAGCTACCAGCTTGCTGAAAAGATGAATCAGCTACATTGTTCTGTTGAGAACTAACTTGCTGAGCTTTGAAGTGCTTCAGCTATCTTTCTTTGCATTCAGGCTAACTTGACCGGACTTTAGCTTGCAAGCTTGATGGGGAAGAAGATGTCCAGCCGTCTCTTTCTTTTTCTCTTTCTATATTTTCTACGTTTGATCCCCGTGTATTCGTTCGTTAACCCTAATCCCTTTACTGTTTCCTTTTTATATGCGTTGATTTGAATCAACGACACAATAGTATGTGGGTCCACCAAAAATTGGTGAGTGCCAACTCCATCAGAAAAGGACAAAACATCTTTCGGCGCTACAACAGCTTTCCCGCAACGGCTTCCTGCAATTTTGACTTTGATGACGTCAGCAGTAGTCATCATCGACTGGACTTAAAAATTTTCCTGGCATTGTCTCAGCGGTTTTGTCTCAGCGGTCTCAGAGGTTTTTCATTATCAGCTGAGACAGGCCTTTGTCTCGGCGCTTTCTTCCTACCAGCTGTCTTAGCGGTTTTTGCTCTTAACTGTCTCAGCGGTTTTCTTCTTAACAGTCTCAACGCTTCCTTCTTTATTAGAAGTTTTGAGTGAACCTGCTTCACTCAACGCTTCTGGACTTAGAGAAATCCAGCCAGTTTTGTCTCAGCTGTCTCAGCGGTCTCAACGCTTTCTTCTCAGTGTCTCAGCAGTCTCAACGACTTCTTCTCAGCGGTCTCAGCGTTTTTTTTCCTTAGACAGATTTTCTGGCTTTAGCTGCGTTTGATGATCTGTGGGCTGAGCTCGACGAACTCTGATCTTCTCAGCGGTCTCAGTGCTTTTTGCCTTAGTCAATTTTCCTCTGGCTTTAGCTTGACAAGCGTTGAGCTAAGCTCGACGAACTGTAACCTGAGCTCGACGGACTTTGACCTTCTCAGCGGTCTCAGCGCTTCTTGCCTTAGTCAATTTTTCTCGTGCTTTTGCTTGACAAGCGTTGAGCTGAGCTCGACGAACTTCGAGCTGAGCTCGACGAATTTTGAATCATGAGCTCTTTAAGCTTAACCCAAGGAATGTTGAGTTGAGCTCGACGATCAGCGAGCTGAGTTCGACGAAATTTGAGTTTACTGCCCAACTCATTTTTCTTCACCTGTCCAATCATGGACAATCTGCATGCAAGAACTAGAGCACACATCAAATACATTATGTGGGTATGTCATTGACCCGTTTGACTTCTTACAAATCTGGGATATTGAGATCTGTTAGAATAACCCATGTATTGGGCCTATCTTTTGAGCCCATTATTGCTCTCTTCTCTTTTAGTCTCACATCTTGTATAAGATTTATTCTCTCTCTCTCTTCCTCCTATATATTTGTATTCTCTACATGGTATCAGAGCCAAAATCGGCCTCTCGCGGACTCTTCTTTTCTGTCCGCCTCGGTTGACCTCCCGCGGCCTGCCTCCCGCGGCCTGCTTGTCTCTGTCCGCTTCTATTCTGCGGCTTGCCCGTCTCTGCCCGCTTCTTTTTCGATGCCTCCAGTTGCTCCCTTTTTGTTGTGGTTCCAACCCCCCGGCTTCTTATAGCCCTTTCACTCCCTGATCCGTGGGGCCACCTTCTCCCTTGTTCTCCGCTGTCCGCTGCGAGCTCCCTGCTCGCCGACGGTTCTTGGTCGTTGTTCTTCTGGCGGACTGCTCCAGCTCGCCGCGGCCTATCTTCAGTCCGCTGCTTTGTCTATCCGCGATCTGCCTTCTCTATCCGTTTGAGACTTTCTACTCGCGGTTTTCCTTCTCCTTAGACCGCTGATGTGATCCGCCAGACCGTGCGGGCTGTTCCTCTCCCGCATTTTGGTCGCGGTCTTCTCCTGCTCTTCCTGTCCGCGCGGCTTGTCTCTGTCCGCACGGCTTGTCTTTGTCCGCTGCGGCTTTCTTTTCCCAGTCCGCTTCGCCTTTGGTCGCGGCCTCCTTCTGCCGCTGGTTCTTTCACATCTTGACCGGGCGTCTCTGCTCTAGTCGCGCGGGCTCTCCTCTCTTGCGGACTGCTCTTGTCCGTCGGACTCTCTCTCTCTTCTTGCGGACTGCTCCTGTCCGTTGCGGACTACTTCCTGTGCTCTGCCCGCTGCTGTGTTCACCTACACCGTGTGGACTCCTTTCTTTCCGCATTTTGGTCGCGAACTGACTACTCGCGGGTGACCGGCGTGACCGTGCGGACACGTGCCTTTTCCGCATTTTCTGGTCGCGGTCTCCAGTCCTTCCCGCTGCGGCCTTGTCATGTGACCTCTTGCTCTTTTTGCGGCGGTCTCCCTAGGTGGTCTGGTTCTGCGGTTTGCCTCTATGGCTTCTTCGGGTAACTCCACTAGCTCGGCGGCCAGTCCGCCTATTGACCGCCCGACTTGTCCTACAGACCGCCCGGTTTGCTCTGCTGAAGTCCGTGACGAGCTAAGGATCACTACCATCTCTCTTTCTGACAAGAAAAACTTTATTCCTTGGGGGCACTCAGTTCGACGGGTTCTTCAGGCCAAGGGCCTTCTGCCTCACCTTACTAAGGCACCTTCATCTCCTCTTACTGATGATTGACTCCGCAATGATGGCCGCATTCAGACTTGGATCCTGAATTCCTTGGATGGTGAGCCTTATCAGATGGCTATGTACCACGACACCGCCAAGGCTATGTGGGATGAATTGCATTCCTTATACTCAGGTCGTGACAGCCTTCAGCATCTCTACGACATACTTACTGACCTCTTTGCTCTCGACACTGGAGGGGCTTCGGATATGACCTCGTTTGTCGCTCGGGCTGAAACTCTTGCTGAAACCTGGATCCAGCATCAGCCGCCCACCAATGATCATGCTGCTCAACGCGCTCAAAAGGAAGCCGCTTGCATTGCCATCATCATGGCCCGTCTTCCATCTCACCTTCAGAGCCTTCGTGCTCAGGTCCTGGCTGCTCCCACCACACCATCTTTCTCTGTTGTATGCTCCATGATTCTCCGTGTCTCCCCTCCTCCAGATACTCCTGCACCTTCACCTCTGGCTCTTCTTCAGCAGGCCCCTCCGCTCCTACCATCCCCTCCTACTTCTGCTCGGGGGAGGACGTTCGGGCTCTCGGGGCCGTGGCCGTGGTGGCCGGGGTCAGCCAAAGTGTTCCTTCTGCGGGAAAGATGGTCATTTTGAGGCGACCTAATACAAGAAAATTGGTTATCCACCTCGTCCGACGGCTTCTGTTGTTACTGACGCCAGTCCTCCTGATCTTGAGACCGTGGTTGGGGGAATAGGGTCGAAGCCGCCAAAGATGGCGTGGTAGTCATTCACGGAACACTCGTGGTTGGGGGAATAGGGTTGTCACATGTCGGCACCGGAAGCACAGTCTTTTATTGCGGAGCTCGTTGTAGTCATCGTTAGAAAGACGTTGAGGGGCCGAGGTACGGCCATAGCAGAGACCCCCATGCGGGACCCGAGTAAGAGGAGCTGGGATGGGCGGTCTCCTAGTGGTCGCAGAGTGTGGTGGTCGACAGAAGGCGCATGAGGCCGCAAAGAGGCCAGGCTCAACCAAACGGGCCATGTTGAGGGCATCAAAGACCGTCCCCGGATGGTGCGTGCAGAGGCGGGAGCGACTGTGAAGGTCTTGCATGAAGAACCAAAGCCAGTGATCGGGCAAAAGGCCGCAGAGAGAGGAAGTGGTTGGATTGGCGAAGCCATTGAGCTCAATGGAGCGCGGCGAAACTGACAATGGCGAGAGACACCTTATCCGTTTCCGGAGTGAGATTGAGGTCAAAGTATTGTTCTCCTTAGCGATCCATCCCATCGGGTCGACGCCAACAAAGGACAAAATGTCGAGGGTGAGGGCGGAACGACCCGACATTGGCTGGTGTTGCGGGTCTGGCAGAGGCTGGTTTGGTAAGGTGCCGAGAAGGTATCCCCCGTCCGCGGGTGAGTCGGAACCGGAGGCGGCGGTCGAGGCTTGGAGGTGGTCAAGTTGAAGATTGGAGGCGGAGGCTGAGGCTTGGAGATTGTCGTGGAGTTGATGGCGAGGATCGTTGCGTGCATGGAGATGAATAGTTGATCGTGCGTATCCAGGAGGCGGCTGATGGCATCATCTTTGGTGGGGTCAGGATGTAGCTGGCTTGAAGGAGACATGAGAAAACACAATGACAGCGACAGTTGGCGACTGTGCGAGCGAAGCAAGGAAGGAGCAAGGATTGACCAGCTAGTGTGAGCCATATTTAGGAGCGGACAAAGACCGACTGATCAGGCAAAGGCAGGGAATGCGGAGGACCGGCGACGTGAGCGGGCGGACGGCGGGTCAGACCAAATATTAGGGATCCCGAAGAAAAGACGGGCAAGGGAAGGGCCGACTATCATAAATCCAAGATAACCCTAAATGAAAACATTCAACTCCCCTTGTAACAGCGGGGTGCCAATAGGAAAATTTTTGGAGTGTGAATAGTAAAAACATAAATAAACTTGTAACGAAGAAATTCAAATAGAAGTAGTTTTTGCAGTTTCTGCCAACATCATTGGGCTACGACCCGGTGCCTTCTTGTGCGTGTAGACCTTCCACAAAGTTGTCTCCTTTATTTTAACCAATGTAATATTAAATTTAGAAGTTATATCATCATCGTTATGTATAATAAATTAAAAACAGTTAAACTTATCACACCTAGACATTCACATCTGTCAACAACTAATGATCATGCACAGAGTCTCCTTGTGACCAGTGTGTGGCATCGACAGTACCCGACAGTCGCTTGACGCCTCTCATACAAAATCGTTATTCACCACACACATTATGGGGGCACTGCTCGGGGCTCGGGAGATTACTATCGTGGCTCCACACTACTCGTTGTGGTCACGTGCACGACCAGCAATTTTTAATAAGAACGTTGCTTAATAAAACATATAAAATATGAGCGCAATGTTTATGTTATTTTCACAGTATCTCAAAATGAAAATTATTACAATGAATAAAAATGCTAACAAAATAAAAAAGACTAATCAAGAAAATCCAATAATCACATGAAACCCTACATAAAATGCTATAATTAATTGTCTTTAATTATATATATTTTTTCTCATAATAACATTAAATCATAAAGAGATTAGTTACTTTTTGATATTGCTTATGTTTATTCATTCATATTGTTGGATCCTAACCACCCTCCAACAACGCATCAACATCAACTCTGTATTATTTATTTCAAATAAATTTTTGCTAAAGAATGTAAATAGGATAGAAGATAAGGGTAATAAGTGAAATACCAATGTTTCACCAAAGACTAGCGTTCCTTTAATATATGTAGTATAGATAATTAAACTATGCACGCCTGAAAATAAGCAGATGGGAGAAATACCTGCATAGCCTGTCTTTGCACAGTCAGACCAACTGTCGTCCTTTGGTTGGGCCGGTATGTCCTGTGAATCAATCGAATAAGATTATATGAAATAATCATAAACATTGTGAGGAAAAAATTACTCCTTACATCTGAATCAGGGAAAACTGTTTCCCCGCCCTTCTTAATGTTCGATAGGTACATGAGAACTGTGGCAATTCGATGTCCACCGAGAGCTTGGTTGATTTTGTCGTCAAAATAATCAAAATGCGGCTCATACTTTTCGCCAGTCTCATAGTGCAGTATTTGAATCGCCTCGCCATTTTCTGATTATCGAAATATTGGTAATGAAATGTGTGAATTGTGGAAAGGTATTATGCCATGAAATATGGGAGAACTTACCTTCAGGGAGGAAGGTCCAGGCAGCAATCCTTGCCTCAATTCGCTCAACTATTTCATCCTTCAAGGCAAAATTAAACAACAGGTCATAATAAATCCATTGTTAAGCCAAAACTTACAGCAGACAAGGTTGTAGATGTCGGATTGAGTTTGAAATGTCGTATGTCGGATTGCGGGGGATATATCGGGGATATTTTACAATATCAGATTTTAATATTTAAATAAAGATTACAATATTTATAAACATATTTTTTGCAAATAAGTAAAAAATGTACGGACAAATAACTATAGCAATGTATCGACAAATAAGTATTTATAACATTTTCTTTGAAATAATTTTGAAAGATAAAGGAGAAGCACATGTAATTATATAAAGTTGGAGGGGAGTTTTTCGTAGCACATGAGAAACAAAAATCAGTGCAGATTTACACAAGGAAAAGTATAAACTTAGCTATTGTAAGAAAGAAACATAACTATAACATAAGTAACAAGCTTACAGTAACACAAGTTTAATAAAACTTTTAGATCTTATGTCTTGATCAATATAATAACTCCAAATAAAACTTTCAATTGTCGTAGAAACAAAAAAAAAAGAAAAAAGAAGGGAGCTTACAGTGGAGTGAAGTAGCAGAAACCCTAAAGCCCGGAATCGACTCCTCGCGTCCTTGTCTGCGATGCCAATTCGTAAAAGCCCGGCGTCCTCGTCTACTCCTGGCCTGCGATGCCGATTCGTTGCCTCGTCACCGGAGAAGGAGCTGCCGAGTGTCGACCACTCCGCCAGAGCTACTCTCCCGTAAAATTTAGGGTAGAGCGAGAAATGTTGAATGCGTGAAATGGACTCGTGGAGTAGAAAAATATGGGTCCCGTGAACTTTGTTTTTTTATATATTAAATATAATAACCGAAATATCGGGTTAGAGATATATCGATATATCGGGATATATCGCCGTTTTTTTACAAAACGACATTTTTGTCAAACAAATCGATTTCGTTGCGGTTTGCACCCAAAACCTTTATGTCGGCCGACATGTCGGACATGTCGGCCGATATCTACAACACTGACAGCAGTATATAACAACCGAATAGGACAATGTTTACGCTAGAGATTAACGTTCCTTGCTTATAATTATCAAGCACGTGCGCGTAATTTCATTTATCTTGTCTTTATTTTATTATTATTGTTGTGAGCCCCCTCCCTATATAATGAGGTGGTATGAGAGTATTATGCATCCCTTTTAAGTTATTAGGATTTGGGTTCTCCTCTTGGAGAAAGGCTTCTTGGAGGAACCAGCCTCCAGAAGAAGGGTACGAATATACCTCGTGATTGTATCCTTGTTTCGATTAATACAAGTATTTTTCTCCTAGTCGTACCATAATTATAGTGGCTAGAGAGGTTATTTAAGGAGTCTGTTGTATGGTGTTAAGGTAATCTCGTATTTTGATATTTTAATTTCAGTCTTGCATTGGGAGAGGGGACCAGCCCTCGAGTGTATTTTGGTGGGAGCATGTCTCTAGAGTGAATGTAGCTTCCTCTTATTCGTAACAAATCATCTGACCTGTCCCTCCCTCCCGTTGTTTCCTTTAGTCACCGAGATTTCGATCTGCACCACCATTCCATCACAATGGACCACACTAATTGTATATTTCAACAGTAGATGGTTGTCAAGTATGCGGGCATCCCCTCACTATGTCAAGAACTTTGAGTTGCCATCACATCCAAGGTATTCACTGGTTCCCCTCTCTAGCACAGGCCGTCGTTCATGCATCCAGTTGACTCACTGTTATTGTATTAGGCATTTTTATTTCTGTTATTATTTTGTCGTTGTTGTTATCGTCATTACTTCATCGCATTTATGTTATGTCGCATCTCCGTTATTTTATTTTATGTCAGTATTATCGTGTCGTGTTTCAGTTCCGACTGTATTAGGCACTCCCGTATTGATTTTTTGTTTGATTTCTGGACTGAAATCATCCAGATTTCTGGACTGATTTCAGTCCAGAAATGGACTACAATCTGTCCAAAAATCTGGATGATTTCAGTCCAGAAATCATCCAGATTTCTGGATCATTTCACTCCAGAAATGGACTGAAATCACTGCAGAAATCTGGATGATTTCTGGACTGAAATCAGTTCAGATTTCAGTCCAAATTTCAGTCATTTAAGTCTTGTTTTAAGAATGTAGTGGGATCTTACGATCCACGATCCAATCCTACGATCTGATCCAACCCCTTAAACGATCTCACCTAGGATCTCGATCCTGACAACTTTGGGCGAATGTCACGGACCAAAGGCTCAGGAAACTAGGAACAGACCCTCGGCTCTAGCATGGAGGTCCCACCTCACACCCGGAAGAACTTGGTGATCTCCCCCTCCCTAGCCAATGCTGAGCTAGGTGCCTTGGAGGATGAAGAAGTGATGCCCTCCAAGGCACCCCTAAGGGTCTATTTATAGTTTTCTCAAACCTATGGACCGAAAGGTCAGAAATACCCCCAAGACAAATAGGTCATGTGCCAATAGAAAACATCCACACCCGGGGGGAAAGAGGTAATTTCACCTCTGGGGGCACAACGGTAAAAACATGACCAAACGAGGCCCGGGGGTGAAAAGGGGCAAAACCATGCCCCTCACCTTCCCCGGACACCTGAGGCGAGTGGGGGTTAAACCACTTCACTCCTCCTTCACCTTGGTACCGGGCGAGCGGGTGAGTCCCGTAGAAGAACCGGGAGCTGGGGGTGAGACCCTGGCCTCCGGCCGATATCGCCCCGCAAAACTGGGCGCCTGGGAGAGACCTCGGCCTCCGGCCGGTATCGCCCCGCAAGGCTGGGGGTGCTGGGGGCGAGACCCCGACCTCCGGCCAGTCTCGCCCCGCAAGGGGGGTGCAGGGGGCGAGACCCCAGTCTCTAGCCGGTCTCGCCCCGCAAGGGGGGTGCAGGGGCGAGACCCCGACCTCCAGCCGGTCTCGCCCCGCAAGGGGGTGCTGGGGGCGGGACCCCGGCCTCCAGCCGGTCCCGCTGCTCCTACCCTACATCTAGCAAGCCGGCGCGGGTGCCGGCCAACTCGCCGCACCCGCCCTGTAAAAGGGGCCAGGGGGAGGCAGATTTTTCCTCCCCCTACCAGTATATCCCGCAGATCCACCAAAATTGGCCTCCAGGAGTGCGAAACTCCCAAAAAGCTTAAAAATGCGCACCAAGTCTCACGCCTCATTTGGGGGTCCCTTTTCGCGAATACGGGGTTGTACAGAAGCGATGACCTTGCGAGTATGGAACTCGCAGAATTCAAGGAGAGCATCATAGACATTGAAGTGATAAACTCGCGAGTATGAACCTCGCGGAATTGAAGAGAGCATCCTATCTGTCGAAGCAATGACCTCGCGAGTATAGAACTCGGGGAATTGAAGGAGAGCGTCATAGTTATTGAAGAGATAACCGCGCGAGTATAGAACTCACAAAATTGAAGTAGAGCACCATAGCTGTTGAAGAGATGATCTCGCGAGTATGGAACTCACAGAATTGAAGAGAGAACCCAGTAAGCATGAAAATCAGCATGAGTAGGAGTTTGCAAAATACTAGCTTGAAGATGTCATGAGTAAGCCGTCTCATGGAATGCAGGTTGTCGAAGGAGATCATCGCAGGTAGGAGATCGTAGGATACCGGCTTGAAGACAACATGAATAAGTCGTCTCATGGAATGTAAGCTCTTTGTGAAGATCATCGTGAATGGGAGCTCGCAGAACACGACATATGTTTTTCCCTGGTGGTGAACTCGTCGCGAATTGCCCTGATTGTTAGTCATACAAAAGTACTCACGGGGTTTACCAAAGCACCCGTAGGTATGAACATGTATGAAAAGCACCATTATTGACGAGGGAAGAGACTAAGCCAGGATAAGTGTCCCTTTTGAAGTCCTCAATCCCGCTTATACTCGTTTATGTGCGAGTATGAAGGAAGCTCGCCAATCTGCGAGAAAAATGCTGCATATACTCGTTAATTGAAATCGTCATTTGGAACCCGCCTAAGGAGGTCGCGATCTGGAACTCGCTTATGAGCGAGTAATAGGGAAGCTCGCCTCATGAAGCCGTCAAGCTTGAAAGTCGCCAACTCGAAGTCGCATATGAGCGAGTAACCAGGAAACTCACACACCTTACCTAACTCGCCCACCTTGCCGAATGCTCGCAAGTTGCTGTATTTGTTCTCCAGCTCGCTATCTTAAGCCACTTAGTCTTCTCGCAAAAATTTCTTTCTCGGCTACGATCCACGCTCACCGCACCACAGTGTTGAAGGCAGGAAAATCCCTACTCCAAAATAGTCGGATCAATGCAGCTGATTCTGCGGTCCGACGTCACAATTCAAATGGCTAGTGCGGGAGAGAGAAAACTGTCTATAAGCACACCCCAAATGCTCCAGCAGGGTGGTCCCACCACGTACCCGGAAGTTTGGGAGAAACTTCCCCTCCACAACAAAAAGTTGGGCGAGGTATTAGGCAGACATAGACTTGGCGAGTATCCATTTGGGGGGACCTCAACCTCTTTTAAAATCTCATTTCTAGTACCCCTGGGAGCTATTTACAGAGAAATCTGGGGCAGGGGGTGGCAAGTATCCAACCTCTACTAGCGAGTATCAAGGGCTACTCGCTCATACTCGCGAAGTACTCGCCCAAGCACGTCTCTGCTCGCCTAGGCTCGCCTCTGCTCGAGGCTAGGTCTGCAAAAAGACGTCTCCTTAGGCGTTTCGATCTCGACGAATTACGGGTTATACAAGTTAATATATTATTAGCTGATTGTTTGCAAGTATTTAATATAAATTTATAAGTTTGAAAAAAACTTTTAGTCAATCAAAGATTTTTTTAACTTTTAAATCTTCTATATTTGCAATAAACTTATTCTTATCAAAATAAAATTATTGTACACTATTAAATATATTTTACAACGTATCATTTTGTATTTGTAAATAATATTTTATCTTAAATACTATTCGATACTTTTAAAAACTCAATCTGATATGCAGCCGACATCCGATATTTAGAACATTGATCATGAGACGGCCAAGGCGATGTGGGAGGAGCTTCACTCTCTCTACTCTGCCAAAGACAGCTTACTGCATTTGTTTGATATTGTCTCTGCATTTCAAACACTGGATCCCGGCACAACAGGCGATTTGACCTCCTTTGTTGCTAAGGCCAAAACTCTGGTGGAGGTATGGATCCAAGATCAGCCTCCTTCCACTGATCTCGCTATACAACGGGCACAAAAGAAAGCTGTTGGGATTGCTATGATGATGACCCGTGTTCCTCCCCACTTTCACAGTATCAGGGCTCAGATTTTTTCCTCTTCTACAATGCCCTCTCTGTCCGATGTTTGTTTTATGCTGCTCAAGGTTACCCCACCATCCAAGGTCTATGAAAATTTCTCTCTGGCTCTCCCCCAGCAGCCCCTTTTACCTACTCTAGCTTCAGCTCGCGGCTCGACAGCTCGAGGAGGTCGCCGTACATCTCAGGGACGAGGATGTGCAAGGCGTTCTACTTTGAAATATACTTGTTGGGGTCGAGAAGGTCATCTTGAAGCCACTTACTACTGTGAGCATGGTCTGCCTCCACACCTGACTGCTTCTACAATAGCTGCTCCTCATCCCACTGATGTTGCCCCACAAGATTCCGACTATGCTACCCGACAAGACATCAACGCTCTCCGCACCCAACTTCAACATCTTTAAGGCGTGATTAGTCACCCATCTGGCTCTGATGCGTCTTTCTCCACTGAAGGTATATCCTGTCTCTCTCATAGCCCCCACTGGATTGTGGACTCGAGCGCTACTCACCACATTACCTCCCAGAAACTGCCTCAGTACATGCAGTCTGCTTATCCCAAGTTCATTACTGTCACAAATGGTGACACCACTCTGATTTCTGGCGCGGCTGATCTACGGCTTACCCTCACTCTCTCTCCTCAGTTCTTAATGTTTCGGGATCACCGTTCAATCTACTATCAGTTAGTCGTCTTACTCAGGAACTTAATTGTTGTATAACTTTCTCTCCTTCATCTTTTGTTATGCAGGATCGTCAAATGCGAAATATCATTGGTAAAGGGCGCCTGTCGAACGGGCTCTATCTGTTGGATGCTCCACCTACCCTTCTCTCTGAAGTCTCCTCTGTTGATTGACAACGTCGTCTTGGGCATGCTCTCCTCCCGATTCTCAAGAATGCTCTTCCTGATGTTATGTTGCAAGAGTTTACTTGTGAATTTTGTATCTATGACAAATAACACCGTACTTATTTTTCTCTTAAGTGTACTCGGAATGATACTCCTCTATCTTTAGTGCATTCTGATATCTGGGAACCCTATAAACTCCCTAGTGTTTTTGAATATTACTATTTTGTTATCTTTATTGACGATTACTTACGTCTCACCTGCTTATATCTATTTCGTGATCGTACTGAACTTACTTATGTTTTTTGATCATTTATTACTGAAACACATACGTAATTCTTTACTACCTTAAAAATAACATGCACCGACAACGCTCGTGAATATACTAGTTGCATCTTCTCAAATCTATGCACCGAGTTTGGAATTATACAACAAACCTCGTGTGCCTATACCCCCAACAAAACGGTGCGGCCGAGCGAAAAAATCGGTATCTTCTTGATGTCGCCCGGTCACTCATGTTTCAAATGCAGGTGCTCACACAATATTGGAATGTCGCCTTTTCTGTTGTCAATCATCTCATCAATCGAAGGCCCTCCTCCATGCTGGACTTCGCATCTCTGTTTGGTCTGCTCTTTCCCTCTAAGTCTCTGTTCTACCTCACGCCTCGTGTCTTTAGCTATACATGTTATGTCCATATTCTTGGCCAGCCTAGTGACAAACTTGCTCCTCGTGCCACCAAATGCATGATTGTTGACTACTCCCGCACTCAGAAGGGTTATGTCTATTACTTTCCTACTGATGAAAAGCTAGTCGTTTCAGCTGATGTAACTTTCCTTGAGGATCAACCGTTCTACTCCTCTCCCTCTCCACAGTTTCTCCCTTCCCATATCGCTCGTCTCGCTGTCTCTGTTACGACTCTGCCTCTCCCACTCATTCCTCCACCACTCCTGGTGCCAGTTCTATCTAAATCGCCTCTTCGGGTCTATACTCATCGTTCTTCCAAGACTGATGCCCTCCAACAGCTCCCGACTACCAGTGCTATCCCGCGGACTAACGATCCTGCATCACCCTTTACGGTTCATCCCTTGGCGAATTGTGTATCTTTACATCGCCTTACTCTGCCACTCCTTAAATTTGTCATCTTTTTTTTCCTTCATTTTTATTCCTAACTCTGTGCATGAGTCTCTTCAACATTCGGGGCGGCGCACGACCATGTAAGAAGAAATGACTGCCCTCTGGGCTAACCAAACCTGGGATCTAGTTCCTCTTCCTCTCGGTCAATCATGTGTCAGCTTCAAGTGGGTCTTTGTTATCAAACATGCTTCAGATGAGACTGTTGACCGCCTAAAAGCTCGTCTCGTTGCCCGGGATTTCACTCAGCAACAAGGTCTTGATTATGATGAAATTTTCTCACCGGTCGCCAAGTTAAATACCGTTCGGGTCCTGATCACCTTGGTTATACATCGTCAGTGACTCTTACATCAGTTAGATAATAAAAATACCTTTCTCAATGACGACCTCTAAAAAACTGTTTATATGCACCAACCATCCGGGTTTGAGACCACGAGGGAGTCTCATGTATGTCATCTCTGAAAGTATATATATGGTCTTAAACAGTCTCCACACGCTTGCTTTGAAAAATTCAGTAAGGTCATTCGAGAAGTAAGTTTTACACGGAGCTCGACCAACTTCTCCCTCTTCACTCGTCATCAACCAACATACACTGTAATTCTCTTTGTGTACGTTGATGATATTCTAATTACGGGTGACGACTCCACAGGAATTCAACAAATCAAGCAACATTTAAACTCAGTGTTTCAGACAAAAGACCTGGGGAATCTTCGATACTTCCATGGACTTGAGGTCGCAAGGCGACCTGATGACCATGTTCAATCTCAACGGAAGTACTGTGTTGATCTTCAAGATGTCGGTTACTCAGGGTGGAAACCTACAAATAGCTCTATGGATGTAAATCACAAACTTTCTGCACATGGTTTTGACTCCGACCCAATACTTGTAAATCCAGAATACTATCGACGCTTGGTGGGGAAGCTGATTTATATTGCAGTTACACGACCTGATATCTCATTTGTTGTTGGAGTTCTGAGTCAGTTTATGCATGTTCCTCGGACATCTCATCTCCAGGCTGTCGAGCGCATTTTCAAATATTTAAAAACTGCTCCAGGATAATGAATTTGTTACAAACCATCTTACTCTCTATCTCTTGTTGTGTACTCTGACGCTGACTATGCGGGTTCTCTTAATGATGGGTGTTCCACAAATAATTTTTGTACATACTTTGGTGGACACCTTACTACCTGACATAGCAAGAAAACAGTCTGTTGTTGCTCTCTCATCTGCTGAGGCCGAGTACCGTGTTATGACAGTTTTTGTATCTGAGCTAACCTGGCTTGAAAGTTTTCTTAATGACTTAGGACATAAACTCTCATATCTGGCGACCGTATTTTGTGACAGTCAAGCAGCTATGCATATTGCCAAGAATCTCGTATTTCATGAGCGAACCAAACATATTGAAGTTGAATATCACTTCATTCACGAAAAAGTTCAATCAAAGAAGATAGAATTAGAGCATGTTCCTGCTGCAGGGCAAGTTGCTGACATCCTAACTAAAGCTTTTTCTCGACCACTATATCATCAGTTCTTATCCAAGCTTGATGCCTACGACTTGTATGCTCCAGCTTGTGGGAGAGTGTTATAAAGAAATGAAAAAAAAACCCAATATGAGAAACCCATTTTTGGAGCCCATGTACATTTTCTATAGTCCCACATCATAGGATTGGAGTTCTTTCCTCCTCTCTCTTCCTATATATATGTATGCATACATGCACCCATTGAGATACAAGTTCGAGAAATTAATAAAATTTGGATTATTTTTTCTCCCTCTTTGGCTTTTCTTTACAATCTACATATAAATGAAATACATGGAGGCAATTTATTGGTTTGACCGACAGCTCTATTTCCAAACTATCGTTTCACTTTACAACATACTTGTACAACTCAGTGTTCGCTGAGTGGGACCGCCAGGCAGGCGAGTGGGCCCGGAAAGATTTTTGTCACCATCTTCTAAGGTGTTGAGTGAAGCTCTCCCTGTCGACGCCATCTTCTAAGGCGTTGAGTGAAGCTCGCCCTGTCGACGCCATCTTCTAAGGCGTTGAGTGAAGCTCGCCCTGTCGACGCCATCTTCTAAGGCGTTAAGTGAAGCTCGCCCTGTCAACGTCATCTTCTAAGGCGTTGAGTGAAGCTCGCCCTATCGACGCCATCTTCTAGGGCGTTGAGTGAAGATAGCCCTGTCGACGTCATCTTCTAAGTTGTTGAGTGAAGCTCGCCCTGTCGACGTCATCTTCTAAGGCGTTGAGTGAAGCTCGCCCTGTCAACGCTTTCTGAACTTAGTCAGATTTCTTCTTAGTTTCTCTGGCTTTGACAGCTCCTCTGGGTCCGTCAGGCAGGCAGGCGAGCCGCGCGAGCCGACTTGACCAGCCCGGCTCGCGCTCGCTTCAGTGACCATCCGTCCGAGATCGCCGGTCCGCCTCCACGCGAGGGGCAGGCGAATCGCAGGAGCCCGGCCTCCGCTCGCCTAAAAAGAGAGACGAGTTGTGAGAGCCGGGCCGCGTCCGCCCAGTTGAGTGGCGAGCAATTTCCCCCTATGAGTGGGATGCAGGTATCTTGTGGTTAAACATAATTTGATCTGTCAAATGTGATTAGGTCTGCATTTAGCTCCTCAGAACAACGGAGTTTCGCTGATAGCAGACATCCTTTTGGCTGCATATAGCCGTTCAGAATAGCAGAGTTGCGATGTTGGCAGACCCATTTCAAAAATCTATAAATAGGCCCAAGGGGGTACATCAGAAGGGAAGCTTTTCCAGTTCTCTTACTCTCTTGTCTTACAACGCTTTCTGAGGTGTCATTATCTCAACACAGGTTAAGGAGGGGAAGCGCTCTAAGATCTTCCGGGTGTGTTGTGAGACCTTCGTGCTGGAACCTTGAGTCAGTTTCAAACTCTAAGTCTTTGGTCAGCCAAGTTTGCTAGGCAAAGTAAGTGTGCGGTCACCCCTTCCCCAAGGGTTCAGACTCCACAGAAGCCGGTTTCCGGTTCTAACATTTTGGTGTGGTGAACGTGGAGCGTGATCAGCACCAAAAACCTTAGCGAGCTCGATGACTGGAGGCGAAGGGCAAGGTTCTGACCAGGCCGACTCGCCACCCCCTCCAAGATGAGAAAATTGCCTTCACGAGGAAGGATATGCCAGACCGCGAGGATCCGATTTACGACGTGCTGGTAGTCCAGGCTGCCGTCGAAAATTTCACCGTCTCCCGGATCCTCGTGGACAATGGGAGTTCCGTCAACATCGTCATCAAAAAGGCGTTCAACACGATGAAGGTGGAGGCTAGGAGGGTGTTGGACTCAGATGGGCCTCTGTTCGGGTTCTCCGGAGAGAGGAAGGAGGTAGGAGTGGGGCTCTATGTTACCTTGGGGGGCCAGTCCAGAAACTGTCGGTTCGTCATCGTGGACGCTCCCAACAGCTACAACGTCATATTCAGACGGCCCCTCATCAGCGCCTTCCGTTGCGTGTCATCCTCCTTCCACCAATGCCTCAAGTTCAACGCTGAGCGCGTCCAAGTCCGGGTCCGCGGAGACCCCAAGGTAGCAAGGGAATGATGCGTGACGACGGTCAATACCATCTACTGGCAAGAGGGAGCCGAGGAGATGGAGAGGAGGATGGAGGAAGTGTCCAGGAAGGAGGCTGGATAGGAAGCTGAGGAAATGGAGGTGGAGGAGGATGAGGTCCGCACCCGTGTGGAGGTTGCGGAAGAGGTGCTGGAGGAGCAGGTCGAGGTGATGGACGTAGAGGAGGCTGAGGAGGAAGCTCTTGTCCCAGGAGAGGGTACCGTAGGAGAGTGAGGAGAACAGTCCCGGTTGGAGGCAGCGGACCGTGTGCGAGTGGGGAGAACAGTCCCTGTTGGAGGCAGCAGAAGAGGTAGTGGAGATGAAGATTCTCACCCGGGAAGGAGGGGTGGAGAAGGTGCGCGTCAGCGGGGGGCTGAGCCCGGAGGATCAGGGGAGGATGTTAGAGTGCAACCAAAATAACATCGACATCTTCGCATGGAGCGTGGCGGACATGTCGGAGATTGATGCAGATGTTGCATGTCACCGCCTCAACCTAGATCCAGAGACCCGCCCCATCCGGCAAAAGAAGAGGTCTACCGTGAACAAGCTGGTCGAGCCCATCCGGGAGGAGGTAGGTAAGCTCCTCAAGGCCGGATTCGTTTCAGAGATCCAGTATCAAGTCTGAGTCTCCAATGTTGTAATGGTTAAAAGGAGACGACCGATGCAGGATGTGTGTCGACTTTTCTCTTCTAATTAATCATATCCTAAGGATTGTTACCATTTGCCTCGGATCGACACGCTGTTTAACTCACTCGTCGGTTTCTCCCTAATGAGTTTCTTAGATGCTTTTTCAAGTTATCATCAAACCTGCCTGACATAGAAGATGTCTCCTTCCTCACCGGGATGGGTGCTACTGCTATAAAATGATGCCTTTTGGGCTAAAAAATGTAGAAATAACGTATCAAAGGATGATGCACCGGGTCTTCCGGGAGCATAAGGGGAGGAACCTGGAGGTGTACGTGGATGATCTCATGATCAAGAGTCGGGACGTTGACTCTCACCTCCAGGATCTGGAAGAGACCTTCGACACCCTGCGGAAATACAAGATGGGGTTAAACCCCTTAAAGTGTGTCTTCGGGGCAAGCAGGGGCAAGTTCCTAGGCCACCTCCTCACTCCCGCAGGAGTGAAGCCCAACCCTGACAAGGTTAGGGCGATCATGGAGTTGTGGTCGTCTTAGAATGCCAAGAAAGTCCAGCGCCTTACAGGGAAGCTGGCAGGGCTGAGCAGGTTCCTCTCCCGGGCTGGAGAAAAGTGCTCGCCGTTCTTCAAAACGCTGAGAGGGGGCCAGAAGTTTGAGTGGTCTGAGGAGTGCGAGGGAGCCTTTTAAGCCTTGAAGAGGCAGTTGACCCAGTCTCCACTGCTCCAGGGACCGAAGGAGGGGGAAGATCTATTCCTATACCTTGGCGTCGGGGCCGAGGCCTTGAGCTTTGTCCTAGTCCGGGAAGAGGGCAAGAAACAACTACCCGTCTATTACGTGAGCAGGGTCTTGAGGAAGGCGGAGTTCTGATACCCGATTTTAGAGAAATTGGTTTTTGCCCTGGTTATCTCGTCTCGGAGGCTCCGGCCCTACTTCCAGGCACTCCATCCGAGTGGTGATTGATCATCCCCTCCGCAACATCTTTGAGGGGGTTGAGCACTAGGGAAGGTTGGCAAAGTGGTTGGTGGAGCTGAGTGAGTTTGATATATCCTTTGTTCCCCGCCTCTCGATCAAGGCCCAGACAATGACCGACTTTCTGGCTAATTATGTGGTCGAAGTGGCGGAGACGGAGCTCACTCACCCAGTTCCCTGGAAGGTGATGGTAGATGACGCCTCGGGCAGGCATTCCTTGGGGGTAGGGGTGATCCTAGAGAGCCCCCAGGGAACAGAGATCGAGCAGACGGTGGTCGTTCATTTTCCCATTATTAAAAATCAAGCAAAGTATAAGGCAGTGATCGCAGGGCTTCAACTGGCCAGGAAGCTAGGAGTGCTGGACGTGGAGGTACTAACGGACTTCATGGTGGTGTCCTCCCAGATCAATGGTGAGTTCGAGGCGAGGGAGCCTATTCTCCAACTATACCTGGAAAAGGTGAAGGAGATCATCGACATGTTTCAAACGTTCTCCATTCGACACATGCCGCAGGAGGAAAACGAGCAGGTGGAACGACTGGCCAAGTTTGGACCCTATGCGGGGGGAACTCTGACCGACCTCTTCCGCCCTTCCATCGAAGAGGGGGAGCTGATGGAAGTGGATCAGCACCCTTCCTGGATGGACCCCTTCAAAACCTTCTTGTCCGTAGGAAAGTTCTCGGAGGGTCTGGATAAAAAGCGCTTCAAGTACAAGTCGGCATACTATCTGATGCGCGATGGGAAGCTGTATCGGAAGACTCTCTCAGAGCTTCTGGCACGTTGTGTGGCTGAAGAAGAGGTCCCGAGGATCTTGGAGGAGGTTCACTCCGGGGAGTGCAGGAGTCACTCAGGGAGCAGGACCCTGGAGGGGAGGATTGTAAGGCAGGGGTATTTCTGGCCGACCCTAGGCCGGGATGCCGCTGAATTCACGAAGAAGTGTCAGAAATGTCTGTTGTTCGCCCCTCTCCAACTGCTACCAGCCCAGAGACTCAGGAGCATCACTGCACCCTGACCCTTTGCTATCTGGGGAATGGATCTTCTGGGACCTTTCCCCCAGGCCAGCGGGCAGATGAGGTTCCTGCTCGTTATGATCGATTATTTCTCTAAGTGGTTGGAGTTGAAAGCACTAGCCAAGGTGACCTCCCAGGTGATTCGGAACTTCATATGGGGAGAAATCATTTGCCGTCACGGGTTGCCTCTGGCCATTATCATGGATAATGGGCCGCAGTTCGCCAGCGCCGAGTTTATCAGTTTCTGTGGACATCTTGGGATTGATCTCAGGTTCGCGTCGGTCCATCACCCCAGGATCAACGGGCAGGTGGAGGCGGCGAATAAGATCATCGTGAACTTGCTGAAAACGAAGGTGAAGAACTTGAAGGGGAGCTGGGTAGAGCAGCTCCCTTCGGTCCTGTGGGCCCTTAGAACTACTCCCAACACAGCCACGGGGGAGACTCCCTTCAAACTCTCACATGACTGCGAAGATGTACTCCCAATAAAATTCGAGGTCCGGACACCGAAGGTAGTAGAGACGGAGGAAGGTGAAGAAGAATGGAGGGTCGAGAACGAGAAAGAGTTGCGACTCTCCTTGGACCTGACAGAGGAGCTTCGAGATGTGGCCGTTGTTAGGAAGGAAGAAATTAAGCGACGGATGGCTAAGTACTCTGACAAACATGTTAGAATCAAACAGTTCGATGGAGGGGACTTGGTCTTGAAAAAAATAGATGCTGCAAGGAGATCAGCTGCCGTGGGAAAACTCGACCCAAACTGGGAAGGTCCATACATTGTCAAAGAGGCATTGAGGTCAGGGGGGTATCGCCTCCAGAATGTGGAGGGCGAGGCCCTCAGTCACACCTGGAGCAGTGATGACTTGAATCGCTTCTATCCATGAACAAAGTGTAAATCCTCTTTTGTAAATATGAGATATCGTGGCTCTTTAGATCTTTTTGCAAGTTTGTGAGGCAGGTGATGTTCATGAAATAGACCCCGAGAAGATCCCGCTGCCAGACTCCCACTAGCTGGCAGAGTTGCATGTCACTCGAGAGAGTCTACCCAGACCCCGAGAAGATCCCGCTGTCAGGCTCCCACAAGCTGGCAGGGCTGCATGTCACTCGAGAGAGTCTGCCCCAGACCCTGAGAAGATCCCGTTGTCATGCTCACACTAGCTGGCATGGCTGGATATCACTCGAGAGAGCCTGTCCCAGACCCCAAGAAGATCTCGTTTTCAGGCTCACACTAGCCGGCAAAGCTGGATGCCACTCGAGAGAGTCTGCCCCAGACCCCGAGAAGATCCACCTGCCAGGCTCCCACTAGCTGGCAGGGCTGGATGTCACTCGAGAGTGTCTCCCAGACCTCGAGCAGATCTTGCTGCCAGGCTCTCACTAGCTGGCAGGGTTGTATGTCACTCGAGAGAGTCTGCCCCAGACCCCGAGAAGATCTCATTGTCAGGCTCTCACTAGCTGGCAGGGCTGAATGTCACTCGAGAGCGTCTCCCAGATCCCGAGCAGATCTCGCTGACCAGGCTCTCACTAGCTGACATGGCTGGAAGTCGCTCGGTGTAGTTTGGAAAGTTAACCTCAAGATGGTCCCGCTGACCGGGCTCTCAACAGCCGGCAGGGTCGGTTGACATCATGGAGGTGGCTTAGACATATTGGCGCCCAGATGGTCCCGCTGACTGGGCTCTCATTAGCCGGCAGGGCCGGTTGACATCTTGGAGAAGGCGTTTACAAGTTGATCCCGAGTAGATCCCGCTGACCAGGCTTTCACTAGTTGGCAGGGCTGGAAGTCACTTGGAGGAGTTTGGAAAGTTAACCTGAAGATGGTTCTGCTGACCGGGCTCTCATTAGCCGACAGGGTCGGTTGACATCTTGGAGGTTGCTTAGACATGTTGACGCCCAGATGGTCCCACTAACCAGGCTCTCAGTAGCCGGCAGGGTCGGTTGACATCTTGGAGAAGGGGTTGACAAGTTGATCCCGAGCAGATCCCGCTGACCAGGCTCTCACTAGCTGGCAGGGCTGGAAGTCACTCGGTGAAATTTGGAAAGTTAACCTCAAGATGGTCCCGCTGACCGGGCTCTCATTAGCTGACAGGACCGGTTGACATCTTGGAGGTGGCTTAGACATGTTGGCGCCCAGATGGTCCCGCTGTCCGGACTCTCATTAGCCGGCAGGGCCGGTTGACATCTTGGAGGGGTTTGACATGTTGACCCCGAGCGGATCCCGCAGCCAGGCTCCCAATAGTTGGTAGGGTTGGATGTCACTCGATGAAGTCTTCCCTCTCGGCATAGCCCCCTTGGCATAGCCCTCTCGGCAAAGATGGATCTCGCATAGCCCTCCTGGCGAGCTGGATCTCCCCCCTCTTAGCGAACCAGGTCTAGCCCCTCCTGGCGAGCTAGGTCTCGCCACTCTCAATCCACAAATATCCTCAATCCAAGCAGGGGGACCCAGGCTGCAAGGATCAATTGCGCGAGGCGCTCGCAAGCCTCCAGGTCGCGCCAGATGGGTCCCGGTTCGCGCAGGTCAAGCATTCAGGGGGCGGGCCGAGAGACGCCTAGACCTAAATCTCGCAAGCACCGCGGGGAAGCTCTCTGAGTAAAGGCGGCGGATCGCCACTCGCGGACCAATAACCTAAGGTGTTATGGATTTTCTAAACTAAGGTGGCGTTTGGCGCGGCTTATTGCCTGCGGTGCGGTGGCACAGCTCCGCAATTTTGCGTAAAAGCACTGTTTGGCGCGACTTGTTATTCAAACTGCGTTTAATTGAAACCGTGGTTTTCTCCTATAACCCGTCCGCGGTTTTTTTCATCGTTCAGCCGCAGTTTATTTCCTCCTGATAACCTAGCGCTTGCTCTCCTCTCCCGATTCAAACGACGACGATCGGCCAACGCTCTTCCCTGTCGACGAGGACCGGCGAATCTCCAGTGTTTCCCGTCGACGAAGACCGGCGAAGCGCTCGTCTGCTTTCCCTTGCACCGGCGAACATCTCAGGTTTGTTTCTCCGTTGTATCTCACGATCCCGTTCTTCCAACTGCACCGGCGTTAATCCGGCCATTTTGTTGCTTCTTTGCCGCAGGGTTCTCCGTGCTTTGCAATAATTAGAGTTTCTCCACCTGCAATAGCCACCGGTCTCACTTTCGCTGAGGCATACCTCTTCTTCCTTCCCCTCCTTTGCAATTGGTTTGTTTATGTTGGTAGAAATCCAATCAATTTTTTTTTGACATTCCTGCACTCAGCGCTTGAGAGGCGTCTAGTGTTGTATGTGTGTGTGTATGTGAGTTGTATGTGTATGTATGTGTGAGTTGTATGTGTTGTGTGTATGTGTGTGCGTAAGTTGTATGTGTGTGTTAGTTGTATATGTATGTGTGTGTGTTGTGTGTTTGTGTATGTTGTGTGTGTGTGAGTTGTATGTATGTGTGTGAGTTGTGTGTGTGTGTGTGTGAGAGAGAGTTGTGTGTGTGTGTGTGTGAGTTGTACGTGTGTGCTTGTATGTGAATCACCTATTGTATTTTCTACTTTATGTGTGTGTGAGTTATATGTGTGTATGTGTGAGTTGTATGTGTTGTGTGTGTGTGTTGTATGTGTGTGTGAGTTGTATATGTATGTGTGTGTGTTGTGTGTTTGTGTATGTTGAGTGTGTGTGAGTTGTATGTATGTGTGTGAGTTGTGTGTGTGTGTGTGTGTGAGTTGTATGTGTGAGTTGCATGTGTGTGCTTGTATATGTGAGTTGTATGTGAATCACCTATTTTATTTTCTACTTTGTATGTGTGTGAGTTATATTTGTGTGTTTGTGTGAGTTGTATGTGTTGTGTGTATGTGTGTGTGTGAGTTGTATATGTATGTGTGTGTGTTGTGTGTTTGTGTATGTTGTGTGTGAGTTGTATGTGCATGTGTGTGTGTGACTTGTATGTGTGTGCTTGTATGTGTGTGCTTGTATGTGTGAGTTGTATGTGAATCACCTATTTTATTTTCTACTTTGTATGTGTGTGTGAGTTATATTTGTGTGTTTGTGTTGTATTGTGTGTGTATAATGTGTTGTATGTGTGTGTTGTATGTGTGTGTTATATATGTATGTGTGTGTGTTATGCGTGTGTCATATATGTATGTGTGTGTGTTATATATGTGTGTGTGTTATATATATGTATTTGTGTGTGTTATATATGTATGTGTGTGTGTTATATATTTATGTGTGTGTTGTTAAATAATTTTTAATAATTTACAGGAAAATATTACTTGTTGGATTCTGGTTATCCGCTACAAAGAGGCTACTTGAAACCGTATCAAAATACAAAGTACCATCTACCAGACTTTGCTCGTGGTGGTCGTCGAGCAGAAGGACGTCAAGAGATGTTCACTCATGCACACTCATCGATTAGAAATGTGATTGAACGATCATTCGGTGTTTGGAAGAAGAATTGGGCTATACTGCGGGACATGCCAAGCTATCGCTTTCACAAACAAGTAGCTATTGTGCTCGCCACAAAGACTTTACATAATTTCATTCGTCGGCACCCTTCACGTATGGATATTGATTTTCGTGAGTGCGAGCACAGGAGTCGTGACCATGGGATGACCTCACAAGGGCGGCAGAAAACATGCACTGACAATGCAGGTGGTGTAGAGGAGATGATCGCGCTACGTAATATCATAACAGAGCAGTTTCCAAACAACTTTTTGAAAACTCCGTTTTGCAAACTCCATTTCACCCAAACAATTTTTAGCAAAACTCCATTTTTCGGAATCAGCATTTTTTCTATCAGCAGCTTACTATCAGCAGCTTACAATCAGCAACAGCCCAACCAAACATAGCCTAAATCCTTAAGAACCGCGCGATCTCACTAGTGAGATGTGGGTCCAGAGGCGGCGAGCAAGAAGGCCGAGCAGGGTAGCGAACAAGTAAAAAGAAAGAAAAATTGCAAAGGGCAATAAACAACATTTCTGAAGATAGTATTTATTAATCGCAAAAAGTTACAAGGTGAGGGGGCTCAGCCCGCATGTACATTACAGTTAGGGAAATGACAAAAAAGAGGTACAGGTGATTATAAAAAGAAAGAAAGAAGCGCGACGCAGGGGTTCATCGAGGCGAGCTCTCAGGCGGCGAGCTCTCCCAAAGGGGTTGGAAGGACTCGTCGCCCGGCTTCGGTACCGGAAGGAACAACTATGGTACCACATCGCTCGCCGAGAGCCCCGCGCCCTCGCTCGTCACTAAGCTGGCCCGCTGCATGGTCTGGAGAGTGTACGTCGCGGCCTTGGCGGCGTTCTTCTGCATCATCTCTTCCAGAACGTAGTTGGAGTAGTGGGCGAGCCGGCAGCTGTTGCTGGAGGGCGGTGGTGGAGCGACAACTTCCATCTCTCGCACCCGCGCTTGCAGCACCTCGTTCTCCTTCTGGAGGGTGGCGATTTGAAGGTCGAGGCGCTGGGCAGTCGCCACGTCCTGCGAAAAGAAACAAAAGAAACATGAGTTAGTGGAGGCAATCTAAATAAAGACATCTTGTTCGAGTTCCGGGACTTACCACCCCCCACCCCCAGGTATCCGGCGAGAATAGTGTCGACCACATCCGCCCGCTTCCTTTGCTGCTCAGCCTCCTCCAGCGCGAGGCGGCGGGCCTCCTCCTTGTCAATGGTGAGCTTCTGGAGAGAGGCGGAGTTCCGCTCCATCTGCATGCACCGGCGACCCGCCATATGGGCCAGCTCCAGGCCGCGTAGCTGGGCCCGCACGCTCTCGTGAACGAGTGCCCGCGTGGACTCTTGGTCGTAAACTGCGGCATCCTCCTGCACGTATAGGCCGAAAGAGAAGGCGTAGGCCTCCCCGCTGGTGGTATCCTGCTCCAGCCAGCTCGGCGGCAGGGTGGAGATCGATGCCCGATTCTCCCCTTGGTCCCATTGAAGGAGGGGTTTGTCGAGCTCGTCTAAGTGCCGCTCGTCATAGCTGAAGTTGCGGTGCGCCCACGGCACAGGCCTGTCGGCGGGCGTCTGCTCTCGCGCCCTGGAGGTGCCGGCCACCTCGCTGGGAGGACCGCCAGTCGAGGCGCCAGGAGTGACGGGCGCTTCAGGCTGTTGGCTCGTCGGGGCCTTGCCTTTTTCCCGAGATGCGGGAGGTGCGCCACCCGCGGTCTTCGGCTTCTTAGACGGCGGCGGCGGAGGAGGTTGATCGCAGGTGACCCGCTTTTGTGGGGGGGGGGGGGGGGGGTTGGGGGCGAGGGCCTGGATCTCGCGATGCGCGGCAGCAGCCGCCTCGGCATGGGCGAGCTCGCCGGGGGTGACTCGCGCACTCTCATAAGGAGGGTGCAGGGGAAGGTCTCGCTCACCTGCAGTAAGAGGGTTAGAGCTACAAAGAAAAAAGGTTAAGTAAAAAGGATCGAGTGCGAGAGGCTTACCTCCCCCGGGCGGGACGGGGGCGAGAGAATCGACGTTCCCGCGGAGGAACGCGACCTCGAAGTTCTTCCCCTGAAAGAAACCGCAGAGCTCGGCTTCATGGGCCCCAGGCTAGGGGGCGGTAGCTCGCCTCGCTGAGTTGGACCGGCGAGAATGGTACATTGCCGAAGTCTCCTTTGACAAATACAAATTTTCGGAGCCAGTTGTGGCTCTTGTTTACTGTCTCCCGCACCTTGAGGTGGTTGCTGGAGAAGTATGCAGTGTCGTCCTTGTTCGCCCGGAAGGAGAACAGCTTGCGGAAGACCGCGAGACTGAACTCGATCAACTCTTCCCGCAGGAAGCAGGCGAACGCGACCACGAACGCCACCGAGTTGGGGGTCAGCTGCCCCAGGATGACCCCAAAAGTACTTCAATATTTGTCTGACCTCGGGCCATAGGGGAAGCCGGAGGCCCGGACCGAAATGCGCTATGGGGATGGCGAGATCCCCGTCAGAGAGGTTGTTGATCTTCTCCTCCGCTTGCGGTCGCCTCGCCTCAAAGCCAGGCGGGACGAAGTCGCCGACCACCGTGACGAGCTCGTCCTCGTTGAGGGTGGCAGAGAAGAAGGGGTGGTTAGAAAAGGTCCATGCGCACTTGCCTCTCCCCTCGACATCTCCATCGTTGCCTCCCATCTCGCGATCTGCTAGTAAGGCGGGATGCTGAAGTTCTTGCGAGAAAGAGCGAGCTGAGAATCGCAGGAGTGCAGAAGACGCAGAAGGTTTTAAATGCGGTAGGTGGGAAGAAAGGTCGTGGCTTATTTATAGAAGCAAAAAGGGCGGGAAAACGTCTCATCAGCTGGAAGGTGTGCGGATAGCAAAAATGCACCCAGACGCTTCGATTTCCGAGCCCGCCAGTAGTTCCCGCCTACTCGTCGCGCCCCAATGAAAGTTATGCGGAAGCGAGCCACGCTGGCTCGCGTCCGCCAGAGCGGCGAGCGAGCCACGCTGTCTCCGCCGCCGGGCGAGCGAGAGCCACGCTCGCGTCCGCCAGAGCGGCGAGCGAGCCACGCTGGCTCGCGTCCGCCAGAGCGGCGAGCGAGCCACGTGGTCGCGTCCGCCAGAGCGGCGAGCGAGCCACGCTGGCTCGCGTCCGCCAGAGCGGCGAGCGAGCCACGCTGGCTCGTCCGCCAGAGCGGCGAGCGAGCCAAACTGGGTCGCGCCCGCCTAAGAAAAGCTAAACAGAAGCTACATAGATAATATGCCACAAGCATGGGCCCGTCAGCGGGCGAGCAGTATCAAATATTTACAGACTAAGGGTGCATTTGGCTAAGCTTATTGCCTTCGGTGCGGCAGCCTAAAAACAGAGTTTTGCTCATAAGCTGTGTTTGGGAATCAAAAGCTCAAAAACGGAGTTTTAAATTATCCGCTACTTTATACTACGCCTCCACCGCGGTTATTATCTCCAGTCGAATCGCGCCGCTCGCCCGCTGCTCGCCCGCCGGCTCCTCTGCTCCCGCCCGCTCCTCTGCTCCCGCCCGCTCCTCTGCTCCCGCACGCTCCTCCACTCTCTGCTCCCGCTCGCTACTCCCGCCCGCTCCCTGCTCTCCGCTCGGTAATCTCTTCTTCTTCTTCTTCTGAGTGTGTATGGTTGTGAGTGTGTATGTTTGTGTATGTGTGTGTGTGTGTTTATATGCAGCTCTGCAAACTCCATTTTACGCAAACAGTTTTTTAACAAAACTCTGTTTTTTAAAAAACAACACTTTTTCTGTCAGCAACTTTCCGTCAGCAGCTTATCATCAGCAACAGCTTAGCCAAACGCACCCTAAGTCCGGTACTCCAGGAAGAGAATTAAGTTTGTAGTTATAACGCACGAGCTAATCCAGAGACAGGTGCGACCCAGGCCAGCGAGCCGACGGCGAGGAAGGGTTGGGTGGTTTCCGTATTGAATCCACTTCCACCTCGCCACCCCGCACGACGGGGTGGCAGGAGAGGATATAAATACTTGCGGACCGCCAGTAGTTCCCGCTGGGCAGAGTCGACCTGTTCCGTAGAATGCCGGAGTCGCTCCTCCGCTCGCATAATGTGTGCTCTCGGGGAATCGTCTCGTCGCCGTCTTCTGGGCGCCTCATGCCCTCCAGGACCGCGAAGCGCTCCTCCGCCTCAGCCTTGTCCTCGTCCACCATGTCGCAAACCTCCTGCAACATCAGAGAGTGCTTCTGGCTGGAACAGTCGGGTCATCCGCCTCTTCATCTCCTCGACATCCTGCAGGTCGCCCAGGTATTCTAAGATGTGATCCCGCAGAAGGGGGGGCGAGTATCCCCCGCTGATGTCGACGTCAGAGGATGATATTGCATTGAAGCCTGCATAAATAGGAAAGATCAGAAAAAGCAAGCGGACGGGGAAGCAAGCGAACGCGCAAACTCACCGGGGTCGGGGCACATCCCCCGCGCTGGTATGCGGGCGGGAAGTACCTGGCTGGCCCTGGAAGAGCTCGCCTCTTCAAGAGCTGTGTAATGATTTCCTAGCCCGGGGCGGGTTGGCTTCGACGAATCTGGGGAGGCGGGGCGGCAGCCCCTGATATGGAAGAGGGCAGTAAGGGATCGGGTAAGGAGCAAACATGCAAGAAAGCGTGAAAAGAGTCGACTCACCCGTGGTCGCTAGAGGAGCAGTCAGCCACCCGACGGGAAGGGGCATGTCTAGAAGCTGAGGGGCTGGCGCCCCGCTCAGTTACCCGCGGAGAGGAATGCCTCGGCTCCATTCCCTCACCTCCACCCTCGCGAGACGTCTCCTGCGAAGAAGGAGAGATCAAAATCAGAATGACAGTAACATCAAAGCAATCGGCCCGCGTACTGCATGCATGACCTCGGCACCGACCGCCGAGCCAGACGCGTGGACATCATTCGAGGGAGACCGTCTGATCATCTTCGCCTTCTTCGCCTGAAGGCGGGACTGGGCGACCCTCGCGCCAGCCAGGAGAGCGGCATTAATGACCTGCGCCCGCGTCCCCTCCCTCGCGGCCGCTAGGCGAGCTCGCATTTCTTCTGATATGGGTATCACTCAGCTACAACAGTTCGCAAAGAAAAAAAAGTAGGACGAGGTTTTTCCCTTGATCCTGGTGGTGTATTTATAGCACATTGGTGGGACCCACCAAAAGATGCCCTTCAGCTCAGTAAGCACTCACTGAACACGTGGGGTTGGATGATTCTTTTCGAGCTTTGCCAGCTCAAAAAGTGCGGGGATTGTGTACAACTCAGTGTTCGCCGAGTGGGACCGTCAAGCAGGCGAGAGAGGCGGGCGAGCGGGCCAGGACAGATTTTCTGTCACCATCTTCTAAGGCGTGTTGAGTGAAGCTCGCCCTGTCGACGTCATTGATGACTAGTAATTAAGTCATCATATATGGCTTTTATCTTAATTAGATATTCTAAATATTGACATGTGTTCGTGATTTTTATAAAACATTTTCATTTGAGGTCTATACAAAATTATCAAATTTTTAGGATTACTCAATTCTCGTTTATTTACGTACAAAATTATACGTTCTTCATAGTAGGCATTATTACTTAACAATATAGTGGATATTGCCCTAATAAT